>KK115442.1:82517-157393 GCA_000611955.2 Stegodyphus mimosarum
CAGGTAAGAATCCTGTTTTATATTGTGCGTAACCTGCAGACTTGTATTATTCTAGGTGTGGACTTTTTTAGTTTTGCAGAAGCAAAAATTGATTTTAAAGGGGGAGAGTTCACGTTAAATATGAAACAAATAGAAACGAAGAATGATAAGCCCCCGCAGTTGGACTTGGAACATTTACAAGCAGAGGAAAAAGAGAAAATGCAAGGTCTGGATCCGAGGCAATCGACTAGCCAGGAAGATGTACTTCAGCGAATACAGCAGGAACCAGCTACAACGGCATCGAAATGTCAGAAAAAGAAAGCTCCCCCTCAACAAAGAAATAAGAACCAAAAATGTGGTTTCAAAAGAAAGTCTCACCAAAAGATGCAAGGGACTAAACCTACGAACGGATTTCTAGCAGTTACGCTAGCCCCGTTGTCCTGTGTAAGAAAAATAATGATTACCCGATTACGCACCCGAAGCGGTGGCGTTTTGCTATAGATTATCGCAAGTTAAATTCAGTTACAAAATATCCTGTATATCCATTGCCGATAATTGAAGAAATAATTCGAAATATTTCATCTACGAAATACATGACTACATTAGATCTCACGAGTGGCAATTTTCAAATTGGGGTAAAACCGAAGACGTACACAAAACCGCGTTCATAACTAAGTCTGGCACATACGCATTTCTTAGAATGCCGTTTGGTTTATCCGGCGCGCCGGCAACGTTCCAAAGATGTATGGACATCGTCTTAAGACCAGTCCTTGGTAAAAGCACGTTCATATATTTAGACGATATTATAATTACGAGTAGTAACCTAGAACAACAATTACAAGATTTAAGAAAAGTGTTTTCATTGTTAAATGGAGCTGGTTTAAAGATAAATGCGTCCAAATGTAAATTTGCCGCAAAAGAGTTACGTTATTTAGGATTTAAAATTTCCCAAAAGGGAATCGAAACGGATCAGTCAAAAATAATAGCTATTAAAAATTATCCTGTTCCTAAACCAGCGAAGAAGTTCTCGTCGTTTCTTGGGATGTGTTCATACTATCGGTCCTTCATTAAAGACTTTGCAAAAATAGCTGAGCCGCTGCTAAAGTTGAAAAGAAAGAAAGCTAGGTTTTCGTGGTCAGCAGAAGCCAACTTGGCGTTTCAAAAATTGAAAGACGCATTGACTCAAGCTCCCGTCTTAAAATTTCCAGAAGGGGATAAAGGATTAGAGATTTCAGCGGACGCTTCAGATTTCGCGATTGGCGCAGTGCTTTCCCAAAATGGTCAACCCGTCGCCTTTTTCAGTCGAACATTAAATGAAACCCAGAGAAACTATTCCGCAACGGAAAGAGAAACTCTCGCAGTGTTAGCATCAGTACAGAAATTTCGTGTGTTCTTTGGAAGTTCTCCAGTAACTGTATATACCGACCACGCGGCGGTCACTAGACTCTATTCTGGAAAAAATTTATCACCCAGATTAATAAGGTGGGCTCTCAAATTACAGGAATATAACCTAATAATTAAACATACGCCGGGAAAAGAAAATGTTGTGGCAGATGCTTTAAGCAGAATTAACTTAGATGAAAATGGAAGTGTAATTAAGATAGCCATGTTAACATCCAAAGTATTAGATTCTCGTGAAACAGTAATAGCCGAACTCAAAAAAGATCCGGAGTTCAAAAATATATACAATTATTTGGCCGACCCTGAGAATTTCAATCATCCGGATATTGTGCCGATAAGAAATAGGGCCGAAAATTACGAATTAATTGACGGACTGTTATTCTATACGAAAGCTACTAATGAGAATCATGAATATAGACCGGTTATCCCAGCTAGCATGAGGTTGAATGTATTAGAAGAGTTGCATGATTGTGCCATTTCGGCTCATTTAGGTATAAGAAAAACTGTTCAGAGAGTTCGCGAGGCAGTTTTCTTTCCAGAACTGCAAAAGTTTACTAGGGCGTATGTCCAGTCGTGCCCAACATGTCAATTAAATAATTATGTTAATTTCCGCCCGGCCGGGTTCCTAAATAGTATTAAATCAGAATTCCCAAATCAAATAATAGGCATCGATTTACTTGGACCTTACCCTCGAAGTAAAGTTAATAAAAGCCGATATCTTTTAGTTATAGTGGATCATTTTAGCAAATGGTTAGAGTTAATTCCGTTAAAACGCGCGTCTGCAAAAATTGTAGTAGATTCAATTCTAAATAAGTATATTTTAAAATACGGGGCGCCCCTAAAAGTTATTTCAGACAATGGTCCTCAGTTTGTTAGTAAAATGTTTGAGGAAATGTGTGCAAAACTGGGCATACGTCATCTAAAGATGGTCCCGTATCGTCCGCAGTCAAACATAGCGGAACGGGTGAATAGAAATGTAGTGAAAATAATTCGTAGTTATGTGAAAAACTATCACTCTACCTGGGATAGCCATATAAATGAATTTGCATTTGCCCTTAGGACCGCCAAACACGATACTACACAAAAAACACCCGCTGAACTCTTCTTAGGAAGAAAGATCTTGACCCCCCTAGATAAACTGTTCTTTGTACAGGAAAGGGCAGAAGAATTTAAAATGAGTGATATACAAAAGTTAATACGGGAAGCGACGGAAAATATAGAAATGGCCCAAAGAAAACAGAAATTGTACTATGACCTAAAAAGAAGAGAGGTCAAGTACAATGTGGGAGATGAAGTGTTGAAGATTAAACACAACTTGTCAAATGCCCCAGAGGAAAAGGTGGGGAAATTTTTTCCGCGTTTTGAAGGCCCGTTCACAATTGAACAAATTACGGGGGCAGTGGTTATATTAAAAAGAAATGATGGTCAAACGCTCAAAGCGAATGTGGACCAAATAAAACCGTTCTATAATCGCAGCAAAATGGCTGTATTTAAAGATTCGTTTCAGGATCCGAGGCAATCGACTAGCCAGGAAGATATACGTCAGCAAAAACAGCAGGAACCAGCTACAACGGCATCGAAATGTCAGAAGAAGAAAGCTCCCCCCCAACAAAGAAATAAGAACCAAAAAGGTGGTTTCAAAAGAAAGTCTCACGATGCAGGTGAACAAATCTACGAACGGAATTACGAGCGCACCAAGAGAAGAAAGCAGAATGGGCAAGGGAAGCCCAATGTATCCAAAAGAACTGTGGAATCATCGGACAGGTGCCTGAGAAGCAAGAAACGTCGATTGCAGCCTGAGAATCAACTTCCCGAATACAGCAGGAACCAGGACAAGCAACGAGCAAGGGCCCAGGAGAGAAGGGCCCAGTCCACCAAACGTCCAGCGGAGCAACCTCCTCTACAAAGGAAATTGCCGAGGATACAACGACGGAATTTCAAAAGAAAAAGAGACGAGCAGGCTCCGAAAGAACAACGAAAAACGAGGAAACTGAACCAGGCCACAACTTACTCAAGTTTTAAAGATTGGGCCAAGAAAAGGATGGACGATCATAATAAGATAAGTACAATTTCGTATTCAAAAGTTTAGTTAATTTTTGAGTATACTGCAAGTTGCAGGACTGATTTTACCTCAAGCGAGGTTGACTTTTACGCCAAGTGAGCGATAAGTTCTCATATGGAAAGTAAAATGTTTTGTTAAAAGAAATTGTAATTCTTAAAGATTTAAAATTACTTAATTTTGTAAATAGATTAATTCTGTAAAAGCAATGAATTGCTGAAAAGAATATGTTAACTAAATGATTTTGTACGACGCTTTGTCTAAAGACTTGTAAAATGTCTAGAATGAAAATTCGGAAAATTGAAAAACACGATTTAGTCTGTAGACTATTAATTCAATGTAATTTGATATTTCAAGAAAGTACCTTGAGAAAGGAATAGGAAGCACTTGCTGTAAGCTTAGAAATTTAACCTATATTTCTGTAAGCTTAGAAATTTAACTTCTATTTGCATTTCAGGATTGCTGTGAAATTGTTAATGTGTTATGAAATGTAACAAATAATATTATGCTAGCAATGCACGTTAAGTGCAATATTAATGTGAATGTTGTGTGCAAACTGCGAATTTGTATGCATGAAAAGTTAAAGATTCACTATTTTAGAATGCAAGTGTTAATTAGGCTCTCCACCAAATACACTTAAAGTGTTAGACATAAAGCTAGTGAGAACCTTAGGATTAGCTGGTTATAGGGCGTTTTTTTCAGGTCTCGTATGTCAAGTTCTAACTAATGTTAGTCGATTGTAGGTGGAAGAGTTGAACACCCCCGAACACATAAAAACCCGCAATGGCGGTTTGCTTTACATCCAACACCGGTGAGAGAGCATACGGGGGAAGAATTTAATTGTGCTTGAATGATAATGTGTGTGTGCAAAATTACACAGAAAAAAAAAAAAAGGATTTGTACCACTTAGAATTATTCTGTTATTATGTCATACTAAAGTTGTTTTCCTTCCAGATTTTGCTGGAAGGAGTAAGACTGTTTGAAGAATAAGACTTGAAAAAAAAAATGTTGAAGATTGTTGTTCCAGAAAATTTCGTCTGTATTTTACACAAACATATATTGCCTTGTAAGAGTTGGCCTAAGTTTAGAACAGTGAAATTTTCGACTATTTAGAATTGCTAGTTTTCAACATGGTCCGTTTGGACCAAAGTAGTTTAACTATCGCAATTCTGGCGGGAAGTATGTAAGGTTTTAGTTAAACTAACCAAGTTTATTTTAATTTAAATCTTTTCTATCTCCTCTCTGCTTCAACTTCCTGTCAGAAGAAGCGCGCGTTTTTAGCTTATGCTAATTTTGAAGTACAGCCAAGTACTATTTAAGCCAGAGGTAGAAACCTCTCGGTGTGTGAGAGCTTTGCCTCAGATCACGGTCACGCCGCTCAACGTTCGTCTGACCAGTTAGCAGTTTAAATTTATAAGCCATAGTGCTTACTACGTGATTGCATTGTAAAATAAATTAAAGTGCGGTAGTATTTAGTATATCTTGCTACGCACCCTTTTAGATAGAGGCCAACTTCCGCGAATTGCTCTGCGAAGCAAAGTTTAAGTTCTATTTTAATTTATTTAAATTTATTTGATTGTTAAGTTCGACCAAAGTGCGGTCTTTTACGTTCTGTATCTCTTCCGAGTTGGGAAGGTTTGTTATTAATAGTGATTTAATAAAAGAGGATTTCAAATCCCTTTCACGAGCAGTTATTCTCCAGCCCAGCAGTTACATCAGAACATAGCGTACCTTCCGCTCCCTGTTCCAGTTCAGGACTTAGAACTTGAGGTTAAGAACCCTTTACAGAAATTACCATGTTTCCAAAAAGGATACACAGAACACTAAGTCCTGACAAGGTCTTGGAGCATTTTATCAAGATGACACTTAAGGTAAACAACCAGGTGAACTGATAAAACTGTTTTAACTGAACGAAAAAAATGCAGGCCAATATTCCGTAAAAACCACATGTCATTTGGTGAAAAAGATTGAGGCAATTGGATCCACATGTTTTAGACCACGATTTGGATGACAATATGCTCCATTTGATGTTGTTGTGGAAGTGCGTAAAACGATTACTGTACGTCCATTTCATACTGCAAGAAGTGTTGCCGGCAATTTGAATGCACCAAAAACAACAGTCCGCAGGCTTCTGCGCTGTGTTCTGTAGACGCTTCCTTATCGCTTCCAACGCGTCTGGATGTTGCAACATGGAAACGACGAACAATATGTCGACTTCGCGAATTTCGTCATCATCAGATATAAAGAAGATAGAGGTAGTAGCTGCAGATATTATGGACGGATGTTGCGTATTTCTCCTTATTTGGGAGCGTAAACTTCAGGAATTAGCTGACGAAAGTCCTCACGATGTGGCTTCAGCTCCTTTACACAAAGCTAAAGTGACTATGTGACTGGGGCTTGCAAGCAAATTCGTTATCGGTTCGTACTTCCTCGAAGAAATCACTTCCACAAGTTTGAACCTGTGCTCTATTACAAGTGCTTGGTATACAACAGTGTTGCAGACTTACGTAATTACAGAACTGCAGAAGTTAAATGTCGTTAATGACATAATTATAGATGCAAAATTGTGCTCCTCCCCGCATCGCCACATGTGTTCGGCATGTGCTGCAACTGCACTTTCTAGTCATAGCCATCACTGCCTAAGCTTTGCAGTTTCGTGGCTGCCGTGATCTCCTAACCTCACTCTAATAGATTTCTGGTTCTGGGTTTATTTGCAGTATAAGGTGTATACATTAACTTCACGAGATTTATCATAACTAAAAGATAGCATGAAACGTGAAGATAGACATACTGCTCCTGCGATGTTACGTTCGTCATTGTCGTCAACAACCTCCCACATGCAATGTGTTTTCGTCTGCGAAAGTGCTCTATGTTTAAAGAATTGTAATTCCAATAACAAGCTTTTTTTCCCTTCTACTTTCTTTTTTTTTGTCCGTGGCTCTTTATAACACTCTTCTTTGGAAAAGGTTTAGCCGACAGTTGTTGTTGTGGTAATTACAGATTAATAAAACTACAGAATTACAATGTCATGCACATCACAATTACAAACCTAATTCCCTTAAACAAATCAAAATGATTAAAATACTAGTTGACACATTGTATTAAATCTCTTATCTATCTGCCGGAAATCATTTATCACCTCATCAGACTAGTGTCTAATTCTGTAATGAAATCGAAGCGTAAAATGCTACGGTAGTTTCTGTGACATTTATGGTTTTCCATGAGCTGATCTATTTGCGTAGGAAAAACGAGAGCGTTGAGTCATTCGAAAATTTCGAACGTATTTCACCTTATCCGCAACTATGACAGCACTTTTGTTTTAAATCATCCCAAAGCCGAGTGCAAACCTTCAAGAAACGATATTTGAAATTTGATACCAGTCCCAAACTCCTCAGCCAACAATTGCTCTTCATCGTCATCCGCTTTTGTAAAATTACATTTCTTATGAATTTTCATTTTTTTATGTCTTCTCTTTTTGTTTTCTTCAATTTTCCCCATCAGTGATTAGTTTTCACTTGAAATGTTGACATTCCAAATTGAGTTAATCTCCGTGAATTTCTTTATCATAAGATGTCGGGATTTTCTCGCATGTTATTTTAATTTCGTTCTCAGCCAAATTACGAATATTTAAAAAAAAAAAAACCAACCAGTTGAAATACCTCCTAGTATTTTTACTGCGTTTTTGTATGTTGTAAATTACGCAGTCGATTATTGGTAAAAAGGTTTCTACTTTAAATTTCTGGCTGTGGTTGCCCTCAGAAGTTACATCTGTGTCTTTATCTCCTTCAAGGAAAGTTACTCTAGCACTGTGTTGTCTTACATGCTTGGGAATACTTTGATAATTTTTTGTAAAGTATATTCCTTTGTCTTTTGCCTCACAAAAATCAAAAGAATCTCTTTTGGTTTTTATATACGCCATTAAAGATTTTTACAGTTTCACTGCTTTCGACAAATCCGTGCTTTTACTCTGGACGAATAAATTCACTTTATCAATAGGAGTCAAAACGTCATTTCAAAATGTAGTTGAAAAAGTAAGTTTCAATTCATTCATCTTGTTTTCAAAGTTTTTAGCAGAAAGTCGACTATCCGCTGCCTGTGATTCATTATTATTTAACCAATCAAGGCTCATGACAATTTCCGTAGGTCCTTCACGTAAAGCTTTAATTGCATCTAAGCGTGCAGACCAACGTGTTTTTGATAAGCTTTTCAATACATTTTTATTTTTATCAGAATTCAAAATTAAAGTCAGTATATTCCAACAATGGGTTGACGATGAGAAAAAATTGTAGAAATTTTGGACAAAATCGAAATAAATCGTTACATTAGAGTTGTATTCTACTGCTTGAACGCCAGTTAAGTTCAAAGAATGTCCTGAACGTGGTACGTGTACAGAGTATTTATTTTTTTCTTGAAGTCGGGCCTGCATACGCTTTGTGACATAAAAATGTTACCTTGGCTTTGTGACATAAAGATGTTAATGAAAACCATCTTCATGTCACAAAGCCAATGGTACATGTTTCACTGGCTTTACAACAATGCAGAATGTTTTCCAGACATATTCGAGACATTGTCGTATGACTGACCTCTATAACACAGTGAAATGTTGTTATTTTCCAAAAATGAAACCACAACAAAATGAAAACAACATCCGTCAGATACTCTGAAATATATCCATAAATATGAATAAGTTGAAAAATCGCTTAGTTGGTGCGCAATCAGTGACATCTGAGATAGCATCAACAGAGACACAATAATACATACCTTTCTCTATTTCAGTGACGATAGTTGCCACGTCTTTTGGCGCCATGACTTCAGTGCCGCACAAATTCTAGCAGATACGTAAGAGGAATTACCTTTTCCAGAATTGCTGTACTTTTGATATGTTCATCCAAAAATAGATCAAACGTACTTATAAGTTCCAAAGTACTTAAATAATTTCCGTTCTTCACTGAGTCAATAGTTTCGTTTTCCCTACTGAAAGGCAGTCCTCTTGATGCTAAGAACTTTATAACAACCACTATTATCTTTGTACTTCTTTCCAGCAATGGCGTTCATCATTGAATTATATGATATGTTAGCTATGTACACGATTAGATAACTATAAATGACTGTGGTACCTCATCATACACTTTCTGTGATTAGGTGAGTTTTAATGTTGTGAAGGAGTCTTATTTGCATGCTTTCAGTCATTGAACCCGCTAATGTTGAATGTAGAATTGGTAAATGAAAGTAATTTACATAGGAAACAGTATACCTTTCTATATGATGGAAAACATATTAGCCATTCATGATCTAGAACCTCACAATTACATAACTCTTTCTTGAATAACATCGCAGAAAGGTATCTTGTTTTAGTTTTATAATTTCGTTCGTTGTGTATACGTGCTGATTTCTCAAAAGCGTTATGTTTGGTGGAACAATCTGCCGGACCGTTCTCAACCTAGTACGACTGTTGTAAATTCTTGTCGATATATGAATGCCACAATCCTGGATCTCTACTTTCAGGAAAAGCATTTACAACGTCCATAACCTCATCAGTTATTGTACTTATTTCAGTAAATTTTATTGCTAGTTCTTAAACACTTAAAATAGTTTATTTCTCGCTATCACTATCCTTCAACTTCAAGTTTATTGAATATAGTAGTAGAAGTGGGAGAGGTAGATGTAGATGCACAATTTGTATTTATAAAAAAAACCGGGTCAGCTTCGGTAATTTATAATTAGATTTCTTCTCTTCCATCCTTCTTTTTTACGTTTCGCAGCTCCAGTTTCAAATCGTTTGATTCTGACTTGTCCTGAATCGGGAGTACTTAAAATAAATGTTGAAAGTGATTGTGGTGGTTTAAAATAGGTACTTACAACTTTGTTCTTATCTATAGATTTTAAGTTCACAATAATATACGCTGTCAAATACTTGTACAAACGCTAACTCGTAATAAATGTGCGTGACTCACAGTCTCACAAACCTAGGCACAAACCGTCTCGACTGACTGCCGTTTTTCGGCTAAGTGGTGTAATGATGGTGAATCGCGGTAGGACTAGGCTCAGGCACGGACGGCGGACATGACATAATAATACAGTCTTGCCACTGTTGTCAATTAGCGTATAGTTGGAAATTACGTTTTTTTTCAGAAAATGCCCGAGAATAACATTTGCCCATTAAAATTATTTGCATCATTATTTTATTGAAGCCGAGTCAAGAACGAGGCAATGCCCCTCTGAGACCGAGGCCCTGGGTCCGGGTCCAGTTGGCCCATGCCTTGAAACGTCCCTGCAGTCAATACTGCTGCCTTTGTGTCATCGGTACTGCAGTCATTGTGTTTCATTACTGACAGTGCTACAGTCATTACGTGTAGGAATGCTATTTCAATATATATGATAGTTATTCTATGCCATTAACCTTTGTAAGGTTTCATTGTAACAGGCTTATTTTTGTCTCCAGAATCGTAAACTACTCGGTATTATATAAAATACACTTTTACAGTATTATTGGTCTTTGAATTTCCTATATCTACGAGTTTATGGAGGAAGGCGGGCCATAGAACTTAAGTCAATAACACCACTCACGTCGAACGAAATTTTGACAAGGTGTTTTTGTTTTGATTGTTTCTTAACTAATAATATCATAAAGTTCATTTTTGATGCTCTGCAGGGCGTAAAATCGTATTGCCTAACATATAAATCATTTTAACTTTCATTAAAAATTGTAATATATTTAAAATAATTTTATCTAAAATTTGCTCGAGAACCTGTAAAAACATATTGGTTTATAGCTAGTATTATTGTTCTTTCGTATCAAATTATTTAGTAATTCGCTGTGTCCGCGCAAAAGACTGTAACTAAAATGCATACAGTGAATTAAAATACTTACATAATTTTCATATAAAATCTTTATAAGTTCAACGTGTAATCTATCCAGCCCTGAGGAGATCCCTGCATAAATTCGATGAACGGCCACTTTAATCTGTTCCGTCGTAAATTTTTCTCGTTTTCGTCACATTCATTTATTCTTTCAACTGTTTCGGTAAAATTAAAATCGTGAGTGGTGCCCACTTTTAAAGTCTCCTTAATGATACTTCGCTTAATATCCTCCGTAGCTGCTTGCCGATTGCCCTCAGGTCTACTCAAATTATCTTTTGTCTTTTTTTGCCTGTAGCTGTCTAAAAAAACATTATAGGGATTGTTACTTTTTCTGAAGTATTCTATTTTATCATTGTAGTTTGCTTTTTTTAATCATGTTGTAATTTGCCTTTTTAACCATTGGCAGTATCTCATGTTGATCAGATGGCAATTCTCCCACCTTAGAAAATAATCTCTCCTCTTCGAATAATTTAATTTGCAGAAAAGCGTTATGGCAAATTTTCGATTCCATCAAATTCTGAGGCATCTTAAGAATACAATTTTATCCTGTTTTTCACGTCAACTGTTGAGAGAGCTCCCGTTCCCCTATTTTACTGAGAAATTGAAAACAGATCTGAGTTTTGTTGTGAAGCTAGTATCTTTGATAATAGCACCATGGAGAAAAATAATGACCATAATTATTTTCTTCTTTTTTGCTTGTTTTCGAAATGCGAACACATTATGAAAGCACTACATGTATTCCTACTCAGTCTTTGCTAAATTAATTTTTCTTTTTTACTTAAAACTTAATTGTGCATCTTATGGGAAATATCATGTATATTTATGTACTTGTTACATTAACAAAACAATTAACAACATTAATACTAGCGCATCATTAAAAATTTGTTATATTTGTCTTTTCTTGGTGAGAATCAGTAATTCACGTGTTCGACAGTTTTAATATAAGTTTTTAAACTGTAAATTTCAATCGTAGTTATTAATAACAAAAGTATTAAATTTCTGTTGCCAGTGTAAAATTAAAATGTTTGAATCGTAGAACATTGCTTAGTTTTGATTTTACTTAGCTTACAATACCAAAACTACCATGGAAGGTATATTGTTCTTGCTGACGCACTTGAGTAAAAATACTTAGCTTGCGCGTTATAAAAGTTTCCTACCTTAAAAATCCTCGAGAGTCTAGAATTTTAGGATATATTTCTCATTACACCTTAATTTATTAATAATAGTTTTCTACGTCAAATATATAAAATAAGCTAGCATATAATTATAAGCTGCATTATAAATTTAATATTATTTTATTACAAAAATTTTTCATAATCAAAATTCCCTATCTCTCTCTCCCTGTCCTAGTCCCGGATTACGTTTTTCTTTCTACCTTATTAAAGCTGTTATTCGAATACTAACAATGGAACGCTTTGTTCTAGTCCTACGAGTATCATTCTGTTTGTAAAGCATTACAGCATTAATATTCTAACAGTATTCAACAATATTAACAAAAAATAAGCGTTATTGACCTCAAAATGTTGGCTTCAAAATCTAGTTAAGTATAACATCTAAAAAAATTAAATAATTTTATAAGAGCACTAAAAGGTGCAAAAGGTACAAAGTCTCACTAGAGTTAAAAACTTTTCTTCTGTTTACGAGTGCAGTGTTCTCATTCCCGACTGAAATTTCTTCTTCGTAGCTCTTAAAGCATAAATATTATAGAAACTGTAATGAATTTCAGTTTGAAAACTCTGTAATTTCATTTTGAAAATTCTTGAACTCCATTTTGAACATTTTTGAATTCTTGACTTCATGGCATTCTCGAAATTCCTTTTAAAATCTTTAATCCCAAAATTTACAACACTCAAAGCCCCATTACCATTCGGAAAGTACAAACTCTTCTTTTCTCGTTATATTTTGATACATGATGCAGGACAAGAAACATTGCCAACAAAATTGCCAGAAAACTGAATTTCTTCGTGAATGAGAACTCTGAAAGTGGGTGAAAGAGAAATCGAAAAGGGTCAAACTGTACCCATAAATGAGATTAGTTTTAAAAAGTTAGTTTTTTCTTTAAATTGATTTATTTTTCACATGGACCCAAGAGTGACTGGAAGGCAGCTTACTGTGAATAAGTCAAAATTTAAGGAAGCCATGTTCATTTTCTTTTTAAGTGCTAAATCAATATTTCTGTTCTTTTCTTAAGAACATAAAATTTAAATTTTCCCTTTCATATTGTTCGGTGTGACTTTTTTCAATTTGTTTCCTTTTAAATGCATTGATTTTCAAAACATTGACTGTTCATGCCCAAAATAAGCCAATGAAATAAATAGGGTAAGGTTGCTATCGATGGGCCGGCTCCTTCGTTGAGCCATCTCCATTATTTTCTAATTATTGATAGGAGGCGCTACCTGATGATTGTTTAATATGCTACATGAAGATTGAAAACCGCCATTTTCATTGGGAGTTGATCTACTCTCAAACAAGTTAGTTTTCCAAGAAGATAAGATTTTTGTATAATTTTCTTTTAATTCATCAATGCAAAGAAAATATAAATATCAGTGAGCCGTTAATAGCGCTTGTAGTTATTACTAATAACATTTGAAACTGTGTTCAATCACCGTTATTTGGCTATATTAACAATGGTTGTTTGCTCTATTGTAACCGAAATCATGGACGTATTCATAACGACTGCTAGTTGCCTTCAATGAGCTAGCCTGCGGTGCCATGAATGGGCTAGTTGCCCAACCATGAAAACCATATCGAGGCAAATATTTCGTGACATTTTTAAGCTGAAGAATAAAATGTCACTTATCTGATTTAGTAAAACGCTGACAGAAGGAATTAAATCTATAATTAGATAATTATCTCATTTTTTGTTATAAAAATAATTATAAGCTTTTAGTCGAATATAAACCATAGTTTCCCTAATTCGTGTGTAAAAGGAATATTTTATTGATTTTATCGTAAGGATTTTCTTTACTTCTTGAGTAATTAATGCCTATTTGTTATTTAAAAATTGCATCTGCACAATAAATAAAGTAAGGAACATGCGTAGTGTACGAATTAAGTTAGAAAATTAACAAGTTCAGTGGTAGTGTAGCGCAATTTTTACTGTTGTTCTTAGCAAGAATTTTCAACACCGCACACTTGTTAGAGACTTTACAACAGGTTAGCCAACAGAAGCCAGATATTTTCTGATGTTTGATGCTAACTTTATAAAACTGGGGTCACCGCTGTGAAACGACGATCCGAAGTTCGTGACCGGAAAAGACAGTTAAAGGAAAAACTTTCATTGCCTTCAGTAAATTGACCTATCAATTCCAACTAGGATTCATTGTTCTGTGCTATCTGTTGTGATCACTTCAATAAAGACATGCTTAAGTGTCTATCTTGTAAAGTGTGCTGGTGTAGAAAGAGGATCAAAATGTATTACTGCGAAAAATGCAACTAAACTCATGGAGCACTAATAATTGATGCAGTAATTTGCATAATATTTATAGCGTAATGTTAATAAAAGGCTTAATAATTATTTTTTGCTATTTGAAAGTTTTTAAGTTATTTCGTTATTGTACGTTTATACTAGCGTAACTACTACCCTCAAATTCTCATTTTCATTAAATTGTTTCTAATGAACGAAATTCGATGCTATTTCGTAGATAGTCACATTAGGCCTATTTTATGATTATAAGGCCTAAAATAAAATCCACCTCCCGATTCCCTTCGAATAACGCGAAGCTATCAATATGTTTCAATGTATTTTCAGTGGCCTGCGTTAGTTTCCAAACAGCGTTTTATATTTACGAATTATGCTTAAAATGGTTTTAAATATTTTATTGACTTGTATTAAGAAGATATTGTCTTGGAAAGAATAGAAATTCCCCGGCTTAATGAAGACGACCGGTTTCCTTAACTGGGCCAGTGGCACGTACTTTTATTTTTTAAATATTTGCTGAAAACTTCATAATTATAACATCGATTCCTAGATATGTATAGTACGGAAAGTAACAGTTATATTAACATGTGCAAAACTGTAAAATTGCTAAATTTGACGAATTTAAGGATCATTTTGCAAAAGTGGGCCATCGATAACTACCTTTCCCTAATATCATTAAATTCTTTTTTAACCAAACTGATTACTCTTAAAAAAAACTTAATGTAACATCTTACAAAAAGATGTATTACATTGCCTTGTATTAATACTAAAAGATAACCATTCTTTCTTATGGAAATGACGAACGATATCTTCAAAAAATTAAGATTACAAAAAGGAGAAAAAAAAATTGCTCTTTGACCCATCCTTATCCCTAAGTGGTAGGTAGGTAGGTAAGTAGGTGACGGAAGACGGAGACGCTTGGTGGCTGCCAGAGGTAAACAGGCATCTGTCCCTCGTCTTCCACTATCTAGTGGCAAGAACTCCCTGGGGCCTCAAGAGGCCACACCGGGAGTTTATTGAGAGCGCAAAAGGAGTTTACATTTTCAAACAGGGGCTACTTATTGACATTGCTTGCCTAAATACAATTATGAGGCTTGGGGGATGGAATTACAGATAAGGGGCTCAGAGCTAAGCACAAAATATATTGAAAACACAGAAATATACAAAAAACACATAAATACGCAAAGATGCACTTAGTTAACACTGCAAACGTAAGACACATAAAACATATATGAGGTTCAATCATTAAGTCTAAAGTTCTAGCTTCGAAACCCACGAACACTTTACAAGCGAATAATCGCTTAAGTGTGAACAGAACACGTGAGACTTAAGGAGCGTTTAAAACGCTTTATTACTCAGTATATTTACAATCAGTTCCGACTTGGAACTTTACAGAAAGCCGCCATTCGGGCTTGAACTTAAATACTAAATAATTCGAACTAAAATTAACTTAACTAAAGCTCTTAAGGAATATAGCTGAAGCTATCAGAATCTAACTAGTTCGCCCCTAAATATTAATTAAGTCGACGAAGCCTAGCAAGGGCCTAAGATATGGCCGAGCGTAATAACAGCTAAGAGAGATGTAGCCAGAAGGCAAACGCGCGCTAGTCAGGAAATCAGACTCTCTCTCATGAAGTCAGTTAAGTTACGACTTAAATAGTACTCATTCTCATTTGCATTATCTGCGTTTCTGAAGTCACATTCTGGCAGGAAATTGTAAGCTGAAATTAGAATAAGATAGGAAAGATACAAAACTTAAAATAACTGTTAATTAACATAAGATAAACCTTACACACACTTAAAAACACATAAATACATAAAAACCACATGTTAGGTACATATTAGGCCGCAATGACTACGTATTAGATACATTGTGGGGTGTGTTTACAGACGAGGGGCCATGGTGTGGGATTAACATGTGATTGTTAGACATTTATATTGGGACGCGGAGAGGTCTTGGAGAATATATATTTGTGGAACGCATGGGTTGCTGAGTGTGTGCACGCACCGACCGCATTGGCATATTGATAGCACAGGGTGACAGCATATTGTAATGTAACTTCTGTTAGTGGCGAATGTTGCAGGATTTATGCAGGGTCTCATATATCTTGGCCCATAGCTGCAAGCTGATCAGTGACCTTGCAGACGTTATTGACTGTAGATTTCTTTTTAATAATGAGGCGTTGAAAGGCATCTGGAGGAGGAGTGGGATGATTAATGTGGTTGTCTGCTGTAAGTGGGTAAATATAGATGTAGTGTTTTGTTGATCTAGGCTGGCCGCACAAGCAAGCATCTGTCGTGGAGATGCTCTGCCTATAATAATAGGCTGGAGAGGGGCTATGCCCCGTTATGAACCGAGTGAGTTGGGGTAAGGCTATGAGGTGTGATAGAGAGACTTTTGGTAGGAAATGGTAGGTCCGCCTTCCGGTGTCACACGCGTTCCATTCCGCCATTCTTATAAATAGTAGTTTTACAGCGTTAAATATATACTCTGGTGACCAAAATGACAGAGTCTTGTTTTTTCTTTAAATGACCAATCGAAAGCCGAGAAGCCCGCCAGCGGCCGAGTGGTAAAGTCGCTGAATAATGTTAGTACAGTTCAAGGTTGGAATCTTGGCAAACGGGCTGGCTGCGGGGGTGTTTTCGTGATTTTCCCAATGTGTAACGTTCATGCGAGGCAGATTTGCTTAGAACATTCTCCACGAAGGCATCCATCTCCTTAAGCAGCTAGCCCGTTTGTGCTTTGCTATAATCAAATAAACCAAACCTAAATAACATCGAGACAGATTTTCGTCCATATCATGTTCTTAAACGATGCTGTATACACTTTTCCATTTATGATTTTTATTATTTCATTTTATTTTCCTTTTAAGCTAATCCGGTGTAATAATGAGTATTCACAGTAATGACCCTAAAGTGCCAGGAAAGCTGGTACAGGTGATCCTATGCATAATATACTGTAACATGGTCACCGATATAAGTTCAATTGTTGCATTCACCGGTGTGTACATATATTTGTGGAAATTCCTACAGCTATTTTCGCCTTGAGGATACTGTTTTTTAAACAACTTTCGATGGCTCTGATTGTTGGAGATCATGGGATAATCACTCAGTCAAATTTATTTACTCACTTCTGCTAAGCAACGGTGAAATCCATATGAGGCAGAAGAAGTAGGCATTTAAAGAAACGGTTAAAGATATGATAAAAACGTTATTTGAGGACATAAAAAGCAGTTATTTCTCAGTTATGCATTAGTCCATCAATCGTAGTAGCTTTGAAAAAAATATGTTCTTACAAATTTTCTAAAGTATTAACATTGCTTTCAAAAGGAGCTCTTATTAGATTTTTAATACTGTAAGAATTTTCTTTCAAGGGTTAGTAGCTGTTTATAAAAATGCTTTCCATAAGTTCAGTTAGGAAAAACAAGATCCAAAACCAATTGAAATTGTTTCATCGATTCCTGTAACTAGGAGAAAAATAAAGCTTAGTTATTGCTTTCTTGTATAGGTCATTTCTTTCACGTTCATTACATTTCACTGGTTGTTTGTTGATCAGGATACAACGAGTATAAAAGCGAAGCAAGGAAAAAAATTGTAGAATAACTATCAAGTATTAGAATCTTGTATATAACCCGAACTTTACTTTGGTTTATTGGATGAGAGATATTTGCATTATGAAAAACGAGTTATTAAATAGCCTTTACAAAATTTATCAATATTTAGTGCTTTAATTACTACTGCATCTGAACTTGGCAAACAATCAATTGAATGCACAATGCGGAAATTATGAGGATCCAAGTTAAGAGCTTAATTGCTATTCGAGGAAATAATTCCCTAATTTGCCTTACCCATTATTCCTTACTGCTTACTAATTATTCCAAATTCTCACAGAATTTATTTGCTTTCCAAAATTCCCATACCAACAATTATACATATCAACGCAATTACTCGTATTTCGGGCTAGAACTAAGATCGTTTGAAATTTGAAGACGTTATACTCGTTTTATTGACTAACACGCATCGTGTATCATGCTAATAGGTGCATGGCATTATATGAATTTTAATAGAGCTGATTATTCCGCATATTAGCCGAGTTTTCCTTCACATAGCCTTTTCTTCTTGTTTATAAAATGATTTGTCAATAAATTTAAATTTCAAAATAAGTTAGACAGCGAACAATCTTGACATCATTAATATCGCCTGAAATTCTCCTAATTATTGGATCGTTTAAAGCAATATATGTGCAGAATGCCTAGTACAGTAGTTAAAAAGTAAATAGTTAAAAGTAAAGTAGTTAAAAGTAATGCGCAGGCAAAAGTGACTTGAAAATGCAAAGCAAAATTGAATCCGATGCTCTAACTAAATTACATGATCTCTGAATCTGGGTATTTGAACTCCATGGATTATCGGTAATGTACGGGTTCATTTAATTATGACAAAACACAGTAAGGGCCTAAAGGAAGGGACGTTTTCGTGTAAAACATTTTGATAGGAACATACGGTACGCAGTGGGGCAACATTTACAAAATTCCAGTGCAGCCGACCCCCTACCAGGGTTTAAATCTTGGCTGCTCATCTAGTGCTCAATAGTTTTATGCACTAGGCTGCTAGTGGGTCGGTATCGTACTGGTTATTTCAGATACAGGATTTAGTGTTCAAATCTGCGAACTTAACTTGAGCAATATGACGAAGTCTTGGATGCCAAACTCGTATTCTCCTCTTGCTTGGTTATGAAGATGCGTAAATTGTAATAAAAATTTAGATTATAGATTAATTTACAAGTATTAAGTAGCAATATCATTAAAACGTTTTAAATACATTGCTGCGTACAAAGGAACTTACTTGTTTTCATGAGCACTTACGTGGAGTTTTCGATACGTTACTTGTGGTAACTGAATATATGTTATTTCTATACTTTAAAATGCATTTGTTATAATGAAGTTTCTTACACTGTTCCTTCCTTCTTAGAAACATACTTAGACAGTGTGCCTAAACATTTGAAAATTTTATATAAACATAAATTCCTTCATTTACGTTTATTATCTTGAGTCTCAATAGAACTGGCGCAGAAAGACCTGTTTTTAGCTAAGCACAGCAAAATTCATGAATCTCTCCCTTGGTCGTATTTATTTAAATTACTTCTAAATTACAAATAGTGAATTCAGTAAGTGAAGTTAACATAGTAAAATTAAAAACGTTTTCTGTGTTAAATGATGAAACCAATTGCATACATAATCTGGGCTTCATAAAATTGTTACTAATCCCCGAATTGCTCTAAAATGCAGGATAATCACAAAAGTAGTTCTTTATTTCAAAATGTCATATAACTAAGGATAAAGAATATTTTGGAGAAATTTTGTTCATATACCAGTTAACTCAAAATAGTTTCATAGCTTTCTTTTAAGAATATCTTAAAAGTTCTTTAGTTCTCTCTTTAGTTCGGATTTGGGAAGTTAGAGGGCAGTGACATTGAAAATGGCGTTTATTCCGCAGCAAAAAACCTGGTACATGCTCGAACCTGCAAAATAAACATAGTTGTGATCTGTACGATGAGCTTTCTGAACGACTATCTGTTAAATCATTGGATAGGATGAGCTGGACCTACTGATCAGCAATTTTGCAAGTGGACTTATCAATGGACTTAAACGTGAACGACTTTCACCTTTGGGGGTTCGTTAAGGACAACGTATTACCAGTATCCTGAATGATCTTCTGGATCGTTACCTTGCAAATGTCATACCCTTTAGGACGAGTAGTTTGAACTAGATATCCATCTAGATGCTTGCCGAGTAAGAAGTGACGTGCATATCGAGTTTTTATCATTCTAGTATCATTAGAAACATTTTGAATTTATGTAACTATTGTAAACATTTAAGAAGAATAATCCCTTCTGTCTTAAAATTATATCCTTTCGAAATCAGGAAATGTTTTATGCTCTTTAAGCAATTAAAGTCTTCCTTTTATTGACTTTTACGCAAACGTAATCAACACACTTTTAATAATTTTATTGAAAACAAATTTCTTTATTTATTCAGTTAAGTGACGCGCAAGGACAGACTAAATACCGTTTCAGTAAAGTAATCTATATTTCGTCTTCCCCTTAAATTTACACAAGCTTCCACAGACAGAATTATTATGTATAAATTATTCTATTAAAATTCTTATACCACGAAGGAAAACAGTTAATGCAATCATATTTATTTTACAAATACACTACAATAGAAGGACGGAATGATTAAAAGTTCAGGAAATTTCGCCTTCAAAACATGCAGGATATGGCGTTTAGGGCACTAATATCTGCCTTGGGGGGGAAGAAAGCGGTTATTGTGCTGCTGGACACGGAACGGAATGGACTTTGGACGGCATTTGGATATATTGGAGTCTTTCAGTTATACACCAAAGACCATCTTTCGTATTAGTTAGTGGATACAGTTGCGCTAGTCTCGCCATAATTACTGACGAGAAGTTATCAGTTGTTTGCAGATTTGAAGAATACGCAGGGCAAGGCTGTAGTTGAATAGCTTGTGTACTGAGGCAGCGCAGAACTAGGACAGCACCGGCAGCATTCTGTCTTGCACTGTTTTGTTAAAAGGTGAGATAATTGAGGCTCTGAAAATGTGACACAGCTTCCTGCATTAACCTCACGAATGTAGTGACGCCTTGTTGAATGATGCTGTATAAGATATGAGGATTAGTCGCAAGGCATGCTTATCCAGTGGCGCAGTATACCATCAGTCCAAGTGCAAGGTTGGTGTGATAATGAAAAATGCAACGTTAATTCTCCTTGGTACATCTTCACAGGGATACTGTCATTATGATATTCTAAACGAAAGTGTAGTTCTTCAGAAAAAAGAAATGTTCACGTCATTGATGCATCCATGTACATCGTTGAACGCAGAATTGTATGTGCTGATTTATGCCTATGCTATAGTGTCACATTAAACCAAAGTAGTCGTCTCCTTCAAGACAATCTGTGGCGTTGCAGACTGGGTCTCATCGCCAAGAAAATGTACGTGATGCTGTGCAACGCAACAGTCCCGATTTTCAAGGTTACATGTTGCGGCTGTATGATCCCTATCAAGACATCTGTCATATCTTGATTTAGAGAAATAAGTGAGATCTCACACATCAGTCTTAGTGACACTTCTGGACCTAACGATTGTCAATTCTCATAACAGGTGCATGGTACTCAACCAAGGAGATAAAAACCTAAGCAATATGGTAAGCGAAATTACCTAGTACACTAAACTTCTTAAATTATCGATTACGTTATTAATTCCTTCTTTTAACGCAAGGCATAATACGACCTCTAAAAAAATAACGGGTGAACGGAAATAACGAATAAAAAATATACCATTTTTTATTAAACTGCCATTTTATACTTCGTCGAAGTGGGATTACACTTGTGTGTACTGTTCGCGTTTGAAATTATAGTCTTTCACATATTTAGGCATGTTCTATCTTTCATGTAAATTTTAGATTTGTTGTCCTCTTTTTTTCATTGTGCGTAAGTTTAATGGTGAACTGTGTAGAGGTAGATTAGTAGAGGTAATACAAATTTTTTTAGTTCAGGAAACAGGACAAATCAACTAAGCCTCAACCAGGATTTGAAATCCGGATCTTCCAATGCTAACAGGTTGTGTTACCAGCCACACCATCGGAACCCGCATGGGTGACGGCAAAGATTTCTCATAAGATTTTCTTTTGCAGTTTTGGAAATTAAATGTATATTTCCTTGAATGAGTTCTTATAATGTTGAGAGACTGAGTTCTTTAGGAATTTGAATATATTTATGAAGAGATGCCATACTTCTACTTTTTTCAGACAAGCATACAATAACTTCAGTTCGGCTTAATTTTTTTACATGAAAAAATGTATTGGTTCCTCCTTACCACTATGTTAACATAAAACATACAATAAAATACGGAAAATTCAAATAAAACATATAAAGAAAAGTTAGAGGACATCTGTTTGAATTTTGCTTATTAAAATTATCAATGATTACTATCGAAATGTGAGAATTAAAAGTTTGAATGTGCAGTTACTGAAAATTGGTAAATTCTTTACTACGTTCTCTGCATTAGAAATGTTAAGCAATGACATTTTCTTCTATTGGGTCTATTCAGAAAACAAGAAATGGAAAAAATGTTAAGTGTTGAATTTTATGCCTGAAATATAATTTCAAAAACTTTGCTTGTCAAAATTTTTGTAATTGTATAAAGTTTAATCTTTTTTAGGTATCATATATTGTAACGAATCTTTAGGTAGGCTGACACCGAATTATCGCTAGGTCTAAAATTACAACTGAGACTTGAAAGATGGTGAAAAAGACCCTTTCATCAAAACTAAAGAAGGCTATAAGGCTTATAACTTAGACAGCACTTACGGCGAGGTAACATAGCAGTAAGCTCAAATTCGAAATAAGCTAATATTTAAAGATTATACAATTCAGTTCAACGCCAAGTTGGCTCGCAAACTAGCCGGCGTGAATATTGAATATCGGCAATTAAAATGTAAGATCGAAGAGTATAAATCTTATCTGCGCTAGCAGTAACGTAGCAGCATAGCCTCGAGAGGCAGACCACGCTCTGTCTTACAATCTAAAAAGCTCAGTTTAAATACATGGGAGCTAATTTGCATTTTGGCATGGAAGCAGAGAGAACAAGTGACATTAAAGGCCAAAACAATAATAACTGGTTAATTTAAACACTAAAAACCCTACTCTTGTTGAAAACGGATGCTATATGGCTAAAACATGTTTTTTCGAAAGAAGATGGGGTTTGTTTTGTGTCATTATGGTAAAGCACGTAATGCCTACGTATCTATGTGGAAGGAGTTTTAAAGAAGAACCTCTAATGAAATCAGGTTACATATAAATGCGGCATAAGAAAAATTTCACAAAAGGTGTATTTTTTACGTGTAACGTATAATAAAAGAATGCATTCACTATCTATTTATTAAAAAAGAAATTTACGATATGAATATTATGACTGGGAATTACTTTTTGATTTAAATGCGTCATGAAAACCTCCCACTAAATGTTCTCTTTTTCTTTCCGTACCTTTCAACAGCAACCCTACGGCAATAATTTAAAACTACTGAGAGAGAAACTTATATCAAAGGCGCAGAAGCGCTTCAATAATCGAGCCACATCTATGCTTTATAGGGTTTTTTAACATTGTGCAAAAATATACAGAAAATGTATTGAAATGAAAAAAAATCTAAACGGTTTCAGATTTTAAATTACGTCTAAAGGGGCCTTTTTTAAAGTTTTGTGTGTTACCTTTATTTATTAAATATCATGCTCCTCGCACTTAAACCATAAAATTAAGTTCAACAGCAATATCGCAAAATAATTTTAAAATGAGCATATCTTTAGAATTTCCGATACACAATTCGGCGCTTTACAAATTAAAGTTTTTCAAAATATGAAACAGATAATAAAACAAATTCCAAATTCGGGCTTCCAGATGCGTATATTCGGGTGGAAAAGTACGTTATTCAAAATTGGATGGCTCTAAGTACCGTTGTTTTATCACATTTGGAGAAATAAACATACATTTATGCAGATTCTTCATTATTTAATTTCTTTAAATATAATACAGGGCTGCAAGATTTGGTGGCAACAGTTTGAAAAGTGATTCAGACTTTTAATGTTTCCGACGCAAAATCGCAAAACGAAAATAATAGTCCTTCGGGGACTAAAGCCCCTTTGGACCAAACAAAAACGAGATGATGTGTAAAATGCCTTTTAAAACAGGAAGGGCTGAACACTTTTTTTAGGTAGGAAGGACTTGGAAAAAGGAAATAAAACTATGGTGTTCTCTTTTGCAGTTATCAGAATGTATTTAGGTTACGGAAAATCAGTCCAGCAAACAATTCTGCTTTAGGCACATTCATTGGTAGGTTCCAGTGGTTCACTCCGGTTTGGCAGGATCTGTTTTTAAAATAACTTTAATTTCAAGAACCGGTTGGTTTAATTGAATTGTAATCCTGATTTAGACAATTTATCGTTGTTTATGGACTAATTATATTAATATCTAAGCGTTGAACTTGGTCCTTAAAATGTTCCAATCCCACCACTGGGCACATCGTAAATTCTTACACACACCTAAAACGCATAATTTGAAGTGTATGGTTCCATCGTTTTTCTAAAGGATATTTTTTCAATTCACTTTTACATCATGAAAGTTTCGGTTTCCTGCCAGATATCTTCAGGGCGCTGTTAGCAAACACAGGTTATCAAATACGGCGTTTGGAAATATCTCGTTTGTGAAAGTGCTTTTAGCGCCACTCAGCAGGATGAAGAAAGATTTACTGTTTGAGTTCGAGAAAAAGAACACATATCAGTCTGCCCAAAGCACACGAAAAAGTTTCCTGATAACTTAAAACATAAAATAAAATCTTTAAAAAATCAAATTTAAAAAAAGGTCGTTATAACTCTGAATGGCATAACTAAGGAAGTATTTTCTGTAAACAATATATGCTTTTCGTCTAGATTTATACATGAGAAGAATAGCCATAATTTTATAACTAATTGAAGTAATGAATACCTAATAAATAAACCAACAAAAGGTATTCATAAAGATGTTTTCAGTTGTTATTTAATAATATGTCTTTAAAGTCATTTTAAAAGACTCGTGCTATATAAAAAATTAGATAAAAGTTCAGATATACCATTACTTTGGTTTATCAGGAAGCTGCGCCGAGTTCAACAGAGTCAATCAGCATAATTTTCTCTACCACAAGAAGCAAAAGTATTCTGCCTAAAGTATTCTTACAATATTTTTGCTTGAAGGAAAGACTCGCTATCCATCCATAGGGACAGACATTCCTAATAAACCAATGTTAACTTATGTTAAATTTTGCCTAATTTTGTTTTAGTCTTTAACATGTATGTCAGCACTCATCGATCTATTTTCAAGGTAACAAGGGCAAAGAGACGTTAAAGAATTTTGAGGAATCAAACGGCAAGCTAGCAAGGCAAATTAAAACATAAATGCGTGGACGCCACAATTTATATTACGTTTCAGCAGCACTGAGTGCATTATTCTCTTTCTTCTCTAAATTCATTTTACATATGTTAAACTGAAAATTCATAAAAAAGATCTACGTAAACTTTTCATAATATTAGGTTAAACGTATTTGATGGGAACTACTATATGATTCTAAATTAACTAGCACAAATGAAAACCCTATCATATGAAGATGGCAAATTATTTGCAGCCCAAGCAGTTTCAACTAAATATCGTGACATATTAATTGAATTTAACTAAACATTTATTTTTGCCTCTTTCCTATGTATCTCGTTTCTTCACATACACACTTAATTTAGATATTTGTGCAGATGTGATTACCAAGAAGCATGGTTTAAACTGAAAGGAAAAACTTAATGACTTGTATTAGAAAGACATTTGGTTTTTTTCGGCTGC
The DNA here is from genome assembly GCA_000611955.2 of Stegodyphus mimosarum. NCBI lineage: Eukaryota > Metazoa > Arthropoda > Arachnida > Araneae > Eresidae > Stegodyphus > Stegodyphus mimosarum. Next base: position 107,671 of record KK115442.1, read on the forward strand.
CACTATTGCCTGGCATTAGAAAACCGCTGCTCGAGTGAGAGATTTTGCTGCACATAGTCCAGATTGTTAACTGAGATTGATTTAGGTAAAAACACCGACTGGGTTTGAATAAGGATATTAGGTTGTTTGCCCCAAGTATGTTGCAGCCTTGAGAAAAAACGCCGCTATTGTAACAAGTGGAATTTTCACGCTGCAACTATTTGCTGAAAATCAAGAAGACTTATTTTGTTTTGAATTATTTTAGTTTAGAGTGTAACGAGTTGGGAGGTTAAATAAAGTTAAGATTTTACTTACTTGTTGGTGCTTTTACACTCAATTTAAATTTTAGGCGATAACTGACGACATAGCATTCAGATAACATTTCAGTGGTGATAGTTTGATACAGGTATTTACTTAGCTACAAAGACCACTCAAGGGATATGCTGTTATGCCAAAAGACAAGAACTAGACACAGATATGAACTATATAAAGACATTTATGAACTACTAGTGTCTGATAATGTTTATTATAACTGACGGATGGCAGCGCACAAAGACAACGAAATGCAGCAATGATGAAAATAGATATGAAATCTTATTGCATTTTGATGTCATACTAACATTATAAATTAAATGAAAGGATTCTATTTAGTCACATATTCTCCACAATTACCTATAAGGTTTTTCAGCAAGAGAATAAGACATATTTTCAGTTTCGTTGTTCCTTCAGCAGCTTCCCAGGTGCCTAAGTTCCGAATCTTGGAACCCGGTAGGCTCAGAACAACTTCTATGTTTCCGAGTAGGAACCATCTTGCTCTTTCTACCCTTGTCTCTTAGATATAAATAGAGCATTTATTGTTTCACTGTATAACCGGAGAACTCACAATGCTTAAGAAATTAGTGGGCAAACAAAATAGCAGTAACATTAAAATAACTAGTCCGTTAAAATACAACGGAAGCTTTACTTCACAGAAATAATTCATAATTAACAATATGGAGTTCAAATATTGTCTAAGAGGGAGGAAAATTCTGAGCTCTCTCCAGTTATAATAAAAGGCAAAAATATAAATTGTATATCCTATCCATTCGTATTTTTATGATATAAGATAAGAAGATATGTAATACACTCATTTACTGTAAAACAATATTCTTGCGTAACACTAGATACATTTATCAGTTCGGTAAATGTTAAAACATTTTGATAGCAAGAACTGCTTTATTAGATTTTTCTATAAGGACACATCGAAAAGCGAAACACAGCACCCAAAAAAATAAGAAGGAGTAACAATACTATATTCAATGGAAATACTACCTTATCTCCCACTCGAAAAGTAGATGTTCCTCCCACTAGAGTGCGAAATGTTTTAGGGTTATTACAAAATGGCTTAAATTTCTAAATACTTACTATTTTGAAATCAAACCTTTTATCTACTGTATAGGAATATTATTTCATTTTCCCTTTAATTCCTTTCCCACGTTTTTTTCTGAAATTTATTTCATTACTCTTGTATAAGGTTCGAAATGATGTCTAGAATTGGCGTAATAGCGTTCAGTGCTATATAAGAAACCATCTCTTATTCTGCAAACTTAGACAAAATTTTACCGATTACTTATTTGAGAGCGTATCTCTAGAACTGATCAGTATGAATTTCTGTTTATGATTTCACACCTCTCAATAAATTTTTAATTTGAGAGTTAATAAATGAATCTATATTATTCAATAATTTTTATTCAGCATTCATAACTAAGAAGTGAGATAAATACACAAAATGTAAATGGCTCAAATATACAGCATTGTATAATCTTAAAATACTTATTGAAAATTTGGGCGGGGGCAGATGGCAAATCATCATGCACGTTTCAGCTGAAATCATTCAAAGTAAGCGGTAATGTTTTAAACATCTAAATTTTCATAAAATTTAGAAGTTCAATCTGAGATCAAAACACAAGGCATTTTGCTAGTGACCATACACATTCCAAATTAAGTTATAATGTGTTTATATTAAGAAATTACGATTATGAATACATAAATTTAAAATTTTTAGAAACACGGGTCAGTTTTTGTAGTGATTGTCTCAGGGAGATTTTGCTAAGAATGAATTAACTGTTTATATATAAATATTTATATAAATAAGCATTTTGAGTGTAGCAATAAATTTAGCTTCTAAATATCTACATATAATATAAAAAAATAGTAAATAAAGAAATTTTGATCGCCAGGGGCAAAATTCCTGATGAAGTTTAGCAGAACATGGAATTTTAGAAAAGCGTTAAAACAATTCTGTTTGAACACCCATATTGTCGTTTCACGTATTTTTAGTTTCCTACTTGCCACGATTTAGCGCTCATTCATTTAAGCATCACGTATTTCTAAATGAGCAGAAATGTTTGCAATTTTCTGTGTATGTCCAGTAATTTCAAAATTTTATCCAAAATGCGTCCTTAGTTTTCAACCAGATCTTCAATCAAAACTTAATTAAAATTTAAGCAGTTCAATTTTCGGAGCACTCCTTCCACTCCGATTTAGGTAACTCCAAAAGATGCGTTTTGAATGCATCAACGGCTCCTTCGGGTGTCACAAATCTCTGATCACGTAATTTGTTTTATGTGCGGGAATGCAAAAAAATCATCGGGTGCCAAAGCAGAACTGTAAGGCGGACGAGCCATCAATTCGATGTTTTAACCCATCAAAATGTCCTTTGTTTTAGCCGATGTGTGAGAGCTCGCGTTGTCATAATGAAGAACGATTCGCCTCTTCTTCTGCTTTTTTTTCGAATTTCTCCGATGACTTCTGGCAAACAAATGGTCGTATACCATTCGGAATTGAGCGTCCTGCGTTGCTCTAACGCCGCTGTCGATGCTCTTCTTCTGCGAACAATTTTTGTTGGATTTTGCTCCTCTTGGAAGACCCATACTGTCGACTGCTGTTTTGTGTCGAGCTCATATACATAAATGAATGATTTTTCACTTGTTAGTTAACACTTGAAGTTATACATAGCTTTGGAGGAACCTTGAACGTATTTTTCTAACATTTCCTTGCACCAATCGACAAAAGATTTTTTGAACGCGAACAATTCTTTTTTACGGCCATATGCTCATATATTATGTTATTGATGTTTGTCATACTAATGCCCAAAGATGCCTCTGTCTCACAATATGTCATATGTTGATCTTGCTTTAGCAGTTCATGCATAGCATCGGTATTTTCTGGATCAACGGATCAACAACCGATTCTGGACGATCTTCACGGAATTCTTCCTGGAGTGAACGACGACCACGATTGAATTCGTCATACCAGTTTTTGCAGTACTGTAAGATGGTGCTTTATCGCTATGTAAGCAATTAAGTTCATCGAAGCACTCTTGTCTTGATGATTGACGTCGAAAGTTATGAAAAATAATCGCACAAAAATGTTGACGAGTGAATTCCGCTTTTTGCCAGAGATGAATTTTTCAATTTACTATAAACAACACAAATCACTCTAAATTGGCAAAACGTTCTGAAAAATTTATGGTTAAAAATGTCAAACTTTCGATTGGAATCGTCTGCGGTCGCCTAGCAGCCCTTGCTGTTGCCAAGGCCAGAAATATAAATAGTAACCCTATGATTTTTTACATAAACTGCGGGTGAGGAAATGTTTTGATGACTGATATATGTTGTACAGGTGTGTAGGTGACTGATACATGAGAAAAGAAAAAGTAGCAACGAACAAGGAATAATTAAATTTTATTGACGGTATTTGTCGGTAAACAAAGAAGGTACAATTTGTGCATATACTATAAACAAACAAAACACGTGATTTCACAGATACAAATGAGTTCTAATAAAGGGTATCTTCTCCCTAACCGAAACCAGTGTCGAAGCCTAACGAAACAAGAAATCAATGAGTGACCCGCCTTTTCTCTCCCACACCTGTAGAAGAGAGTTTTCAAACTGCTGAATTGCTTTTTGGGTTGATAAACGATTAGCAGCTTTACTTTCTGAAGTGATCCAAACATGTTCTTTTGAATTTATATCTGGGGAACATGTTAGCCGATCCAGTCGAAGAATTCCTTTGTAGAAAAGGAAATTATCTACTAACTGAGCACGATGTGGCATCTGCGAAAATGAATACATTATTCATTGCTGCTGCATAAAGACCACAATAATTCTGAGGATGACATCCCTAAATCGCTTAGCCGTTAGTGCTCCATTCCTGATAATGAGCAGGCCGGTGCGGCCATTGATAAAAATACCGATCCAGACCACAGTCCACCTCCGTCAAATCGGAAACTATTATGCGCTAATGCAGAAATATTCCGTATACCAGGTTTTCTCCAGATGAGAAACTGCCTATTGTGAGGTTGTACACAATAGCCGGATTCGTCCGCCAGGAGCCCCTTGCTCCACCCAACTCATCCCAATCTGAGATACCCTTGCGCCCATTTTCTGCGGGCAGCACGCTGGCCTTGAGTTACGACACACAAATCATAGGTCTGCGCGCAAGCAAACCTGCTGTCAGAGGAGGATTCGAACATTTTGAGTCAGAACTCTGGTATCAATAACTCTCTGAAAATTCTGCTGCAAGAAAGTGGCGTTCATAGCACAGTTTCTTTTGGCCTTTAGTTTTCAATACTGGTCGTTTAGTCTTTAGTTTTCACTACTGGTCGTTATTTTCTGGTGTCGCAGGAGTGCGACCTTGTCCCAATCCTCCAAGAACACTTCTAGTTTCCAAAAACCGATTCCGTAGTCTGAAATGACATTTTGGGAACTCTTAACGCTTCAACTACAGCCAATTGCAATTCACCCGCCTCTAAATGACCGATATCCCTCGAGGCTACCGATTCAGCTATGTCATCCAGCTGAGACATTATATTCACTGCTCCAAAACATTTAACTCATGTCAGTTGCTTTTAATCTTCTACTACAGAAGGAATGCTGTAGGTCGCTTTTCACTTCTTATCTAAAACGCGTAGTTTTCGATGTCGCAGACAAAATTTGCATATTCCCAACTTTGTAAACAATTCGATTTTCCTTTTTAACTTTTTCTATTTCATTTTTGATAAAACAGGTTGTTGATTATATGGTTATTTAATACTGAACTCAAAAAATACCGTAAATATTTTCAATTGTATGTTTTCCTGCAATCAGCTGTTGTATTGTGTACTGAGAGACCACAGCAAGCAGAATTCCTAGCTTGTATTGGAGAGCTTGAAATACCTGAACCGAAGAGATTGTTGACTGGAAATTTTGGAGAATTTTTTGTGGAACCATACTGCTACATAATGCATTTCACGCTCAATTGCACAAGTTTCTGTTCAAGAATCAAATTTAAATTTTCACATAAAATGCCAAATTGAGAATTCTAATCAAAATATAGCGTCGTATATATGCTGCAAATTCAAGAGATCGTCATTTTGGGGGAAAAAAAATAAAAAAGGTACTTACGTTGCCTGCAGTGTGTGGAAGCGAAAGTATTACTTATTAGTACTTGATCATAGAATAACTAAAACTGAACTTATTTTATATTTCAGTGGGAGTACTTAAATGAAGGTAAATGTAACTTCGCCCCCATGATCACCAGCTACGACACGTATGGAATAGATTTTCATCTGGGAGCACATCAAGTGGATGACCAAGTCTACCTGAGACCGAAGAAAATCTTGTGGTCAGACTTGAAATGGCGTAAATGGACTGAGACCTTTACTAATTTGCGGCAACCTATGCTTCGCCGATGGGAATCTTATATTTCTAATGGCAAACGCATAAGCTTAGATATTAAAACATCTTTTTACCTTACATACTTTTCTTAATTGCTGCAATCGACTTAGCCATAGTTTCGCCATCTATCCTACTGATGTGCTCGTTGAAGTTAGGAGAGGATCCTTTGAACAGTGATCACTTCGCAATTTTCTTTTAATCAGAAACAAATATTTTTTTTCTATTTCAAGGCCTTCATGTTTTTAGATTTGAGAGTGCGGGCTGCGAGCATTTTACTGTTTCTGCAATACTTACTGAAGAGGTGGTAGCAAAAGCAGTACAGGCGATAATACACTCTTTTGCAAAAAATTCGAAGCACCATGAAGGAAGAGGTTGTTTTTGATGAAATTGAATATGTGTATAGCTCACACACAGATAATAAAATGATTAAAAATCAAAGTCATAGTACCTGTTCACGGCTCACAATCACCCGCTGAGTGTTCAAATTAGTAATTGGTCGAACCGCCTCTGGCGGCAATGCATGCTTGAATTCGTCGAGGCAAGCTTCACGCAACCCTACAATGCGACCACGTTCGAAGCCGTTTACTTGACTGTAAGGTCTGCGATATCGTCGTAATGGCATCTTTAGTTGCTTCTTAACGGAATTACAATGGTAGCAACAAAAAAAGATAACTTTTTCCCCCACTGTTACTGGTTTTATACTTTGCGAATTTCGCTCTAGAAATGCGCGCTATGATCACAATTCCTGTTCATATGCCTTGAAATTTTGATCATTCGCATGTTCGATCAAGATGTTTTTTGCACACCAATTTTCGTCCCGATCGCAAAAGTCCACCTTGCTGCTTCGATTTTTTTCCAAAAATGAGTGTATATACCATAATCTAAGCAGCTGAATTTTCGATCCTCAAACCGTCCAGTAGATTCTCAAACTATTCTAACACTTAATGAAACCACGAATTACACCACGAACTTAGTAAACCTTAAATTTTTATTTTAAAACAAGCTTTGGACATAATAGCGCGGCTAGTGTTTAATAAAACAACTATAACTTGTGCGTTGAAACTGAAGTAACAGTCAAATTTAAATTGAACCATAGGCTAGAAGTCAAAAACTACACAATTATATTTAAATAGAAGTTGGCTAAAAATTATAGCCAGCGTAACAATTTAAATGTCAGCACCAATGAACGCAAAGCTGAATCCTTAAAAATTATCAGGATTAGCAGAACTAATACAATATGCCGTCGAGAGGCAGAAACACCCTCTGTCGTACAATCCAGAATCCTCAGCTTCAATACCCTCTAACTCATTTACAATCCTATTGAGGAAACGGAAAGGAGAATTTATAGTACAGCTTAAAATTAGAAATAACTGGTTAATTTAAATAATAATCTTAAAACTGCATTGCTGAAGAAAAAACCCCATTTCATAATGTTCTCAGTGTTTATATACAAGTGTAATGTTTCTCATGTGTTTATATATATGGAAGCGTTTATATACACTCATGGACAAAAAAATTAGCGCACCAAGAAGGAGTCGTCAAAATGAAATTTTACATACGTAATGACTATTGATATAAGTAAATGATAAGAAAATCAAAGAAAAAGGATAATTTATTTCAGAGAAAAAGGCAAAAGAACGGAGGAGTTAATACTCCGTTGGACCCCCTCTAGCGCGAATACACGATTCGATACGATCGGGCATTGAGTCATACAAGTTCTGTATGATGTCTTGAGACATTTCGTTCCATATTTGCTGTAACCTTGCCTCTAGTTCGTTCAAACTCTTGGGATGCCCAACTCGTCGTCCCAAATGATCCTGGATATGCTCGATTGGAGACAAATCTGGGGATCGAGCAGCCAAGGAAGGGTAGTAACAGTGCGGAGACAGTCTTGTGACACCCTTGCCGTATGAGCCTGAGTATTGTCTTGTTGAAAAATGGCTCCTGGAAGCCGTTGCATGACTGGCAACACATGTGGTTGCAGGATTTCATGAACATATCGCTGGGCTGTCATGGTGCCAAGGAACAATTCTAGGGGTGACCGTGTATTGTAAGCAACGGCACCCTATACCATCACACCAACTGTGGGAGCGATGTGTCTTTGTAAAACAAAGGCAGGATTGAGGCGTTCACCACGGGCTCTCCACACACGACCACGATTGTCATCACTGCCGAGATTGAATCTGTATTCGTCGCTAAAGACGATCTGGTTCCACTCCGCTGCAGTCCAGTTTCCTCGTGCTCGACACCACTCCAAACGAAGGCGTCGATGGGTGGGCATCAAGGGCAGCCCACATAATGGGCGCCGCGATACCAACTGTCCTTCAGCCAGGCGCCTTCGTATGGTCCGAGAAGACACAGGGGCCACTAGTGAAGGTACTACCTGTGCCTGGATGGCAGTCGATGAAGCACTTGGCTGTACGCGTGCATTTCGTACGATGCGGCGGTCTTCTCGACAACTGGTCTGTCGAGGGCGTCCTGAGCCTGGTCTTCGTGCACATGCCATCTCTCGGGTCCACTGGTCCCAACACCTCCTCAGAACACAATCAGAGCGGCATAATTGACGAGCTACTAGCCTAGCTGACCACCCAGCTTCCATCATCCCGACGATTCTTCCCCTCTCAAACTGCGACAACTGCTCATATTGTCTTCGAACACGGCGTAATGGCATGTCTACCTCAGCTCTTCCTTTGTAAATGATTCAGCACACTCAAACAAGCGTTGGTTACCTGTTTTATACTCCACAGAGTACGACGTTAAACGCCCTGTACCGGCTATACTTAATGTGTAATCACGCTGCATTTCGAATCTCTCCGACATGTAACTTCATTGCAAGTTTCGTTACGATCCCGCAATTATTTCTTGGTGCGCTAATTTTTTTGTCCATGAGTATATATATATATGTAGTGTTTATATAGAAGCTAGATTATTTTAAAACATCTGATAAAAAATGTAAACCGCAATGAACAGCCTAGATAATGAAACGCGAGTGCAGAAATAGCACGTGTAAGTTAAAGGAGGCGTGAAAAGCAAGTAACTAATGTATAAAAGCCAATGATGGTGAATAACCTACTTTTTAAGAATCTCAATTTTAATTCCCCGTTTGTTGGCAGTTTGAACAACTCTGATTTTTCAGTACCTAAAATGTGTTTAAAACCCATTAAAGAATAATTGTATTAAAGACAATTCATATTAAAGATAATTTGTTATAATTACCTTGAAATGCTTTCACACTGACAATAAATAAATTCTGTTGTCATGGCTTCTTCACTGTGAAACGTTTTGAAACATAGTAAAATTCTTCATGTCTAAGAGGAGAACCAAAAACTGCTGCAGGGCTTAGATCGATCAAGGTTCAAATATTCATGAAGGGGATGGCTTTATGAAAATTTCTGTAACCTTGCCAATGTGTAGCAGGAATACAAGCCTGACTCTCTTGAAATTCCCCCAAACTATTGATTAAAATCATCACGGAATTCAGTGAGTCAGTGTTTAATGAAATAAAGTAATATTTAAATGTTTGTTTAAAAATGGTCGTCCGATCACATAGTTGGGCTCACTTTTGCCCATGAGCTTCTTAGTATCTTAGCACTAGCAATGCCTCCGTTGAAAGTACAGTGGAACCTTGGTCCACAAACGCCTTGGATCGAGAAAAATTCGGCTCACGAACAAATGTTTCAAACAAATAATATCTTAAATGATCAACTGCGGCACGTAAAACGAATACGTAAGACGGCAACAAATGAAAATTCAAAATGCAGTTAAATGAATAGATGAAATGTGTTCAGCGGAAGAAGGCGGAAGGGAAGTTACATGAACCGCGAAATTAGTGCAAAATCAGACAAGATGCAAAGGCTCATAAAACATTATCATCCTGATAAAGTAAAAGTAAGACCGTAGTATATATATTGGAATAACGATTCCAGGTCTTGCTTTAGGAACATTTTAGAACATAGACAGAAATAAATCAAACAGGAGACATTTTTAATAGGATAAAAGCTCAGAGATTCTCAAGAACAGACGAGCGGTTGTTAAGAGAAAAGAAAGCAAAAAAGCCTCCCAAGTATAACACTAACCTGATAATTTCACGGATAGGATATCTTTTTCAAATAATAACGTTTCGTGCCTTTGATTTCTTTATCTTTCATTGCTTACGCCGTCAACTTTCCTTCGTAAGCTAAGATAAAATTAAATTCAAGTTTTCGTATTTTTTATATGTTAAGTATAGTGTTAAGTATTGTGTATATATTAATAATGTATATGTGTTAAATTTATTGAACATATCAGTTTTCATTACGAACTTGCATACAAAGCTCTGATTTCTAAATAATCATTAGAGATACGCGAAAGGATTAATTCCCTTTGCATTAAATCCTGAACGGGAAAATTGTTTCAATTTACTAATGCTTCGGGTGGCAATTTATTTTGAAAAAAGAATTAAGTTCGCTAACCAAGATTTTATTCTATTAGTCGTATATAGAGAGCATTAAATGACCCTCGGATTCCAGGTCTCAGTGTTTTCGATCAAAGCTGGAATGGGGACTGGACACAGTCGTTTTAATGCATTGCCCAAAAGATTCCACACCAACACTAGTAGCACAGTATGGTTAAACCTGTATGAAATTATTATTTTCTTCAGCAAATAAAAATAAGTTCTAAATTGCTCTTGAGTAGTGCCTATGTGTACTCCATTTACTCGCAAGTATAAGTTGTCATTAATTGTAACATATTGTCCGATTAAAAGAGATGGTCATAATCCTAGTATTTCCATAACTTTAATAAATTGGGTACGTGTAAGTATTTTAATAACCTTTGGAAGTTTTGAAAAATGAAACATGTTTCTTAACATGTTTGTATTTCTTTCTATTGAGGTATGTTTGTATTTTAAGTACATTACTTTACGAAGAAGAAGTGAGTTTCAAATTTCAAATTCGTAGCTTCTATTATTTTCTATTTTAAACTTGTTGTCTACTGTTGCTTTCATTTTTCTGTTTTGTATTTCCTTATGCACTTTCTTGCTGTTATTAGAAACAATAAACAGGCCCTTTAAAAAATAATGGAATAAAGGCTAGTAGATTTAAATAAGGCATGTCTATGATTTTGTTTTGGCTATTTAAAACGTTTGCTCTGCATTTTAATTTAATTCAGTTTTTATGAAATTTTTTATAATGCACAGATGAATGGGAATTTACTATTGTTTGGGCCGTAATAAATGTAAAGTTTTTTGTGATAGGCATTTGGCTTTTTAATGAACCTCTGCTCTTGTGAAATGATAAGTTTATATGTAATCTACCTTCTGAAGTGTATCGGCACTATTTTACCTTTACTATCTGCTTCATTCAGAAGGAGCATCTCAACTCTTTAGATCAAATAACCTATATGTTATGTTGATTTCATCAGATTTTTACTAAGCTTTAATTAACGACTGTTAATTTGAAATAAGTTGTAAACGCAGACTAAAGCGCAATGCATTTGTGGACATGGAATTGAAATTTGACATATCGAATGAGAATCTCTATTCGATTAAAATAGACGGTTTCCTCTGTTCCGTCTCACTGAGTCAGAAGTTACATTGTAAGGATGACGATTTCCTTGTCATTTTAATCTAATTGAAATGTGCTTGGCCTAGTCGCTTTAACAAAGCCTCTAGCCGAAGGGAAATTTCAATTCTATGCGTTCTATTCTATGAGCTATTGTCCTGTTTGCCAATTCAGCTAGAGACGTCGGAAACGCCATCCGGTTTCCCTTAGGCAAGCTATTATCCAAATGCGTTTCAAGACACTATGAGCTCCAAGTTGTCCAAAGCAGCAGTTCTAGATGTATGAAATTTTTCTCAGCAAATTTCGAATAATGCTGGAACAAAGCCGCATGACATACATATATGGAATCAAACTTAGCAGCAAATGCTTACCGTATTTACTCCTATATTTTACACCTCCCGTGTTTTACACCCTGTTTTTCCTTCCAGCATTATTTACGAATTTCTGATTTCTGACAACAATGTAAACTATTAGTATAAATAGGAAATGTTTTGTGCAAATAAAAGAACATTCTTAAAATTCATAAACAATTTGAAATTTCTGTGTGCCTTTTAATATGCTATAGTTAACATTTAAGACGTCTCTTTAGAAATAGTCCACACCGCATATATTTTTCCTACACATAGTCTACATTTCCCCCGCCGGTTTTCAAGAGGTAAAATCATAAAAAAAGATTACTTGAGTAAATACGGTAAATTCCTTCATATCAGTTGTTGAAACTTGCGGTAAACATTTTTAAGTATTTCAATTGAAATAGCTTTCATCTGGGAGAGGGAGGGAGAATATGGTTTGATACTTGATACGAAGCTAATTTGAGCTTGCGTTTGATTTTAGAGGGGCAAAAATTGTATTTGGGATTAATATTTTGAAACTATTTTTGGTCAGAATGATATATGACAGATAAGCTCTGTTTGACAGTATTAAAGTTGATATAATATGATTATAAAAACAATCAGTGAGATAAATTAGTTTTGTATAATAAAGTTTTGACCCTTTTCTGTAAATATTAATGCAAAGTTTTAAACGGAAAGATAACTTAAGGTATTTAAATGCACCAAGGCTCAGAAAATGAAGATAATATTATTCAGACGTTAATTTTTTACAAAAATTACAGGAATTCGAAAATGAAATGGCATTCACTTCCGGGATATTTTTTGTATGTTGTACTTATAAAACATTAAATGAAACAAAATTATTTTTAAAAACAATTTACTTTTCCGTACATTTCATACGTTATTTTTGCGTTTATTAGACAAACTATAAACAGAATGAAAAAAAATTCTTGGGAATTAATAACGTCTAAGACATATTTTTATATTATGCGTTTGTTTTCTCCTTTTCTTGGTCAAGCAGATAGAACAGCATGCACAGGAATCTTTAAGTGGCATATTAATGTAACACGCAAATTATTTTTAGGTTTTAATTTTTTATTTTTTATTCTGTATAAAAGAGCTAATTAAGTAAAAATAAAGTTAAAACCAGCCAAATCCTGTATTTTACAAAGATTAAGCTACTTTCATCATCAAACCAATAATAAACCAGGACTAAACTAGTACGCGCATATTTTAAAAGCAAGAAAATAGGTGTCAAGTGTTCATTAAGGCAATTTCTATGTCATGTGTTCATAAGGCACAGAATATCAAGCTGTGCTAATCTTGTATCCGTATTATCGTTAAAACATTTTATTCTTTTGTTTAATTTTAAACAAATAGAGTAGCTTACCAAATTCGGAATAATTATAATATATATACTGAAATAATTAAACATATTCTTAATCTGAAAATTAGCAAAATTAATATTTCCCAATTAATTAAAACAACCCTAAAATGTTCGCTTTTCAGTAATAATAAGTACTGAAATGTGTTTTCAAATAACTACTGAGAATCAAATAATCCAATGTATTCAAGTAAATGCTTATTTGTTTCAACGCTTTTTATTGTTATAACCTATTTTTAAAACATCGTCTCAGTTCATAGAATTTCAGCTTCATAAAAAAAAAGTTACATCTCGTAAACTCAGCCTGTCATAGGACAAGAGAAGTGATATTATAAGGATAAGTCTCACATTTGTAACGATTATTTCATCGGAGTTGTTTACATCTCGCGTGAAGATATTGATCTAACGAGTTTTACAACTTTCAGAGAACACTAAAGTGGCATATTGTCGTCTCTCCATCTCCTTGGCTGTACGTTTCCTCCTTTCACTTGAGAAAAAATTATAAAGTTATGTAAATTTGGATAGGCTATTCCGTTTCTTCTCGAAGACGATAAAATCAGGAAACAGGAAGCTTCTAAAATTCAGTGGTGGCGAGCTTTCCGAATGAAAACTTCTTAAACAATTTTTTATGGTTCAAGGTATTTTAAGTTTAACCCGTGGAGCCAAGACTGCAGCAATTTTCAGCCATTTTGCTATATTCTGATAACTGAAAGCTGCGAATCAAGTTTCAACTCGACCTTTTTTAATAATGAAAAGATTAATTCTTCGTTACCCGAAATGATATTTTTATTGTAGATATTAATGTGTTCTAAAATCTCCGTGATGGTGGCATGCTTGAATTTGGCCAGTATTACGCTGAATGAGATAGAAGACTTCTTCCTGGCAATAGAGAACTCATTGTTTGCTTTCATCGTCAATTTAGATAATTACTTATTTTTCTGAGTGACAAAATGGACTGTCAGAGAAAATATGAAATATACAGTGAGTCAATATCTCCCATACTTCTCAGTGATTTGCTTATTTTGGGTTCTACCAGAAAGTTCTCCGTGTTACTTTTGTTTGATCAATATCCTATTCTAGTAGCGTTGCCAAAACTAAAGTTGTAACTGCACAAGCATTTGTTATTCGGTTTTGGATGGTGTTGCACTCTGCAATGGGCATGTTGAAATATTCAAAATTTAATTTATCTTTAGTGGTTGTTACTGTATTCATAATGCCTAATTCTAAAGATTACAATTCCTTAACGTATCCTTTTCTGATTAATTGCATGGTAATAAATAATAATTTTTCAACAGATACATTACGGGCAAAATCAAGCTTCTATATCATTGAATATGGCTGCATTGGAGTCTGAATTCTGGATAATCACATTATTACATAGAAATCCGGACAAATTTATATTCCCGATGTTTATTACAGGTGTATTTACTCGTTGCACTTCTACACCTGAACTTAGTAACACGAACAACATTCAAAGCAACCATTAGGGCAGAAATGCACGTTAATTATAAAGTGATACAAATAATCAAAGGCTGATTCATTGCTTCTGACTGGCTGTGCGGTAGTAGCATTAGTTACATTAGTTGTTCATGGATGGTCACACTCGTTAGAAAATGTCATAACCCATCATGGAAACGCCGTTTCTACGTAAGTGCTACTTTAACATTTGAAGCATGTTATAACGATAGTTAAATAAATTGAGTCCTTGAGTGAAATTCACCAAAAAGGTTAAACAGAACAAATTTCAGAACATACTGTGTACTATTAGATATGAGACATGGTGATCTCATTATTCATTTTGAAGTTGTTTATTTTCTAGAAGACAGGTTCTCGGTAGATTTTGGAAACGAAAAGACTGTGTTGCAATTTTGTGGAAGAGAAGGCTGAGCTGCATAAACGAAAATCATTTATACAGCTAATTATGCTATTATATGCTGAGAAAGGGCTATTTGGTTTAACATCTTAAGTTGATTTTACTAGCCATCTAAATGATCTAAACTTGAAACTGCAGACCACAATAAATTGTTTTCTTAGATTGCTAGATGATATCAATGAATCAAAATTAAATTAAAATCGTTCATGTCCCAGTATTTAAAAAGGAGTTTAAGTTCAGTGTCCACATATAAATGAAACTATCGAATCGAATCTCTGGAAGGTAATGGCAACTCTACAGAATGTACCAAGAAATTAGAAACGTCTCAAGAGTCTTTCAATAGCGGTTTAGCGATACTGCGAAAGAAGAAGACCGTATTCTTGTATTTATAAATCCGTTTATACTATTCAACAAAAACTCTTGACGATACCTAATAACATAAAACTTATAGGTGTAAAAGCAATTATATGTTGAAAATAAAATTCAATAATTGTCATGAGCATCCACCGTTGCTGCTGATATAATCAGTTTCTGGCAATTGTAGTCCTATAAATCATTGAAATGTATTTTAAGGACCTATATATGGAGATACAAAACTACATTTTTGTAATGAAATGTTAGCATTTTTTTCTTACAACCTAAACTAAATGCGCGAAAATATATCCATGGTTATACGCATAGATAAAATAGACAAAATAAAATTGTTAAATCATTTTAATCTGAAACGAAGTGTGTACAGTTTGTACAATTCTGCAATTAAGAAGAAACTCAGCTTTCACTAATACAGACAATGCATGTCATACGTTTTTTGCTTTTATTTTATTGCTTACAAACTGATCTTTTGCATATGCAGCATATATATATATATATATTTCATCTTTTACTGCATTTTTCAGTTTGGCATTGTACACGAAAATGTGATTGCTGATCAGCCACTTATAGAACAGAGTTTGAAATGCATTTGTTAACCATATGTTTTCCTCGAAGTTCTTCGGAAAGTTAACGTAAAGTACCCTTTCCAGAAATTGTATTTCCCGTAGCTTCTTTGTACACGTTTATTGCAGCCGAATCTAAATTATTATAGAACACATGTATTAGCCATCTGCTACGAATTAACTGTGATGAACTTGTAATTCTGTCACTTTCTATGTCTCTCTGCTTATTCCTTGTCCGAACAGATTCCGTTAATATATTTTGACGTTGAAATCATTCTAATTGGCCATTTGACTGAAAGTTTTATTCTGATACATCGTGTCATTTCTTCCAGCCTTTTCATTCTCTGATGGTGACATATCAGAAGCATTCTGTAATGTAAAATTCTTTTCAGTTGTCTTTCTTTATCATTTACGTTTTGCAGGTGTATTTGCAAGTTTAGTTTTTGCGACCTATCCCAGTGAAACCAAAACTTATTTCCTACCCTTTAGAAACACTACCAAATATTTGAAATTTCTGTAAAAGAAAATCTTCCTCTTTCTTGGATATTTCTTTTCCTTCAGATTCATTTTCGTCTACTCCCGCAAAAATTGTGTAATTTCTTTATTTGGAAAACCTCTACAATGAATCACATTCGCTTACACACGAAGAGTATTCATAGAGTATTTCCTTTTTTCTTCATAAATCCCGTCTGTTGTCACTGACCACATGACAGAGCAAGAAAGTGTTATCAAGTGAAACACTTGTAGCAGGAAAATGGGAAGAAGTACAGAACCATTTATTTATACAATGATACTTTTACGGTACTGTTACCTTTATGCTTATTTTCAATAATGGCATCAAAATGACGTGTTTAGACTAAATAAGCATACAATACAAATTTCCCCCCTCTTCATAATTGTATGAAATTTTGTAAAAGTATATTAATATATCGTATAAAGTTAGGAAAAATTTTAAAGAAATCACTTGCCTACCCGAACAATAAAGATAAAGCGCTCAAAAGTAAATTTGAAACTGTCAAAGGATCGGTAGTCGTCTTTTTTTTTTTTGTTAAAGGTCTGTCTTGTGCTTATAAAATCCTTCCTTTTGAACTTCTAAAAACAACTACATTATCGTCGTTGTTCTTTTTTTTTTTAATTTCTTGTAATCTAGAGACGAAGGAGCCAATTTTCAGTTTTACCCAGAAATGTTAAATTTATTAGGATTGAAGTAGTTTAAGGACTATATACATACATTTATACATACAGGATGTATCTGAAATGCTTCAACAAACTTAGAGGGATGATAGTACTCATCAAGACAAACAAAAAACGCAACGGAACATGAGGTTCGCAAATGACGTTTAAAGGGTGAAAATCGAAAAAATGCGTCTGGAGATGGACAAACTAAGACAAGAAAGAAACACCACAGAAAATTATTTTTGCACAGAATAGGTATAACACAGCTCGTGATACACCCTGTATATATATAACCTTTAAAATGATTCTGTCCTAGGGATAAAGGCGAACTTCTTTTTCACAGTACAACTTCGATACATGCACTAGTTTCATAAAGTTAGGCAGCAAGTGAAAAACTCATGATAACTTAAAACATATGCAATCAAACAGGATGTACCTTGGAGGCAATGCTTATTTATATCACTTATAACTTAAAACCACAATAAAGTTTTATACAGAGTATTCACATTTTGTTATCTCAATAAAAAAAACCTCCTAAATTCGGACATACAAGTTAAAAGCAAAAAGAAATTTCAAAAGCGTGTATAATCATCCTGAAAGACAGTACAACCTGATAGTGATGTCTGATGCTGTTTATAATGTTGCGCTGCTTGGACAGTAATGCCTACTGATCACTTAAAGCAGTACGCTCATTCAGGACTTTGGGAGGAAGCAGGAGGCCAGCAACAGGCCTTCCGAGAACATCAAACACGTGCTCATGGGATTAAATTCGGGAAAATATGCAGGCTGTGATTTGATGAGAAAAATAAAAGAACGGATAATAATTGATGATGAATGAAATTGTCAATATTCAATTAATAAAAGAGATATATTTTTTTAATTTTAAAAAGAGGCTTTGCTTAGTAGAAATTGAAAGACAGTTTATTCTCACAACTAAATAGAGATATGAGAGGTTAAACAAGATAACCTTCAAGTTTTAGTTTATAACTCGAGAAAAATTAATATAGCCGAATTTTCGGAATTTCGAAAAACAGTTCATAATTTAGCACTTAAATATCCAAAATATACAACTGCTGCAGAAATTTCATTAGAAGTATATAGTTTTAAAACTCACTCGTTTTTAATGATTATGAACACGAAAGTAGCAAGAAGGTTAGATCTTTCAAAGATAATTGAAAAATACAGATCACTTCAATTTTATTTGCATTAGAAAATTGCTTTAAGAATATTTTTAACGTCGCCATTTACTTTTGCTGCTGGCAAAAGAAGTTTTATTAAAATTAAAATAATAAATCCAGAACCTTCATTGGGCCAAGAGAAATATTGAAGTATTGCCATTTTGTGACATGAATTAGGTAATGAAGTACTTTTTGAAAAACATTTTCACCAATCTGCTTCTTTAAAAGTAAAAAAATATTGAATTTAAAATATTAAAATGTAATACATTTCATATTATTTGTGCGGCTGTTTGTAATATTTCAATGTTAATTTACATTTACCAAAATGTATTAAAAAGTATTTTATTTAAAGGTAATAAATCACTAACAGATTATTTTTCTGAGTATATATCCCTACGATTAAATATATGATGAAAGCAGTATTATCATGATATAAAATAGTTACCTTTTCTGAATATAAAAGCATACGCATGTAGTTAATTTGATTGTTAATAGAATCACGTGCCCACTTCTTAGCCTACTAGGGAGGTACGGTGCTGCAATCAACGTTAATCGTAACAGACATTGTATGCAGATTCATAAAATGATTGGGAGCATTCCCAGGGTGATTGTTTCAGAAACTGGACAGGAGTTGAGCATCTCAGGCAGGCTAACTCCATCGGCCGAGTCCAGGTTTGTTTTGGCAAATTTTGTTTAAAATCGGTTCCTCTTTCATTGATATCCAAAGACAAAGGGAGAGTTTTAATTACATGTGGACTTGTTTCAGAGTCATTCTGTGGAAAGCAAAGATTTCTGGATCATGAAATATGGCTTCATAGTTTGATCCCACGGAAAAGAAGTGAGCGTACATAGTATGAAGAGATAACCATATTTCAATTCGTTGGAAAAAATCCAGCGGCAGAACTTTCAGCGGCAGTGAAATTTCAGGCGTGAAACAAAAAAAAGACATTGTTCTCTTTCACGGTAATGCTCACCATTTACGGCACGAAATTTAGCTGTGCTTTAAAATCTTGAATGGAAGGTCGGTACCAGCCTACGAACAAAACGTATCTTGGATTTTTAAATTCGTGTGTGTTCGACAATATAAAAAAGGCATTTAAATTGGGAAAGATTTGGAAAGAAAAACGTGGTACAAGCAACGATTTTACAATGTCTTTATAACCAAGAAGCAATTTTCTATCGTCAGGGAAATGGACATTTCTCAAAGAGAGATTGGGTGCTTGTGTTGAAGAATAGTGCCATATATACGTGTAGTACTGCAATGTAATTCAAAGTAAAATTTTCTTGAAGTGCAATAATCAAATGCAACATCCGAATCCTTTTGTACATTAGAACATAAAACCATAAGAAAAATCTGGGCATTGTGTAAACAAGGCAGCACTGGTTCTAAAATGCCGGATACAATTTTTTTTTCAAATGTTACACCAATGTGACTCAGATGTAAGGTGAAAAACACAAATTTTCGGCTACAAGAATTGGTACATTGAATTTATGTGTGTCTTATCACAACATTAATGAAAGTGCGCACGGCAGGCTGCCTTTATGAGTAGGTATAACCTTGCACAGGACATTTATCAAAATGAACTATGGAACGTAGAAAATTGTGAGTATTTTATCTGTTTGAGTTTAAAATGGCACGTTCAGTCTGAAGTGAAAATTAAAAGACGAGTAATAAATTAAAATGTATCAAATAGTATATTATTTATATTTTGTAAACAAAATACGCTTCACGTTCCTTTTACATCTCCGTGGTGGAGAATTCTGTAAAAAAATTGTGGCGTAATTTTTACAGTCGTTTTATAATGTCAAATAACTGAAATATTTCTCTTCCTTCTACAGGAATCTCGAAAAAATGTCACTACTGCGCTCAGTTCAAGATGTTGGTCAAGTGAGAAACGGTGCATCATGTGCACGTTGTAGAAAAGTATAGTTCTGTCAAAACGTTATGCAAAACGATGTAAATTCTGCGCTTCGAATCGCATGCTTCAGTTTCATTGGGGGACATTTACAGCAGTTGGAGAAGATAATGCATGTAAATAGCACGTGATGTGACTAATGTTGGTTTACTTTTTAGAGATATGCAAAATGTCGTTGGTTATTGGAAATTACACATGGAAGTTGATGCTTTTCCGCAGCCTTTGAGTAGGCAAGTTTAAGTTCTGACAGACAATTTTACGTTGATTGTGATTTTGGATTAGATAAGATTTGTAGTACAAAAATAACGCCTGAAATATTCTCAACGCAAGCGTGTTATCAGTGTGAATGAAGCTGTAATTTCTCGTTTTGTGAAACAATTTCAAACGAGTAGATTAATTGTTCCAATATGTGCTCCTGATCGTTCAAGGATTGATGCAATTTTTGGTACGTTAGTATATGGCATTCTTAGCCTACATACAGAATAAAGAGCGACCGCGTCTATTCTAAAAGCGTGGTTAATCCAACAACTGGAAAGTCAACATCTGCGTTTACTGCTCTGCAGAAAGCTACATAGTCTGTAAACCTGGATATCTAGATTTTTTCCCTTTTATGTGTACCCAGAGCCACTGCCATATGGTTGAAATGAAATTGTAAGCAATATCCTGACATACGTTTCACGAAAAGTGGAAAAGAAACTGAATATCCCGACATGCTTTTCACGGAGAAATCGAAATTAATACTAATTTACAAGTAGGACAGTGACGGCTCAGAGATATCGAGATAAAGTGCTTGACACGATTGTGAAACTGGGCTGTACGGCGGGGGGGGAGGTTCGTCATGTAGTTTTATGACCGATGATGTACGTTTACACAAAACAGACTTCATAGAAGTTACCCTGAAAATGAAGGCTTTGCTCGCATACAATGACCTTGTAATTTTACTCGACTTCAGCTCAATCGAAAATCTTTGCGATATTCATAGACGTACAATGTCTTTTCCCGGTGTTCACTCCAAGTGGTCAAGCTGGAAATTGCCCTATTATAGAAATGGTAATTATTACCTTGTGGTGCGCTTTTCGGCTTAATTGGAGGTATTCTTCATGGCTCGTACAAAATTAAGAGTCTGTTAGTAAGGTAAGTTTTTGTTATTTCCATTTTTTCAAAATACTTTTACATACCTAATACCTGACGAAAATTATAAGGTATTTTTTCGCTCCTTCCAGCATGCTTTCGTGCTGTAACAGTAGTACACTCTGCGAGTACTTCTTCCACTAGAGAAGCCAATTTTATGCTTGTGAAAATTTTCCATGAAGCGGGGGAAAAGCTGGGTGGCTTAAGAGTTTTGGTAAAGAAGGATAACATGGACTAATTGAGTGAGACAGAGTGTGATATAAACCCTTAAAAGCTCAACTCGAGAATGACCCATGAAGCTGACCATTTCTGTACATTCGTTATAAAGAACGTTTCGACATCACTAAATTTGTTCTCTTATAAATTTAAATCCCTCAAATCTCTAACAATGACAAATAAATTCTACTACAGGACTGCGAAAAAGGAACGAAAATTGCTGGCAAACATGAAATCGACTTTATATGTTTTTTTTCTCTTCTCTAAGAAAGTATATTTATGTTCAAGCATTGATAAACAACAGAATTCCTATGTAAAAAGAGTGGAAACTGGCAGATGACAGTTTGGAGATGTCTTTGGAATCATCAAATACGTTTACTTTGCGCTGATATCTTTGTTGATCCATATATCTTTGATAACAAAGAGGAAGACTTTATAAACTATCAAACACAAGATTAAATGTTCCTGTTGCAAGTCTTTGGCATCTAAACAATCCAGCAGAAACCGGATATACATAACATGTATTTCTAACACGAGAGAGCTACTGCTCATGCAGCTTCTATGAACATGGAATAAAAAAGAGCGAAGTTTCTGGATAAATCTAATTCGTTTAATGGAGAAATCGAATTCATGGCTGCTGAGATCCTCTGATCTTATCCCCTTATTTCTTTTATGAAAATTTGTTAAGGAAGAAAGTCCCATAAAAAACCACAGCGTGTTCTAAAACTGAAAATAACATATAGCATTTCACATAGTTATGTTTTTGTACTTAATTATTAAAGAAAAGGTATTTTCACTCTTAATTACTAAATAGTCTGTATGTGTCATACTTAATTATTAAAATCTTAATCCATTCCAAAAGTGTGCAAGGTTTATCCTAAGTTTATTAACAGTTATTTCAAGATTTGTATCTTTTCTATCTTATTCTAATTTCAGCTTACAATTTTCCGCCAGAATGTAATTTCAGAAACGCAGTAAATGCAAATGAGTAAGAGTACTATTTAAGTCGACGTTTCACCGACTTCGAGAGAGACAGACTGATTTCCTGACTAGGA
Organism: Stegodyphus mimosarum; assembly: GCA_000611955.2. NCBI lineage: Eukaryota > Metazoa > Arthropoda > Arachnida > Araneae > Eresidae > Stegodyphus > Stegodyphus mimosarum. Next base: position 130,085 of record KK115442.1, read on the forward strand.
CGCGGTTGTTTTTGGCTACGTTCTCTCTATGTTACTACGCTCGGCCATACATTAGGCCCTTGCTTGGCTTCGCCGATTTAATTAATACTTAGGTGCCAACTATTTAGTTTGCTGATAGCTTCGGCTATACCTTTCAGATAGCTTACTTAAGCTATCTCAAAGCTTAACTAAGCTTTCAGATTAATTAAAAGTCATTATTATTAATTTAAATTCATTATTATTTAAGTTCAAGCCCGAGTGGAGGCTTTGTGTAAAGTTCCAAGTAGAAACTGATTGTAAATATTCTGAAAAATAAAGCGTAGTGAACCCTTCTTAAGCCTTAGGTGTTTTGTTCACACACTTAAACGATTATTCGCCTGTTAGTGTTCCTGGGGTTGGTTCTAAGACCGAACTTTTGAATTAAATAAGTAAAACCCCTTAAGTGTTTGCTAAATTGTACCTGAAAAACCACATGTACGTGTAACCCAACTGAAAATTTTTATGCAAATACGATGATATAAATAAGGCAAATGTATTGAAAGACTTTAAAAATGAAAAAACCCTGGGTCCAACACTAGTAGTTTACAACAAATATACCTACATGTTACGTATATTTTAATCCTGAAATTACCTTTTTCTTATATAAACAGACGTTCATTTTTTGTATTTTTAAATTTTTAGGCAAACAGCATATGTCTTTAATTTCTTTCCACGTTTCGAAAGATTTTATGAGAATATTCCAGCTGTTAAAATTATACGTTCTAAAGAAGCATCTAATTTAAAACTCACCAGTTTTTGTTCAGTTACTTCTCTTTTATATCATCTCCCATTTCAATTTCCTGCCAGAATGATATTTCAGTTTCGCGGGATATGCAAAGTAGGATAGAAAGATACCATTTAAGCTGATGGCTGAGTTATTTCAGACAGAGCTTGTTCTGCGGTTCGTCCACGTTGTTTCGGTGATTTAAGCTGGATATTTTACAACCGTGCATATTATCTTCCGGTTTGCATACGTCAATGGTAGGGCTAAGAAAGAACTCGCGTTAATTATCTGTATGTAGCTTTGGCTGATCATTTAACTTAGTTTTAGTTTTTTACTTCCATTCTGAGTTTCCGTCAAAAGTATTTCCTCAGATTGTAAGCATTAAAAGTTCGTCTATAAATTCCTCCTTGAGTTGAATAAAAGAGTCTCTTCACTTTTCCTACACCTTGTTATTGATACAGTTTTAACTTAGCAAATAGTCTCTTCACAGTTCAAGTAAAAATATAGCCAGCAAAGTGATATTAACGTATCTAGAATCTTGCATTTGGTGTCCGAAAAATTTACGAAACATGTCATAGGACAGTGGAAAATTTGCGTTGGCTCAAGTTTACAAGTTGCGTTGTTCCAAGGTTTTAAGTTCCATCCAAGTGAACCAAGTGGCTTCATGGTGCATTTGGACAATGCGGACCGCTGTGAGACCAGCTGCCACTTTTGACGGAAAGAGTTTCGTTATGTTACTCCTAGAAAAGTTGGATTTGCATTTCATACTATATCCTGTTCCGTAAATGCAGAAAATTACAACGTTGTATTACAAGAAGCCAGACACCGAGGTGATCGAAGTGATAATAACAAGCCTGCTTCCCCCTATTCAGAAACGTTTCGAGATGAAAAATCCCACAACGCTCGAAAATTTATTTCAGTTAACAACAAAGTTCGAAACCCGGCTAGCGACGGAAAGTGTGCATATGGTGGGATATGGGCAGAGGCCGACTGGTTAGTTTTTCAGATCTTCACCCCAGCAAAGGCCACACTTAGCCAGAATAGGCAATATTTTTACCGTCAATTGGACGCTACCGCAAAGGGCGGTATTAGAAATAGTGATCAGGAAAGGAAAAGTTTGGCAGTCGCCAAAGCAGACGCAAGAAAATAAAAGAGTGGTTGAGAAACAGAATTTAAGCTAATTCGGGGGACCGATGACAAGAGAATACGGTTACCCCTGACGCAAGAAACACCTTCTACAATTAAATTAAATAGAGTCGTCCATATTTTCTTAAAAAGGTACCAAATACTGCTTTATTAGACAAAAGGGCACAGTTCAGCTTTTTGTCATAAGACTTTCTCAAGAAAATATTTAAGACATATCTTGCTTTAAGATGACGAAAGAAAAAATCATTGCCATTCACGGCAAGTAATGCATCTGCTTCTGGAATGTTGGTCTGTATGTCCAAATTAAAAACGAAGAACAACGAGTAAAAAATTTGCTAACGCTAGTAGCGGCTGGCGCAAAATAGAATTTTCAAGAGGCCACATTGCAGCTACAGATGGATAAGATACAACAGGAGGAAGTCTAAGCGAGCGAAATAGCACTCGGCTATCTGCCCAAGGAAGAGAGGGCTAAACTAGAAACTTTGGTAAGAAACGTTTCACTACTATTTGATTCTAAGCTCGTCTACATCTAAATAGTGAGCAACTAAATAGATACAGGAAAGGCCCCCGCTGTAAGAACTAATCCCTATAGTTATGATAAAACTAAGAGGAATAAATTGAAAAATACATTAAAGAAATGTTAGAAAATAAAATTATAATCCCTACAAGCAGTCCATATGCGAGCCTGTAGTGTTATTCCGTAAGAAATATAATCTCCCATCTACGGACCATAAATCTCGCCGATATAGCGTCGATTATCGTAAGCTCAATAATATTACTAAATATCCAATATCTCTGCTATCCAATATATCCACCTTCTCTAATAAAATGGTTGGAGTCGACTTATTAGGTCCATATCCAAGCAGTCAAATTAAGAAAAGTAGGTACTTGCTTGTAATCGTGAAATATTTTTCTAAGTGGGTGGAGTCCCTTCAAAAGACCTTTCATAAAATTTATTTCTGTTTGGATCTCAAACAAATACATTAAAATATGGGGCCCCACTAACAGTAATTTCCGATATTAACCCTCCGAGCGTTACGGGTTTAGCCTTGAAATTTCAAAGTTCCTCAACATGTCATGAACAAGTGTCATTTTCTTGATTTTAATTAAAAAATGAATCTTTCATTTTGTACCTTGATTTCTCTTCTTCCAATATAAATTCAAACCGAAATCAGATATATTAAAAAATAGCAGAAATTTTCATGTGTAACGAATATAGAAGGCAGCCTTCTGTACGGAAAAATCCGGCCGTAACGCTGAGAGGGGTAAGAAGCAATTCAAGCCGAATATTCGAAATCTTATGCGGAGGGCTTGGCACCAATGCATCTGAAAATGGTTTCATATTGTCCGCAGTCTAATGCAGCGAACCGAGTAAATAAAAATATAGTCAAAACTATTCGTAGTTATGTGAAAAATTACCACAGTCGCAGGGATGGCTGTATCAATGAGTTGGCTTAGAGCTGAAAAAAAAAAACACGAGACTTCTGGAAAATGCCCGCTGAACGTTTTCTAGCAAGAAACTTGTTAAATCCCTTGGACAAGTTATTCTTTGTACAACAGATAGATGCCGGACGCAAAATCCAGTATATTCAAAAGATTATTATCGAGGCGATAAAAAGCTAGGATGTGGCAAGTGGGAGGCAGAAGTTACATTATGTCAAAAAAGAAGGCAGGCGGAATGTAAGGTGCATGATAAAGCTATGAAATTAAAGCAAGCATTATGGTGTGCTCAAAGAGGTAATGTAGCTAAATTTGTGCCAAAGGTTTGGAAGCTCATTCATGATTAACAGAGTTTGACAAACGACTCTCTGGACAAAAATGGCCAGTGAAGTTTGACAAATATGGACCAGATAAACTCCTATTTGGATCGTAAACATATTTCAATGTTTAAAGGTTTTCTGTAGGAAACCTGTAGTAAAACTAGCACCGGTGATGCAGAAACTTCAGGAACTTCCGCTCCAGAACGCAAAAGAAGGGCAACTTTAATTACAGAGCAAAATAAAAAAAAGAAAGGTGGTTTCAGCCAGGGTCAACCGCTGAAATATTAGTAAAGAGCGCTAATATGTAAGCGTTAAGGGAGGTTTGATATTTCTCGTAGAATTAAACGCTTTAAGAAAAAACATTTTGTGAATAATAAACTGCTGGCCACCGTAAATGCAACACCCTGAAGGAAGCATGCAAATAATATAAAATTTACAACACGGATTAGCGGAGGTGAGATATGCAAATGATTAGAATTTCAGCGCAAACGCACGTCACACGCGCCTGTGGCGCCACTTTGAAGCGCTATCTAAGGATTCGAGTTTTCGACGATTTGAAGTTCGGCAATTGTGTTTTTCTTGTGGTTTTTTTTTAAAAAAAGATCAATTATGCCTCGTAGTAAACAGCGATCATTGTTTGATCAAGTATCCGAGTTCGAAGAGGAAGGATAGTGGCCTACTTACAGTGTAGATTATCTTTCAAGGAAAGCGGTAGTCGTGGAAAACCAAACAGCTGTAATGCGGATATGTGACCGTTGGATGCAGGAGGGTACGACGGACTGACGTGTTCGATCGCATCCACCCTCAGTGGACCACTTTACGTGATGGCAGGAACATTGTGCTCATGGCAGTGACGAATCGCTCAGTCACATCACGAACCATAGCACAGCATATTCAGTCTGTAACGCATCATCCAGTGTCTGCGCGTACCATTCGACGCCGTTTACAACAGAGTGGTCTGTCCGCAAGACGTCCATTGCTTCGTCTAACCTTGACGCAAAACCACAGACGTCTCCGCCGCCAATGGTGCAATGAAAGAAGGATGTGGACGGCAGAACGGAATGAAATTGTCTTTACTGAAAAGTCACGCTTCTGTCTACAACACCACGATGGTCGGATTCGAGTCTGGAGACACCATGGAGAGAAGATGCTGAATAGCTGCATTATGCACGGCCCCACTGGTCCTGCACCGGGTATTATGGTATGGGGCGGTATTGGACATCACTCTTGCCCTCCTCTAGTACGCATTGCCGGTACTTTAAACAGCCGGCGCTACATCTGCGAGGTACTGGAGCCAGTTGTCCTTCCTTACCTTCAGGGCTTGCCCACAGCCATATTTCAACAGGATAATACGCGACCACCCGTAGCACGCATTGTCCAAGGGTTCTTCGTGAATTGCTTCCTTGGCCGGCTCGCTCCCCGAATCTTTTGCTAATAGAAAACATGTGGTCCATGGTTGCTGAACGATTGACCCAGATTACATCGCAAGCTGCTACATCAGATCAACTTTGGCAACGTGTGGAAGCTGCTTGGTCTGCTGTACCCCAAGAACACCACCACAGTCTCGTTGAATCAGCGCCGAGGCGTGTGGCAGCGGTGATCTCCAACAATGGCGGTTACTCTGGCTACTGATTCTAGACGGAACCACACTTCACAGAAGTCTATAAATGTAATAATTTGATACATACATGTTATCTACTAAATAAGTTTTGTTGTGATATGTCTTGTCTTTCTTGGTGTTTCAATTTGCGTGGCCAGCAGTGTATATCAAGTGTTATAAACGATGTTCTCATAATGGCAAGGCCACATCTTGGTATCATTTCTTGTTTTAAAAAGTAGCTGCCAAATGTATTCGAGATGCATTTTGTGAATTTCCGGTAACGTTTGATTACACGAAACTTGAGTGATCGCTTGCATCATTCATTACAATGTACACTCACGTTTGTGAAAATTGCAACACCATGAAGGACTTACGCGAGTGAGCTGAAATTTTCAGGAAATGCAAAGTAGCGCATGATATGCAAATGATTAGAATTGCAAATCCGTAGCGCATGCGTATGCTGAGCAGCGCCCTCTTAACGGCTGATGGATCCGAATAAATAGACGGCTGTAGCGAGGCGTGTATGGTTATCGGTGGTTATCTGCTAGTGGTAAACGTTAACTCAATCTGTACTTATGCCTCGTCGACGAAAGAGAGCGAGATTTGAACAACTTACAGAGTTTGAACGAGGGAGAATCATCGGCCTTCGTGAAGCTGGATTGTCGTATCGTGCAGTAGCCTCTCGTGTGCAGCGTAACAGCAGCACAGTGATGCGCGTTTGGAAGCAGTGGACGGACGAGTGTCGGACAACTCGGAAATCCGGGAGTGGACCCCGAAATGTGACGTCAGCTCGCGATGATAGACACCTGGTCCGCATGGCGCGGACGGACCGTACAGCTTCCTCTAGACAATTGGCAGCACTGTGGTCAATAGCTACAGGTGTTTCATTGTGTGCTTCATCAATTCGTAGACGTCTGCTGCAGTGTGGACTGCGCGCACGGACTCCTTTATACAGGATCCCCCTAACGCACGACCATCGCCGCCTGCGGCTACAATGGGCCAATCAGCATAGAGACTGGCGTGCTGATTGGCAGCATGTCGTGTTTTCTGACGAATCCCGCTTTAATTTGTGGTACCATGATGGCCGCATTCGTGTCAGACGCTATGCCGGTGAACGCCACCTTCCGGAGTGCATTATCGAACGCCACAGTGGACGAACACCCGGAGTTATGGTCTGGGGCGCCATAGCATATCATAGACGATCTCAATTGCTACGAATTGTGGGCAATCTGAACAGCAACCGGTATATCCGTGAAGTTCTACAGCCCGAAGCTGTTCCCTTCCTTCAAAGCTTGCCAGGCGCTGTATTTCAACAGGACAATGCCCGCCCTCATACTGCTCGGATTGTTAAATCCTTCTTTGCAGCGCAGCAGGTACAGCTTCTTCCTTGGCCTGCGTGTTCCCCGGATATGTCGCCAATTGAACATGTGTGGGATGTCATTGGTCGGCGTCTTGCTCGTGATCCTCGTCCTGTTGCGTCTGCAGACGAACTTTGGGTACGCGTACAAACGATATGGAATGCTCTTCCTCAGTCAGACATTCAAACTTTGTTTGACTCCATGCCACGTCGTGTAGCAGCACTTATTGCGGCGGGTGGTGGCCACACAAAATACTGATTCTGATCTCTTGTTCTTGTTTGTTTGCTTTGAACATTTAATCATTTATTTGTACCACTACCACTCAACTGTGTATTAAATTGCAATCAATTATGACGATTCCTTCTTGGTGTTGCAATTTTCACAAACGTGAGTGTATAATTACAGGTGATAAAATCAGATGCAAAACACTCTCTCTGAATGGTTAGTAGTTTGGAGAGCTTTGCATTGAAAATCACGATGCTTTCAGTCTGTTGCTTGCGACGGCTGTCAAATTGCTTTTCTAATCCGATTTTACAATCTCTGTGAGTCTGTTATAGAGATTTTGGAAACAAAGTACGAATTCTTGAAAGATATACTACTAAATTAGAAAATGCCAGACCACACTTAAGAGATTTGTGTGGCAAAATTTAATAACATATTTTTAAAGCTTTAAGAGCTCAATTTAATCAAAACTAATTATGTTACTTTTGTTTTCGCGTACAAACAATATTTCTAAAATCGCAGATTAGAGCTTGGAGATTTTTACAGTTCTCAAATATTTCCTTTGACAAAAAAGATTATAACTCATTGCAATTTATTGTTAGAATTTGGAAGCAATCTTTGCTAATTTTAGATTTAACAACATTCTTAACATAAAGATTCTTGATTGAAATTTTAACCGGTTTACAAATAATAAAAAAGTCAGTTATCATTGCCATAAAATTTTATCGACTTGTCAACAGATGAAGTAAAATTCACGAAATGCGGCCACCTAGACTTCTAACTACAGAAAGCAATACCATTAGTACACTCATGGACAAAAAAAATAGCGCACCAAGAAATAATTGCGGGATCGTAAGGAAACTTGCAATGAAGGTAGATGTCGGGGAGATATGCACATGATTAGAAATGCAGCGTGATTGCGCATTACGTATAGCCGGTAGAGGGCGTTGAACGTCGTACTCTGTGAAGTATAAAACAATTAACCAAAGCTTGTTTGAGTGTGCCGAATCATTTTCACAGGAAGAGCTGAGGTAGACATGCCATTACGCCGTGTTCGAAGACAATCTGAGCAGTTGTCGCAGTTTGAGAGGGGGAGAATCGTCAGGATGATGGAAGCTGGGTGGTCAACTGGGCGAGTAGCTCGTCAGTTATGCCGCTCTGATTGTGTTGTGAGAAGGTTTTGGGACCAGTGGACCCGAGAGATATCATGTACACGAAGACCAGGCTCAGGACGCCCTCGACAGACCAGTCGTCGAGAAGACCGCCGCATCGTACGAAATGCACGCGTACAGCCAACTGCTTCATCGACTGCCATCCAGGCACAGGTAGTACCTTCACTAGTGGCCCCTGTGTCTTCTCGAACCATACGAAGGCGCCTAACTGAAGGACAGTTGGTATCGCGGCGTCCATTACGTGTGCTGCCCTTCATGCCCACCCATCGACGCCTTTGTTTGGAGTGGTGTCGAGCACGAGGAAACTGGACTGCAGCGAAATGGAACCAGGTCGTTTTTAGCGACTAATCCAGATTCAATCTCGGCAGTGATGACAATCGTGTTCGTATGGGGAGAGCCCGCGGTGAACGCCTCAATCCTGCCTTTGCTGCACAACGACACATCGCTCCCACACCTGGTGTGATGGTATAGGGTGCCATTGCTTACAATACACGGTCACCCCTAGTATTGTTCCGTGGCACCATGACAGTCCAGCGATATGTTCATGTAATCCTGCAACCACATGTGTTGCCACTCATGCAACGGCTCCCAGGAGCCATTTTTCAACAAGACAATCCTCGGCCTCATACGGCAAGGGTGTCACAAGACGGTCTCCGCACTGTTACTACCCTTCCTTGGCCTGCTCGATCCCCAGATTTGTCTGCAATCGAGCATATCCGGAATCATTTGGGACGACGAGTTGGGCATCCCAAGAGTTTGAACGAACTAGAGGCAAGGTTACAGCAAATATGGAACGAAATGTCTCAAGACATCATACAGAACTTGTATGACTCAATGCCCGATCGTATCGAATCGTGCATTCGCGCTAGAAGGGGTCCAACGGAGTATTAAGTCCTCCGTTCTTTTGCCTTTTTCTCTGAAATAAATTATCATTTTTCTTTGATTTTCTTATCATTTACTTATATCAAAGTAGTCATTAGGTATGTAAAATTTCGTTTGATTTTAACGACTCCTTCTTGGTGCGCTAATGTTTTTGTCCATGAGTGTATATCAAGACTTATGGGCAAGAAAAAAAAGCTCTTTACTGCATTATTTTTTTCTATTTAGTTGAAGAGAGATTTAGAGCTGATAATTATAAAAGTAAGATGTGAATAGTTGTATGAGATGATCGAAGATATAAATAAATAATACTAGTAATGTAAATAGAGCAGAATATATGCAGAAAAAAAATATTAGTACCACAGCTTGTTCAAAACTCACATTAAGGATTAAATTAATGTATTTATTTGAGTCTGTGCAATTCTTTTTTATTTCAATAAAAGGCTTTAAAGTTCCGTTTATAGTTAGTTTGTTTCCTTTGTAAATAATTTAAAAGTCAATGATTCAAAAAGTTCTTGAATCCTAGATACTTAGATTACAAATAAATTTGGAAATGTTAATCTATAAATCACATTTTAATAAGTTAATCTGCAAATAATAAATTAAATTAAAGTTTGAAGTATAAAGTCTTAGATTCCCAGGAGAGGGCACTGATTGAAAAACATTTTAAAAGCCCGTGGTGAGCTGAATCTACTTACGAAACCAAGCTTTTAAACGCATGAGACAGGAAAGAATTCTTTAAAAAAACTGCAGTTCGATGTAAAAAATTTAATTAAATTATTCTGTGCAAATTAGCTGAGGTTCAGCTTATGAAATGATGGCTCAGTGTTCTTATGCAACTAATGTGAAGACTAACATATGGAGTTAAAATTTAGTCTAATTAGACTTTCAATTCCTTAAATATAGTCAGTATCATCAAACTTTGTTTTTCAATGCAAGTTTACAGCTAAACATATCCGCACCGGTATTGAGTAAAGCGATGCATTTATTAGCTACATTGTAAATGCAGTGGTTTGTTAAGTATTTGTCTTTTCTGCTATCTTGATAGAAATTTCCGGTTCTGAAAATATGTTTGCGGGCACCGTAGTAAATCACAGAATGTTATAGAGTTATACATTATTAAATTACTATACACATATAAAGTAATTTAAACTTAAAATTACTAAATTTTAAAAAGACGTGCTATCGCATACTTTCTCTTAATGTGGAATAATATTTCTTAATTAAAATTACAGTTTCTTACACTCTTTTAAGGGCTCAAAGAGCCGTAAATTGGTCTGTCTGATATATAATCAAATATATAATGAAAATATTCACAATTTAGATTTCAATTTCAAGTTTATATATAAGAAGTGACCTTAAAATTATATTTAGTACTTCGAATTCCCAAAGCACTCAAAATCAGATGCTTTTAACTCAATGGATTTCTGGGATTTCGTGTTTAATATTGAAATAACGAACTTCGGCTGTGTTTATATTTTGCTTTATATACGATCAAGGATTTAAAAATAAATTAATAACGAAGAGTAGGGAAACTTTATAATGTTGCATTTCCTGGTTTCAAAGGAAAAACTCCAAAACTAAAATTTTGTAAGCATGTCTTGTGGAAAAAAAATAAGATTAAACATTAAAGAATCATATATTACAACTCCAAGAATTTTCATTTCTTTGTGAATTTACTATGGAACATTGGTTTCAAGAAAATAATAAATTATTTGGATTGAATGGAGAAACTCTTCAAGACAGCAAATGTAAATAATGGTATGAATATACAAGGGAACCTATCATTATTGAATATCCAGGAGGTTTATCATTATTGAATACACAAACGGCTTCAGAGAATGCATCGATATCATTAAATCTGTTTGTCCGAATGCCAGTTATATATGGAGCCAGTTACATAATTACAAATCTGGAATTATTCAAGAGGAGATATTTCAAGTTATTAAAAGACTTCAATAACTAATAAAAAGGATTTTGTTACTATAGAATACAAAGCTGACTTTTATAATTTTAAATAACAGTTAAATGAATATAAAGGGTTTTGATGGATCTGATAGCGTTGGCGAATTATTAGTTTTAAATTTAATCATGTTGTAATCTCTTAGTTGTATTACAAAGGAAAGACATCATTAAGGAAGTGCAGGCCTTCCATAATCCACCTATTTCTTACAAATTTAAAATATCTTAGCCAATAAAAACAACCAATAAACCCTAATTCTTTCGGGGTAAATGGCCCTTTGAAAACTAAATAGGTTATGTTAAAGTGCGTTTAATACAATAACAGTGTATAAAAGAGAAATCGGATTTATTAATTGATTAATTGTTGATACCTTATGCAAAATTTGAAGTAGTCCATAGAAATGCTCATGCTGCAGAAAGTACGTTTGAAGAAAAACGTTATTTTTCGACCATAGTTTAAAAATGTCTTACGTCTAGATGTATAGATCTTCTAAGGAAATGCAGCATTATATGAAGTATTGCATCGTGAATTACAGAAAGTAAGTTGTGCAGTTGTAAAGAATTCAAGGAAGCGAAAACTGAAATTCTGCAAGACTGATTCTGAACGATTTGTGGATAAACAGCCAGTGATACATAGAAAAATAAACACATGATTAGCTTTTGTGTTGAGGATAACCATATTTTAAAAGTTGACGTTAATGCTTAAGGATAAATTTCATTATTAATGTTAAATTTTAAGATCTCTGGTAATTGCTTCTTTTAAGTCTTTTAAGTGATCAACTGCCAGTTTGCCATTTTTATATATTATGTATATATTTCATTTATATTATTCTGAGGTTGCGGTTCTTGGTCATTCATCGTCATCTTTTTTTCCCTTTCCAGGGGACCTGTATAGTGAAAAATTGTGTAAATGTAAACAGCTGTGATTCCAAAGCATGGATGAATTTGACTTCTCAAAGGACACGACACCAACCAAGCAACCAATCAAGCCATCATTATTACTTATCTATTAACCTCTCTCTGAAATTAGCTTGAATAAGTGTGTTATCTAGTTTTTATGCCATTAGCTCTTTACGACCCGTATTCATTTTTGGTGAACTATCCTTAGACAAAAGTCAAAATAAACTCAAAAATAATAACTCTAAGATAAAAATAGATATACATAAAATATATACTAAATTACATTAAAAAACTGCTTATTTTGCAGTAGAACAGAATTAAAAGCAGCATACACAGTTGTCCAAAATGTTCTATTCATAAACTTGTCAATGAAGAAAATGTCGAGCCTTGTTACCTTTTCAGTTGCATTGTTAGAGTTTTATCGAAATTAAAGCAAAGTGTTCTTTGACTCTCATCCTCGACGGAATAGTAAAAATTAGTTACAATTAAGAACATATTTTTTTGTAGAATGGCGAGCATTTGCATTATTTCAATATTGGCCACTTCTAAGGCCAGAATTGGCGGCCATTGTATTGTGAAGACACCTAATGGGCGGCCACCGTTACCTCCTGTGAGGAGACAGACAATTTATATCCATGCCTTCTCCGAGACTCGAGCCCGGGCCCTTCGGTATCGCAGGCGGCTCCCCTATCCATTGTATCGTCTGGGCGGCACATTTAAGAATGTAAAAATCACAATCTTATAGGCGTTAGCAATGACATTATTGTGGCCATATATTATGAATATTAGCATTGGCATTTTCTTGAATTTCGAAATAAGCGATTTTCGGCAGTAAAAATTCAATTTAACGTTTTTTACCTAATCAAATACTGGTCAAAATCTGTAAATTTGCCACTTCTTTAAGAAAGGCAAATTGACCTGTTGTCTCGAATATGTTAGAGAAATTTATTGTTTCTTTCTTCTATTAAGACTTGACAAGACTTCTATTCCTTCTAGTTGCCTTTGCAAATATACTGGAGTCGTGAGTAGGAACATGTAGCTTATTCAAAGCTATGGTGGTGCGTGTGTAGAAAATACAACGAAGATGAGAAGGGTTAAATTTACCCTTTATTTCTCACAGCTTTTCCTCACCTGGGGATACAGAGACCAGCACTTATGGTCTATAACGTAGAAAATAAGAATTAAACTAACTTAACTAAATAAGAACTAGTATTCTTTACAGAGAGTAGTAACGTGAAGATTGGCCTTTTAACGCTATTGAACGCTTTTAACGGAATGCAAAAAACTACAATATGTCTTCAAATATTAACGAGAACTAAGTTCTGGCCTACAAGGCAGACATGAAAAGCACGCCCGTGGTAAAGCAGCGAGAAGTCGCCCTTCTCCGTCTCTTGGCTAAAAGCCATGTCTTAAATACTTCTGTAGTTTACAACCTCATTTACATAAATAATTCTCTTTCGCGCTTATTCTGGCCGGAAATGGAAACTAAGAGAAGATAGCAAAGTTTTAACCCTCTGACTGGCACGAGGTCTCCCTAGGCTTAAATTTCCTAAACCTGCTATGAGGACAAGCTATTTTCTTGATTTTAATGGTAAAATATCCCTGGTACCTTAAACCTGTATTTATTCCCTTTCAGTATAGTGCCTTAATTTTTTTAACGTATTTGAAGATGCACGTATATATACGTTCTTACAGACATCACAAAAAAATTTCTAGGCCGTATATATACGGCCTTGCCGGTTAGAGTGTTTTAAAATAAAATAAACGTTAGTAAAACTTAAAATCCTTACAAGGTTACCATCTTTCTTTCCAGCCACCTATGATGAGACACAAAATTCATGTTATTGAAACATGTTACTTAAAACTTTAGGAATATGTGGGATGAATTATTTACTTAACACAAAATATACAAGAACTATCCGCCTAAGCTCAATCCCAGTTTTTTGCATAGAATTCTAGTGTTAAATCACAAGGCTACCCCTCTAATTTGAAGGCCTATCATCAAAGTCTTCAGAGGTCGTTTCTTTCTATAGTCTACTAATACCTTCATTTTCACAAAGATAGAAATCGCAAATAGAAGATCTGTCCCAAAAGTAATTAGCTCCATTTTCTGCTGCCGCGACTTGGGAACACAGCGCGACCAGCGCCAGTCGGCTCCTAGCTCCTGACGAGTTCCCGCCTGTTTCAGTGAACCCTTGTGTGAATGCTCTGTCGAAATCAAGATGGAAAAGCAGCGATACGCAGAATTGTGTTTGAAACCTGATAACACGCTGTCGGAGACTTGTGCACTGCTTCAGTCTTGATTTGTCCCTACCTGACTTCTTTCTGTTCCCGAAAATTAAAAAATCCCTCAAAGGACAGCATCTGGGGACCCTGGAAAACATCAAGGCGGCTACGACGAGGTTACTAAAGGACATCCCTGTGACGGACTTCCAGGATGCATATAAAGCATAGACATCGCATTGGAACAAGTGTATTAAAGCAGGAGGGATATATTTCGATAAATATTGAGTAATTGTGAGAATCGGCTCAATAAATTGCTTTTAAAAAATGGCGCTTTACTTTCGGGACAGATCTTGTACATATGCCTTGTGCATGATTCGAACTCCGTGTTAATGACGTGTGGAGCCAACATCTGCAAACCCAACTCTCGTACAGAACGATATTTTTGATACGGTAATAACGCAGCAAACAGTTTAATTAAATGAACGCTGTTACGGGAAAAAAATTCATGAACAGAACAATGTTTCACAAAATGCAATCCGGAAAAAAAGCGAAACATTATCTTAGGAAAAATGAGATTTTCTTTTTATTCTCTCAATAACTTTACTTTCTCACTCATTTCAATGTCTTTAAAATTTCTTTTGCTCTCATCTGTAAGAACTCTAGATGCGTTTCAAATATTTTTATTCTTACTAAAAATGTTCATGAAATATGTATATTTGTCTTTTATAACTTCAGAAAAGTAGCGTAATATATAGCACCTTAAGTTTCTTTTCTTACGCTGAAACGAATTCACTTCTTCCGCGAATGTCTTATCCCAATTGCACATCTCAAAATTGTCGACATACCTTTTGGAAGGCATCCAAAATGGGAGCCTTTTTTTCATTTTCAACCAGTTTCTTCTACCAGAATCAAAAGATATACTTTTTACACCAAGAATATATTGATTCTAAAACTTTATGTGGCTATAGAACACATCTTGATTCCTTTCTGAATTTCAACTGAATGAATTTTATTTTTCGATCAGAGCCGCTGGTGTTAAAGTTCCTGCATAAATGACACGATACCCATTTTCTTTTAGTAGTTAATTTTTTTTTTGCTTAAAAATATATTTGAAAATTTATTTTCGAAAACAATTATGAACTACAAAGGAATAAAGAACGACTCAACATTCGAAATTTATGAAAAGGAACCACAGAAAGAAATGTTTTTCAAATTGTAATCTCCTTTGAAAGAGATTTGACGGGGGATGTAATCGAACTTTTTTTGCCGAACCTAAAAAATGATCTTGTTCTTCACAAAAATAATTGTTTTAACCATGAAAAAGTGCATTTTGCGACTGCCGGATCTTGTCAGTGTATTTCTAAACTGTAATAAAAGCAAAAATAAAGACCAACTGTAAATTTGCTGGAAGCAAATTTATTATCTGGAGATAATGTAGCAAAAAACTTATTTTTCAAATAGAGATTCATGTATCTTTTCCTCATATTTGTTTATTGTGCGTGTATAATCAGTTTTGGTTTAGTAATGTTGTATACATGGAAGACTTATAAAATTTATTTTAATCAACATGTCATTTTGTTTACTGTTTTGGTTAAATAGTTATGATTTTCTGCCCCTTGTGTTTCTTCTGTCAGCCTTCACTAGAATATATATTTGAGTTTGAATGGTGAATAAAATCTTAATTTAGAAAACGCATTATAGAAATCACCTGGTATGGCTGTTTAATCTGAGGAAGATGTCCCCTTTGCCAAATTGTGGATTTGTGAATAGATTTTGTTTCTGTTACTGCGTAGATTTAGAATTCTTATTGCTGGAAACGAATTAGTATGTGACGATCATACTCTCTTTTTTATTGCTCTGTGTCTTGTAGATGCTATCGCGTTTCCGTGCAACATTTGAGTTATTGGACTCCCGCAAGTACGTATAATTAGTACGTAATTTTAGTTGCACTATAATACGCAGTTTTAGTAAGCGTTTTAGTTGGAATTTACCTCTTTTGTGAATTATTAAATTCAGTTTGTTTAGAACGCAATACTTTATTGCAGGGAAAAAGGTTTTGAGGATATTTTACTTTCCAGCTACTAAGAGTATAATCTGTTTATAGACATGGCAGTATTTGCGGGTAGTTGTTCACTAAAGATAAGACCTAAACTGTTTAAAATCAAGGTGCTGTAGAAGCTGACTTATTTTAACAGCTGTATTATTTTACCAAAGTAGCAGATATAGCTCACCTCTAGAATTGTTGTTCTAAGTGGCAAGGCTCTGATACTGGCAACACTTTATTAACCTCTGAATAATCTAAGCAAGATTATTTTTAATTGTGAGCTGAACATCAAATAATTGTGCATTTTGTATCAAGATTTATACGAGAAAAAAAAATTACATTTAAAAAATTGTTATGCGTATGTCCTCAGAAGTGAGTTGAATTTTTATTTCCACTTTCTAAGAATTGATAGGTGTTGAT
Organism: Stegodyphus mimosarum; assembly: GCA_000611955.2. NCBI lineage: Eukaryota > Metazoa > Arthropoda > Arachnida > Araneae > Eresidae > Stegodyphus > Stegodyphus mimosarum. Next base: position 146,516 of record KK115442.1, read on the forward strand.
AAATATAAACTGCTCGTTTCAGAAGGAAATTAGCTGCCGGTTAAGAATTTAGAGAGACAGTAACTCTTACATTTCTTTAACAGAGAAAGAGAAGCTCTTCCTAATCTAAATTTGGGCCCCCAGCGACCGGGGGATAAAATAGTTAAACACTATGATATTTCCAAAGAGGATTCGCTTTCAGGTGAACGGGCTGGCTGCGTGAGCGCTTTCAGGTGAACGGGCTGGCTGCGTGAGCGCTTTCGTGGGTTTCCTCATGTTTAACTTGTGTACGACCCAATTTTCTTTAGAAAGTCTTCCACTGAGGCATCCTTGCGGTTAGGCGGATAGCCCTAGAGTGCTTTGCCAAACTAAATCCTAGTAATCTAAAATCTGATAAAAGAACCAACAGGGAAATGTTCTTCTCTGCTCTGTTGCAAAATATTAAAAAAACCGCTAATTCTTACACTATTAAAAAAAAACTGCAGCGGTCATTATCTGCCTTCCAGCCATAAAAAGACAGATATCACCAAAAGTTTTCTTAGTAAATTATAAGCAATTCTTATCAGTATCTAAATGAATTTCTTCAAACCCTTCAGAACGTTGGTATCTTCAACGACTATTTAGTTATCAGATGTTCAAACAGTTAATCGTGATTGTCTGTAACATATGATATTTGCATACTGCCATCTACATCCGCAGCGATTTTCAGTTACTCAAGTTCAACTACGGTTTTGAAACTTGCTAATTAGCATTACATGCTTAAATTTTTGGAAGCCTGTGTTCCAGGGTAGCAGTGTTCACTGCTAACGTTCATCAAAAATTTGATCTTGAGATTTAATATGCAATTTACCAGGAGTAATACGTTCAAACTCCGTCCGAAGTACTTTGTCACGTTAGAGTTTTATTATACAGTACAACATTTTTAATTCGATAATAACTTATACATACATTGATTATGTAAAATCAGCATTTTAGTGTGAAAGAGACATTATATCAACAGAACATGTGGAATTAATGATATGTATCGGAATTTTATATTCCCTCCATAAAAGCAGTAAAGAAAGCTAGGAAAATCTGTGGGGATCGCAAAGAGACGGCATAAAAATTCGTCTTTCTGATGATTATAAAAGCATTTCAAATGCGTTGCCTTAGGTTTCATCATCGAATAAAACATAAAGGAGAAAAAGAAAACTTTTTAGAAAAAGTGGGTTTATTTATATTGCATAAAGAAAAGAAAATTATTTTGCTTGATTTAGTATTTTACCTTACACTTCAACTTTCGCCAACTCTCACCAGGGTGAAAATTAGTTAACCTATCTAATCTAAGAAATCTAGAGAGAGAGAGAGTTCTTGGTATCCATCGCTGGCCAGACGTTCTGCTAGATCTCCCTGCTACTATATTGCTTAGATAGTTTAGCTTCATTAGCCGCAACTGCATCGTGAGATGAGTTGTCATGACATGTTTGAGGCCGAGACAAATTTTACTTTGGGCATTTATTCTGAATTTCGCTCAAGCTGCGGAGGTTGTGCTCCGTTACGTCTTTTACGCTTTGTATAACTATCACGCTGACATACAAATGTTCGTTTTAAACCTTCATCTGAGTTCACTGTTACTGTATTTTAGACACTAATACAGAGGCATAAGCATTCTGTCTGTAAGGCAGAAGTGAAGTGTCGCCAAGTTCTAATGAGAGTATGATTTAACGAGAGTGATCTGGCAACCACGAGTAGTGAATCGGTGGTTAAAAGACCAAAATCGATACACCACAATGTATTATGGTGGTAATAATTGTAAATAGTGTATATAATTATATATAATTTTGTGTGTTCCTGACAAAGCGTCTGGACTTTGTAACTATTCTTATTTTATTTTTTACTTAATAAATTTCAACTGTATAAATTGTATACAAGTATCGATCTATTTTCTATTACTTGATCATTGTAATCCAATAGCGTAAATTCACCCGTAAATACAAGGGATTGGCTCTCGCTCGTCATATGATCCTTTCTTTTCGTGAAAACGTTAACTTTACAACGCAAGAACTTTGTGCATAATTTCAGTGACTTACCATTAATTAGCTCAATATAATTCACAACTCAAATTCTGTATTATTCCATGACTTACAACCGTAATAAGTTAATATCTGAATTCGTACATGTGGCCAATGTTCAACCAGTAGAGTAACGACATTACCGAAGTATGGGATTGGTTCTCGCAAGTCATGTAACTTTCATAACGAAGTCTCCGGACTCTCTCGCAATAGCTCAGTTAGAGCTACGATTTCAACGGTGCAGTTTGTATCTGCTGCACGAGTGTTTTTGCATGTACTACCTTGTATCAGTCTAGTTGCACATCCTGCCTTATTGCTTTATTTTGATTTGTCTTTAGATCTGCCATTGAAGTATTATTTATGCCATGTCGAGAATAAATATAACTCAGACGTATGCCATGCATTATTCGTATGATTTCCTGCTACCTGCATCTCCTAAGATAAATGCCATGACACGGATTTAATGCCTCAGAAGATGAAATGCCATGTTAAAATTGCTTAATCTCCGATTATGCTTATCTTAATATCGCCTCGGCGTGTTGATGCCAGTGGGCATCATTTCTATAATAATTACCGTCAAAGACCTTTGGCAAATAGTCTAGTTTACTGATCCAGACTCGTTGAAGTCAGTCGATGTTAGCCGAAGATTGAAGATCACAAGAACCACGAGTAGTAGAAACGAACAACGTAGAAAGCTAGCGACCATTGATTTCAGTGTGTGCTGGTAGCTCAGGTTGGTGAAGTGTATGTATGTGGATGGCAAGAGTGTCCATCCGAGTAACAATACGTAAGTTATCCTGGGTATGTGTAATTTAAGTTAACAGAAATAAAATAAAACATGATACAGTTCATTTCAAATTCTGTGAGTGAATTTCGTGAATATTTGTGTAATTAAGTTCTGTTTTCAAATATTGTGGTCCTAACTACCCGGTACGAAAATTATTGCCTGTGGGTAAGTGCTGTTGAAAAGGCTAAAATGTGACGCGCTATTAAATTGATAGAAAGTGTGACATGTTATTTCGCTTTCGTTAAGATCGTGAGTGAGTTCCGTGAATATTTGTGTTATGCGTCAGTGAATTCCCTGAATATTTGTTATTAGTTCTATTCTCAAATACTGCCTATATGCATGATCTAGAAATTAAGGTTTAAAGAAGCGTTGAACAGTACAAGTTAGTTTCAAGCACAGATTAGAAACTAGTGAAACATTTATTTTGATTATTTAGGTGGCTAATTATAAGAAGATAAATAACATTCTGATAAGTTCCACTTATTCTAGTGATATTAATACTGCATCCGACTAAAAGTCAAAGGAAAAGATCTGGGCGCCTATTTCCTTCTACTGCTTTAAACCTCTGTGTAGGAATGGAACAAAGTAGTGTCACGCTAAAAGTGCTTGACTTCACAACAAGTACAATGATGAGTTAGTAATAAAATTGAAGGAAATAAATGCTCAAAGTATTATTTATTATTTTCCTGGGATTTAATAACAGTACGAAAATGCATCGTAGTCATTTTGTGTAATAATATGTAACTTTTGAAATTATAGTAGATTTGAACTCATAGATGGAAACCTATTTGTTTCTAGATTCTTTTATTCCAGAATATTAGACATTTTAGTATAAGTATAATTTACTCTTTTATGTGTTAAAAAACGTTGTAATCTTTATCTTCCTATCTGCTCATAAATTATTTCTTACCCGAACTAAATTCCAAAGTATTTTAATGTAGATGTATCTTAAAAATTGCAAAGAAGTGGACGGAAAGTTAATGGCAGTTATTATAGTTATTATAGCAGTTAAATCTGCAAAGAAGTGCTAAGTGAAGCATAATACTATAGCCAGTACTACAAGATTTTTCAATATTGATTCAGCTAATTCTCAATTTCTCTCGCACCAAATAAAACCTTTAACTTGTTGGGATTTTTTAATCCATCCTCTTTTTCTAAAACAAATTGCGCAACATTTATCCATGAAATTCATAGTTTGCATTTAATATCTCTTTATTATTATTATTGTTACTTAAATAATATTTCATAAATATTCTCTTCTTGAACTATCTATGAAATGTATTGCTTTAAAATAATGCATAAAATATATTTTATTTTATTTTAGTAATGATTTTTTGAGGGAAAAGAAAAAACTGTAAACCTAAAAGCCGTAATATGCGTGAAATATTTCATTATAAAATGAACTTCTATTTATTTCACTGGCCAAGCAAGAATTTTTGAATAAATTAACCGATGAGAAAGTTTGTTAAAATTGCAATTTTTTTATATTAAAGGAAGGTTCAGTCCATAAAGATGATTATTTGAATCGTCGATCTCACGCATAGTATTTATATTGTTTAACGTAGAAATCTCAGCTATTTTTAATTCTCTATTTGATATTTAAATATCTTTCTTTAAATAAATTGGGAGTAAAAGAATCCGAAATAACATTTTTATTTGAATTAAAATACGTATTTCTCAAAGAAGATTGCTATGCTTATCTCTTGAAATAGTTGTAACTATTATGTTTTCATGAGCATATGAAAAATGTATTGTTTAAATTAACCTATAATTGTTGTACGTGTAATAATTTGCTGTCTATGAAACATGTAATAATTTGCTGTCTAAAACCAATTAGAAAAAGGAAACTGATCATTAAAGGGAGTGAACTGACAAATTTTATTATGAATGAACCTTTTTGTAATACAAATACTCTAACTATAATAAGACTCTTTTTCAATTCTTTTACAAAATTAATTTAAATCTACTTACGTTATTCCAGTTATTTATTGCTGCATCAGTTTTATGTTATATGCTGCATCATATTTTCAAATTTGCTGCCAGTATAGGTGTATAATAAGTATGCATCACAACTTTAAACTTTGGAAATTAAATACTTTCTCATGTAGTGAATGATTAATGTATTAGTATATATAATCAGATGTGTGAAATTAATATTTATTTCACATAACTGGCTTACGAAAAAAATATCATTTATGCTTTATATGTATGTAAGGATAAAAGCTCTTCGAGCAAGTAAGAGACAAAGAGCTAAGTTACTTAATATTCTCTCCCAATCCCACTGTTTGCGGAGAGCACTGGCAGCCAGATTATGAATAATCTACTTTAGCAGGATCTTTTTTTTTCTTGTACGATATTTATTAGTTATTCGTAGAAGAAGTATAGCACCAGATAAAGTAAATAATGTAATTTATTAGCATCTTGAATTTATATAACGTTTATCCATCTGATTTTCTCTGAAATGTTCACTATAGTTAATATTGTGAAGTAAAACATTTGAGCAGGACATAAAACTTTGTAGCAAAAATTATGACCCAAATAAGATTGAAAAGAATGCTGTTCCATTAATCTATATAATCTAGGGATAAGAACATTAGTACATTTGACTTTATAAATTGTTGCTAATTATTATTATTTCCACTTATAACTGTCATATTAATGCTAAACTGATGAATTTTATTTAGAGCAATTGCACTGTTAGTAACTCAGTTAATACCATAAACGAAGGCATATCAAAGGCTGACAACAAAAAGCATTACAATGAGTCATTGCGGCACTCCAAAGAGGGCGCGAATTTGTAATTAGTATTTGAGTAATGTAATAAAACGTAAAGGTTTTTGGAGGTCTGACAGTACCTTTTTCGGTGCTAGTAAAAAAATAAGTCTCAAAGCCGAATTATTAAAAAATAAGCCGAATTATTAGATTTTCATTTTATTTCTTTCACTTTGCGATCAACAGAGAAGCAAGAAGTTAGTTGTCACAAAAGGAAACAGTAAAGCTAAGAAATTTCTAGGAGAGCTACAACTTCTTAAGTGAACTGACTGTCAAGATTAGTTTAATTCGTAACGAAGAGAATTTTACTTTAATCTTCCTTTTTACCATCATAAAAGGCAAATGCTTTGTAAGATTCCTAAGATGCTAGATAAATTAACTTTATTTTACTGGCTAGATTTTCGGCTAGAACTTTATTCTACTGGCTAGGCTAGAACTTTATTTTACTGGCTAGGTTTGTTGAACTGTGAAGCGACTTCGCTAAGTTCAAACGGTATCAATGACAAGACGTAAGAAGGGTCAAAATACGCCTTTATTCAACTCAAGAAGAAATTTACAAACGGCTCTTCTGGTGCTTACAAACTGAGCCTATATTTTTGGCTGCAATTCAAAACCAGGGTTACAAAAACCGGAACTGAACCGAAAAAAAATATAGGTTTCTTTCGGTTCAATATATTTTTTGCCATTCTGTTACAGCATTCAAATTAACAATATTTTCTAATTTAACGTCAACCATAAATTATCATCTTCACATGTATATTGGGAGTGATTTCTTGTTTCAAAGTTCTTGTACTTTTCTATTTTAAATTCACATGAAACTACTTAAAAAGGCAGATAAATACATTTAAATGCACTAGAAGTACAAATTCTGAATGAGAAAAAAATCAGTTCATGCAAAGTGACATGTTAAAAAAAATAAGCTTTTGTTATTAAATTTTATCCCTTTTTATAGAAAACATTCTTTCTATTGATCAATTTATTTATAGGTTAAAAAATAAGTGTAAAGCGAGAATACTTTTACGAAAAAGAAACAATCTACGACATTTAATGAGTATTGTACTACAACTAGGTACATGTTGCGTCGGGATTTTACATAAGATGTTTAAACTAAATTAACAATTTTTTTTAAAGTTTTGCGCGATATTTTATAAAACAAGGGCGTTCAAATTTGAAATAACCTTGTGTATATTTTTGTCGTCTAATTGGTCTGGGGATATGTTCTTTAATTTTTTTTCACTTTTTATACTCTATTATAAATATTTTAGAATAAGAAGAAACAAGACAAATACATTAGTGAATTTTTTTATATATTTTAAAACAGAGAATAAGAGCATCTGTAATATATACGACAGAGTTATGATTGGAAATCATGCTTCCAATCTAGAGCGTCATCTAGAAACATCATTTTAATGAATATAAAAAATTACAGTTAAAAAAATAATATGAACCTAAGAGATGAAGCTGCACTGCATACTAACGGGTCTAGCGGGCTACAACAGACACTAGATAAACATGTCAAAGTAGAATTTCTGAAAGTAAAACTAAACAAGGAAAATGTTATCAAAGGATGTATAAGAACCTATCACTGTTAATGGCTGTTCATTTGAAATATTAGAATACTCAGACATTGAAAAATTTTTAAACCCAGTTGTTGATGCAATAGGTAATAACTTTACGGTTAATTAAGAAAATATAAAACTTTAATAACAGAGACAACTGATAAAATTGTTTTTGAAATAAGTAAGGAGCTTAAAAAAGTAATATGTTTGAAAATTGACATACAATCAGATTAAACAGATCGATCTTGGGAATCAACTCTCAATTGATAATTGGCGGGAAAATAGTGTGAAATACTTTGGGAATGACAGAATTAAAAGATAGATATACTGGTATTTATACTAAAGAAACGCTTGCAAAAGTACTAGAAAAATACAATATTGATATTAAACAAATTTATACAATCACTACTGATAAAGGAGCTAATATGATTTCATTTGTCAACTTATTAGGATCCGATATTAACGATGAATATTCAGTTATTGATTTAGAAAATAAAAATTTTGAAACTAGGGATCGCTTTATAGGCGGGATAGTTTTTGATCATAACTTTTCTTTCAATAAACTTATTTAGAATAAGATGTGCTGCTCATACGTTGAAACTAGCTATCAAAGACTCTATGATAAAAATCTAAATTTAATGAGTTTACTACTGAAGATCGGGGATTGGTAAAAAAGTCACGCATCTCGTCTTTAATACCAAAATTTAAAGACTCTAAATTTAGAAACCAAATTTGGATTGTCCAACAAGATAGAATAGCACATTTAATATGTTAAAATCTTTATTAGAAAGGTTAATATTCCGGCTCACATTTAACGGAAAGCAATTTAGATTATTATTTTGCAGACAGTAAATGGAAGAAAGTAATTGTCGAAACCTTACAGCCTCTAACGGAAGCAACTTTGAAACTCCAACTTGGACACTTAACTTTAAGCGATTTTTATGGAATTTGGGCATATTGCAAACTAAATTAAACGAAATTTTAAAAATTGGTGTCTATATATTTTATTCAATAAATTGCCTAACAGGGAAGCTTCGTTAATAGAATGTGTTAATCGAATGTGAGTTGAAGCGGTACACTGGGATCCACGTTATCAAATTTTGATGTTCACCTTGGAAAACGTACATGTTGTGTAACATTTAAAGAATAGTATTTGGAAAAGTCCATTTCAGTCGTAAACGAGGGAAAATCATCTGCTGAAAACGATGAAGATGTTGATGATTTAAAGAGTTTTTTGAAAAGTAAAGAATTGGCTATAAAATCACATAGATCTTCTATTTCTACCGAGATAGATATTGGACTTATTTTAAATTTTATAATTTTATAATATTTTAGATTTAGGGGAAGAGAATTAAAATATCTATCCGCAGTTGCATAACGTTGCAATAGTGGTTTGGGCAGCGCTGAAGTTAGCGTTGAAGGGGCTTTTTTAGATTTGAAATTTATTCTCCGAGATAACAGAAGTAGTTTCAGCGAAATCATGATAGAATATATATTAATAATTAGAGAGAATTTTCATATGCTAAATAAATAAGTAAACATAGTTTTATATAATTATTCCAAGGCATATTGTGAGGGGCAAGCGCTAAGCGCCGAGGATACATGTAATCATTATAATCATGAACGAAACTGTCATATGCAATTCAAGCAACGAAAACAATGCCAATGCTCGCCGGTTTCTTATTGCCGCTTGTATTGTACAATTTATTTAATTGTATCAATTTACATAGTGCACAAAAAAAATTAAAGTGGGATAGAATTGCATTTTTTGTTTATATAAAATTACGATTTGTTACATATAAAATTATGCACGCAAACAATTATTTATTTAAATCTCAACCAAAATAGTTATTCTGGTCGGAACGAAAACCGGAACTGAATCGATATTTTTTTACTTCAACCGAAATCGAAAATCGGAGCGAAAAAATAAAGGTTCGAAGCCCTGTTCAAAACTGAAATATGGAATTAAATCTAAATTAAACGATCAGTAGTAGATGCACAGAGATAATTAACGCGAGCTTGCTCTTAGCCCTACATCCGACATATACGAACCTGTAATTAATATGCACGGTCATAAAATATCAAGCTTAAATCAGCGAAACAGCGCGGCAGAACAGTAGAACGCGCTGCCCCTGAAATGACTCAGACCCCAGCTTAAATGCTATCTTTCTACCCTACTTTGCATATCATGTGAAACTGAAATATCATTCTGGCAGGAAATGGGAATTAGGGAAGACAGAAAGTAATGTAACGTAAGAGCATGCGAGATGGATGACTAATCAGACCCGCGGTCTTTCAAATATTTATTTTAAAACTTAATAAAGATTTCTTGGGTAATAAAAGTAAAACAATAAGTCATTACAGCCATACATATAAAAAATACCTCTTGAAGCGGCTGTGAACAGTCGCGTGGTGCGACGTCTTTACAGCCACATCTAAAACAAACGTCTCTAAGCGAAGTCTCTCATTAAAAAGCTCTTTCTTCCTTTTACGTTAAAATCAAAAGGAAACCGCACAGAGGGCTCCATCCGAGTTTCTACTGTGGAAAATTGCTTTCCGGTCATTTAGCGGACACTGGGTGATAGTTCGCTCGAAAAGCACACAAAAAGTGTCCTTAACACACTTCCGCAGTTAATTTACCTGAAGATTCGTTCTGTTGAAAACAGGAAGTCTTCTAATGTAAAACGGAAAATCCTCACCTGATGATCGTTACAGTAACTGAACAAAACTGGTTAGTTTAAATCTACAAAAACAAATTGCATTTAACAGTTTAAAACTAAAATAACATGCCTTAAAACGTCATTAGCATAGCGGAACCAAAATGTTAAAAATATTATTTCACATAATTTAGATTCACAATAATCCTTACAAATATTAGCTGAAATGGAGCTGAGAAAGCTGTTTGTAGTTAAAATTTTAACTTCAAGGTTTATAGTTGTATTTGTAAGCGAACTTTGATTTTGGTTAAGAGAAAGTTATTATTATTGTTGTTTCTAATACTTTTAAACTGAGAAGCTCTCCCAATCAAAACCATGAGTTCTTCATAGCCAAATGGTACTGATCGCATGTCATTGGACAGGGGCCTTGGGTACTTTAAGGACAGTTCGCACTGGGATTTATCTAAAATTTATTCTTGGACTGAAGATATCAATTGAAGCCTATAAAGAACGTGACGGACAATTGCAGTGCTATCGCTGCCAAGGGGTCCACCACTGCCAAATGTACTTTTAGCACAAGCCACGATGTGTTTGCTGCAGTGAAGCCCATCAAGTCCCTCCCAAACGTGCAAACTGACTAAAGAAGGGCACACAGCTAATTACCGCGGCTGTGAGAAGTTTCCTATGCCTAAACCGGCGCAGCAACCAAAACATTTCAATGAAAGAGTCGTTACTAATAAATCCTACCACCAAGCCCCCTCCAGTGACTTAGCTACAGGATCTCTCTAAGAAGCCAAGCAGGTCCTTGCACATCTGTAACTCATAGTCTTCATGATCCAGGAATCTAAACCCTCACTCTTAATTAAAAAACCAACAGAAGATAATAAAACCTTATTTCAGAATGAAAACATTAAGGCTTCAATTAATGGATAATCGATTTTTTCATGGTGCTACCATACGTTTAGCTTCTGGAACGCCTGCGTGCTCCCTCCTAAGCTGCATGAACCGCAGCATGTTTTAAATGAACATGATATCGATCTTGGTCTCGTTACAGAAACGCACGCTCAAGCTGT
>KK115442.1:157404-177019 GCA_000611955.2 Stegodyphus mimosarum
TCGCTCATATAGATGCGATAGTCACAGTTTTCGTGGAGGCGGTGTAGCATTCTTCGTAAAGAAAAATTTGCCCTCGTTTAATCAGTGAAATTCGAAATCAAAATTGTGTACAAGTCATAGTTTGTATGTCACTACCAACTTAGAAGGATATTTATTTCTGTGCTTTGTACAACGCTTCGCATAACAGACTTAGTGAGCAATTTTTGGAGCCTCTATTTGCATCTGATGTACTCAATGTATAGAGGAACGCTTTAATGCCAAGCACTCCGCCTGGAACTGTCGACGAAGCCACCCTAATGGTGTGACTTTGTGTGATTTCATAACAGACCATCCTATAGTAAATCATTCTCCACCTGAATTTAACTATTGCCCTGCTAGATTGGAAAACCCGAACATTCTGGACATACTAATTACTAATGTTACTATCCCGGCTGCTTTAGGTGTAATGAATGAACTTTCCCCTGAAGCTGTGCTTGCAACCCTTGGTATCTCTTACACTAATCAACCTACTGTGAAAAATTTCATGAACTGGGTTTTGTTCGAAAACCTCATGAAAATCTGTAATTGAAACTTCAGAAACCTCAACACTATCCAAGGTATTGATAATGCAGTGAATAAACTCACAACAGCCATTCAAAACGCTACCAAGAAAGTCAGCGATACTACTATTAACAGAGATAAAATATATCGTCTTACCTCCAATATTAGACACCTGATAAAGCAAAGAAACTACCTCCTCAAGCGATACCAACTTACGTGGGACGCAGCACTAAAGAGAATATCAGCCGCATTATTAAAGATATCAAATTAATTTTATTTAATATTGGAATATTGGAATTTGGGTATATAATACTGGAACTTAATCAAAAATCTTAAGTCAAATTATACAAGTAATAGACTACTCTATAATGGAAATCAAATTGCAATATCCAATGATGACAAAACCGACATTTTCGCTACACACCTTGAAATTCCAGCCTAACGATTGGTCTGCGGATACCAATTTTGAAATGTGTACCCGCCTCAAAGTTAACGACTGGCTGAACTCTCCATCAGTCAAAAATCTCATCACTCTAGGCAGGACTTCTGAAGTGAAAAACATCATTAGTAAACTTAATAAGAAAAAAGAGGCTGAAATTGACTGAATTTCTAATCGTGCCACCAAATCTCTCTTCGTGAATGTAATCTGCAAAATTAACAGCCTTAAAAATGCCTGTTTGAAAAATACTTATTTCCTGACACAGTGGAAAGAGGCTAAAATCCTCATGTTACCCAAGCCTGGCAAAAAGCATTAGCAAACAGATCGTTTTGATCCCATCGGTCTACTTCCGGGCTTTGGAAACTTTACGAGAAAATTATTATTAACAGAATGAAACTTAATTAAGATCTACTTCCACCGGAACAGTTCGGATTTCGACAAAACCTGTCTACGACGAAGCAACTGCTACGCATCACTGAATCCGTAGGTGCCGCCCTGCACTTAAAATTAAATGTTGCTGTCCTGAAGCTAGAGGTGGCGGAAGCTTTGGACCGCTTCTGGCATGATGGACTTATTGCTAAAGTCATTGGCCTCAGTTTTCCTAGAGAAATGATTCTTGTCATTTATTCATTTCTCACCAACAACACTTTTTGTGTTTCCGTCGGTAATTCTTCTTCTGAAACTAAGACTATCTCAGCTGTAGTCCCACAGGGTTCCTGTGTAGGACCTGCCATCTACTTATTCTACGTTGCTGATTTCTCTAAACTTGAGCATTATAATAATTCCATGCTGGCCTTCTATGCAGACCACACTGTCCTGGCAGTGAAGTCTGCAAATGTAAACCATGCTATAAGGAAACTTCAAGACATTGCATCTACCATTGAAGAATGGTGCAATTAGCAGAAGTCAGTAGGTCAACATAACGCTCAAAAATTACAATCCCTAATTATTAGAAGAAGAAAAAGAAATTAATCACTTACATTCAAAGTAAAGCCCTAAGGATTATGAAATGTCTGTTTCTACGCAATTGAAAATTCTCAATCCTAGATCTGGAAAAAAGAAACTAATTTATTTGACTATAATTCGCCCAATTATGACTTACGCTTCGCCTGTCTGGGCTGCTGCAACTGATTCGAATTTTCAGACTGCAAATCGTTCAAAATAAATATTTAAGCGTCATTACAATTGCGCACTATTTTAGAAATGATCTCACGCATAGCGATCTAAATCTAGATCCCATTAAAACCTTCCTACTTAAAACTAACAATATTTTCGTCTATGGTGCACCTGACTGTGAGCACGTGTAATACTTCAAACATTTTCGTATGAATTATTAACTGAAGAGAAATACCTCAGGTCCTTTGCTGCTCATTGTGTAAGGTATTTCTCCCGCCTTCTTCGCAGGCCCTCGTGGTGTAGTGGTCAGCACGCTGGACGCGTATTCCAGAGGTCCGTGGTTCGATTCCCGGCGAAGGCATTGCTCACTTTTCAACTCTCCTGCTTCGTAATAACCTAATGTCTCTACACTGGCGCCCAAACTAAAAAGGTGGTGGATGAGGATTCTCCACCACCGGGATTAGGCGATTGTGTCCCCAAATCCCCAGTCGCCCTTTAAAAGGGGGAGTATGTAAGGTATTTCTCCCGCCTTCTTCGCATGCCTTCGTGGTGTAGTGGTCTGCATGCTCGACGCGTAACCGAGAGGTCCGTGGTTCGGTTCCCGGCGAAGGCGTTGCTCATATTTCATGTCTCCTGAATCCTAACGTCTCTACAATTGTATTCATGAACACGGAAATTAAAATTTCCGCACCTAGCGTGTTACTCTTATTAACATCAACGATGTTGCTACTACATCATGTTATGTTTACTATAAATTCCAGTAGCATTCAGCAACTCAGAACTCTGGTGGATGACCACTCCAAGTGACCCAGGTCTTTTTGGGAATTCTGAAACACACCGCTTCAACTCATACTGTATATATAATTTCTTCTGTTAATATACGTTCTTCATGTTTTTCTTATATTATCTGTTTTGTGTATTATTACTCATTTATTAGTATTTTATCATAATTGTACCTTTCGTACTGCACCAACAGTGGACGTCACTGTCACGTGACCCAGAACTTTGCGAACTGTAAAACTTCGCTGAACTTTGTGCATCAAGTATCTGTAAATATGTATGCAGTTTCTTTGATTTTACAGTTTCACATTGATCACCTTCTGCTGCATTGTATTGTATTTTGTAGTTTAATTAGTATATGTATTTTCATATTGCATATCTGCCAAATATTGTACATTATTTTCATCTTGATGTGCATGCGTACCACGTGACTACTCACCAGCTGATTCCCTGATTTATCTTACCTACCCTACGGAAATTTCTGTAATGAGAGCAAGTTTATAGCTTCGATGACATGCTCTACTATTATTATTAAGAAACGTTATTGACTTCTTACAGTATTTTTGCCATGAAATTACATTTTCCAAACCATCGCCTTAGAACATCTCAGCCAACACGATATCTTTCTGCATCTCGTAACTACTAGTCAATCCCCTCCCCTCTACTAGCCTGTCCTGCGGACCCACACTGAGGCATTCTAATCCTGAAGAGCTCATAGGAGCACTGTAAAGAAAGACAACCGTAGGAAAGCACGCATAGCGTATGCGAATCGCGGCAATAAATTGGAACTTGGAACTTGGAGGCTATCTAAGCTAGTGGAGACAAATGTCACATCAAGCAAAGGTTCAGACGGAATGAAAACCTTTATTTTGGAACAGTGGATCACGAATTGTTATTTGAAAAGTCTCAGCTTCGTGCAGAGTAGACACGGGGACCTGATTAATCAAGAAACAAGGAAGCTATCGTGATCACCAGTGCCCCTAAGTTTTATTAAACAACATATAAGTAAGTACATATAACGCAAAGTAAGTACATATAACGCAAATTATAATAGTTTATAATTTAAACAAAGCTACTTAAAACTTATATCAACATATAAGTTTTAAGTAGCTTTTGTTTAAATTATAAACTATTATAATTTAAACAAAAGCTACTTAAAACGATGGCTGGGAATTCTTCTTGTCGTTTCATAATTGTATTTTTTTCATCAAGCTCAACAAGAACTCTTCCATACGCTGCTGATGTAACAGTTGTTTAAAGATTTTGTGATCATGATATTTCTTCAGTTTCCTGTATTTACCTTATAGAAATATTATGCTGTGGATCAGTTGACTCCATATTTTTCAAATATATTTTCGTAGAGATGAATATGAACTTTCCCTGAGAAAAAATAAGTAACTTTTCTTATGAATGGTGGGCACTTACACTCACGTTTGTGAAAATTGCAACACCATGAAGGACTTACGCGAGTGAGCTGAAATTTTCAGGAAATGCAAAGTAGCGCATGATATGCAAATGATTAGAATTGCAAATCCGTAGCGCATGCGTATGCTGAGCAGCGCCCTCTGAACGGCTGATGGATCCGAATAAATAGACGGCTGTAGCGAGGCGTGTATGGTTATCGGTGGTTATCTGCTAGTGGTAAACGTTAACTCAATCTGTACTTATGCCTCGTCGACGAAAGAGAGCGAGATTTGAACAACTTACAGAGTTTGAACGAGGGAGAATCATCGGCCTTCGTGAAGCTGGATTGTCGTATCGTGCAGTAGCCTCTCGTGTGCAGCGTAACAGCAGCACAGTGATGCGCGTTTGGAAGCAGTGGACGGACGAGTGTCGGACAACTCGGAAATCCGGGAGTGGACCCCGAAATGTGACGTCAGCTCGCGATGATAGACACCTGGTCCGCATGGCGCGGACGGACCGTACAGCTTCCTCTAGACAATTGGCAGCACTGTGGTCAATAGCTACAGGTGTTTCATTGTGTGCTTCATCAATTCGTAGACGTCTGCTGCAGTGTGGACTGCGCGCACGGACTCCTTTATACAGGATCCCCCTAACGCACGACCATCGCCGCCTGCGGCTACAATGGGCCAATCAGCATAGAGACTGGCGTGCTGATTGGCAGCATGTCGTGTTTTCTGACGAATCCCGCTTTAATTTGTGGTACCATGATGGCCGCATTCGTGTCAGACGCTATGCCGGTGAACGCCACCTTCCGGAGTGCATTATCGAACGCCACAGTGGACGAACACCCGGAGTTATGGTCTGGGGCGCCATAGCATATCATAGACGATCTCAATTGCTACGAATTGTGGGCAATCTGAACAGCAACCGGTATATCCGTGAAGTTCTACAGCCCGAAGCTGTTCCCTTCCTTCAAAGCTTGCCAGGCGCTGTATTTCAACAGGACAATGCCCGCCCTCATACTGCTCGGATTGTTAAATCCTTCTTTGCAGCGCAGCAGGTACAGCTTCTTCCTTGGCCTGCGTGTTCCCCGGATATGTCGCCAATTGAACATGTGTGGGATGTCATTGGTCGGCGTCTTGCTCGTGATCCTCGTCCTGTTGCGTCTGCAGACGAACTTTGGGTACGCGTACAAACGATATGGAATGCTCTTCCTCAGTCAGACATTCAAACTTTGTTTGACTCCATGCCACGTCGCGTAGCAGCACTTATTGCGGCGCGTGGTGGCCACACAAAATACTGATTCTGATCTCTTGTTCTTGTTTGTTTGCTTTGAACATTTAATCATTTATTTGTACCACTACCACTCAACTGTGTATTAAATTGCATTCAATTATGACGATTCCTTCTTGGTGTTGCAATTTTCACAAACGTGAGTGTATTTGTAATGGCATTGGCCACTACTAAGCCCAGAAGTGGCGACCACTTTATTGTGGAGGCACCTAATAGGCGGCCACCGCTACCTCCTATGAAAGGACAGACAATTTTACATCCATGCCTTCTCCGGGATTCAAACCCGGGCTCTTCAGTATCGCTGTTAGGCTCCCCTAACCGCTATACCGTCTGGACGGCAAAAATAAGTAACTTATAATCCTTCAGTTTTAACTTTGCCATTTCAACAACGAATAGCTACTACATGTTAATGGACATTGTGTTTCTTTAGTTAGTCTGCCAGTACTATAAGTAAAAGCTTCTATTGATCTTAACTAGTCAATTAATTTATTTAAATATTTGTACTTTAATACCATTATTTTGAAACGTTAATGCCTTTTGATACTCATCCATGTTATAATGTAACACTGTCAGTCAGTCATGTAGTTAAGAAAATCCAGTCGTGTAGTTAAAATTGAATTTTTAGAAGCCAGTTGTGTACTTAAAATTTAATTTATTCTGTTTTGATTGCATATACTATTTTGTGCTAAATTACTTAGCCACAAGTGGTGGTTAAATTGTGAGCACTGAATGAGTGCATGTTTTGTTTAGTTAAAGTAAAAAGTTTGTTTTAACCTTACTCGGCAGTCATCTGTCTTTTTTTTTTCAAGACATAACGAGAAGTCGCTACATCATCTTCACTAAGATCTACATTTTATATTCCCAAAAAGAACTAGACTCTAAGTTTAAATTCAATCTAAAATAATCTACACTGTGGTGAGGAAACGGAAAGAAGAAGTTAAAGTCCAAATCATAAAAACCTGGTTAGTTTAAGTAACAGTAAACTTATAAGTCAAAATAATAGAATTTTCTATATGCACAGTCTTAAAGATTTTTAAAACTTGATTTTTCTGAAGCATTATCTTCTAAGCACGAATTTATTTCTCTCAAGTTTTCAAACGCTAGTTGGTTATCATAAATCTGTTTTGTGCTTAAAATTTTCTTCTATTGCATTTTTCAGACACGTTTCTTCTTGATGAACATTTTTACGCGACGTTCTTGCTACAGAATTCAATGATATGTAGAATGGGCCATTAAGCTGATGAGTGGGGCTTTTTATGTACGCTGCCTAACAATAAGAGCTTCAATAGATTTTCCTGATTTTTAATTAAACATTCGATTTCTCATCACATTTCGTCAGGTTAAAAATGCAATTCAGACTCCTACAAAGCAAGGCAATTTAAAAGTAACTATTTTCCGTTACAACAGTTACAGTTTTGCTGTTAATACTTAACAGCAAAAGTCAATGAGCCATTTGATTTCACTGATTTTTTTATATTTAAATACCAATTAGAAAGCTATACATTTTACAGTAACATAATATCACTTTCATAAAGAATATGCTGAGTACTTTTATGGTGTTTATGAAATTTATTATGATAATAAAATTTTATTCCTTTCTAAAAAGAATTATAATTCCTATTGAAAGAAATTTGTAACCGTTGGTTATAATTGGGACAATTATAAAACTGAGTATCAAAAATAATCAGGTAGCTTATTGTATTGGTACCAAACCTATACCCATTAATATGAGACTAAGAATTATAGACACTGAGAATCAGCAATGTCGAGCACAAGACATTGTCGAATATGAGACTTGAGAATCATGAATGCATTGTCGAATATGAGAGTGAGAATCGTTAATGTCTTTTGCACAAAAATTATGACCACTTTGGAAAAATTACGAAAACTGCCTGCGAGAAATGTCAGACATTATTCATAAATTACTCATTTCTATGTAATTACTAAAACCAGAATTCATCTTTTTGGGTGGATCTATATAATATTAATAAATCTATTAATCAAAAACTTCTTGAAATTAAACCAAATTATAATAAAGAAAGCATAAATGTCACAAATATCAAGAAAAATTATAAAAAACTATTTAAATCTCAGCAAAATATAAAAAAGGCAAAATTTTGAACTTGTTTTCGGGTGTTTAACCTAAAAGCCGGCTTTGCTTCATAAACTTCATCCTTGAAGTTTCAGTTAAGATTCAATCGGAAAGTTGAAAACGGTCACTTTTTGTCCGGTTTTATAATTTCCACGGCATGTGAAAATTTCACATTTATGAGATATTTTTTTCTATGAAATTATATGAAAATAAGAATCAGTTCTTATTAGATAAATCTCATAGCGCTTTAAACATATTTCTGACTCCTCGAATAATACTACATACAAGACTTTGAGTGTTTGGAAGCAGCGAGGTTCTTGAAATGACTACTCGTGATACCAAAGCTTCCTCTCGCATCAGAATCAAGGCGTTTTTCTATTAAAGGCTATTGGACAAATCCTAGAGTCTCCTACCACTCATCTCTTACCATCAAATTTCTAGAGAGGATTTTAGGCTCGACAATATTTTAAGGGCCTTCATGTAACAAAATCCTCACAGATTTACAAAGATCCATGTCTTCTTGTGAATTCGGATGTAGCCTAAGGCTATGGCAGCCGGTGACTTTACCAAACTATTGTTTCTGAGTGGGAAAAATTTAAATTTAAGTTCAATTACTTAAACGTATTGAAGAAAAGAAGAGGGACGAATGCATGTACAAATAGATTTGACTGTCACATTTGAAATCAATGCTACCGATTGCAATAATATTGGGAAAAATAAGTGAAATACATTGATGTCATTTCAACATTAATTCCAATGATTTGACTAGAAATAAAAATGTCAAAAATTGTATTAACAGTATGAAAAAATGGTAATTCCTTTAAAACACCTGTTTTACAATATGCAGGAAGTACAAATAATAAATTACACGCTATTAAAGAAATCTTTTGTGAGCTGCACAGTATTCAAATAAAGAAATAAATAAACAATAAATATGATCATAAATATGGATCATTTTAGATTATGACACTATTTTAGATTACGGCAACGCTGTCTGGACAACAGAAGGTATGACTTCGTGGAAGACGCTATAAAATCTGTCTCGTATCTAGGTTCCACACGAAGAAAATCTCGAAAATTCCAATACAGCCGACTAATCCGCAGGAATATTAACCCACGTCAAATTACCAGTATCGAGCAGTTTTACCTCTCGATCGCTGTTAGGTTCACAATAATTGACTACTTTTCTTATAAAAGTAATTTCACTAATACAATAACATCTACAAATGTAGCACTTTGACCTATATAGCAGATAAAGTAGTTAAAGAAATAAAATTTAACAGGAAAATTAGATATTTCCTGATCGCCGTAGTGCATATCTGATGATCTAGATCGGATTAGAGAAGGGTTGTGATAAAGAATTTTTATAATTATCGATATCTATGTTTACTTGTGTTACCAAAAGTATTACTATTTTCAGTGATAATCATATATAGGACGGGATCTCGAAGAAAGGGTTCACTGCATTTTGTTTCGTGAGAAAAAAGCTTCTTAGCAAATTCAAACTTATCAGGTCTCAAAAGAGCGGCTTGGGATTTATATTAGATTTATGTAAAGTATTGTTCTGTTGTATGCATTTTGTCATAAAATCAGACTTTTTCAGAAGTTAGCTTTTTTTTTTGTGTGTGTGTGTGTGTGTGTGTCTGCTTGTGGAGGGAGCATACTTCGTTTGCCTCAAACTTCAAATTAAAGCAAAGTACCAAGTTTTTAAAAATCGTAAGAAGCGCTTTTCCCCCTTTTTTATTTCTTTCATTTTATTAGCACGCAAAATTTTATCTCAGTATTGTTACAACTCTTACATTACTTACTCTGTTTAAATTTGTTTCACTAGCCTCTGTTTCTTTAGATTTCATTTTTAACGAAATTTAAGAAATTAATTTTTATGAGAGAAATAGTTTAAAGTTTTTATTTTTAATGAAATTCATATTAAGAATTTTGGGGAAATTATGATTGTATTAACATTTTTAAGAATATTTATTAGTGTTCTGATAACTGATTAATTTTTAAAGTAGATATATTGTTTACTCCCGTTATCATATCGTTTGCATTTTAACCACAGATATTTTAAACGAGTAATATATATACATATATATTATGCCCTTTTTTCACACACACACACACATATATATATATATATAGAGAGAGAGAGAGACGTAATAAGATGCCTTGATGAAAGGAAGTTGCAATGTGTTGGTGCTGGAGAGGTTTTACTGCATAGTTAGAAAGATGGATGCATAAACCAAAAAATTTCCAGACGTTGCCGTTTGGAAAAATAATTTTATTCCATGATAATGCGCATAATCACTTTAGGTGCGCTATAAACCCCACAATTTTATACAGCTTACATCGTCTTAAGCAAATAACTCGTTCTACAAAAGTAATCTCTGCGTGGCTAGCGGCAAGGCGACACAGCAAAACGCAGAAGAGAAGAGCGAAGAGAGATGGAGTTACGAAGCAATTATGTTTTATACCTTCATACCGGATTACATTTCAGATAACATGGCAGATTAATGTCCAAATGTTGGGTTCAGATTTCATGGATAAATGAGCAACAGAGTTTAGATGACGGATCTTTTTCAGAATTGCAGGGAGAAATTATTGCTTTGTTATTTTTAGAATAAAGACGGGTGTTGTTAAAATGCTATTATTAATTTATTATTTGAAAGATAGATTACATATTTTATATTTTACATATATATATATATATATGTGCTTTGTTAGTAGTTAATTATTACTTACTAGAAAGGTAAAAGTAATTTAAAATAAAATGAAAAGAAACAAGTCGTCTAATTTGCATAAAATTCATAGTGATTTGATTAGGAAAGGGCATCAATCCTAAGATTGCATGCTTTAACAAACATAAACGTTTTTTAAATACATATACTTCAAATAAATACTTTATTTATTACACTTACTTTTCCAAATGTTTCAAATTATTATTCAGTTATCATTTCGCTCTGCAGTTTTTTGATGCAAAATAAAAAATGTTTAATATTTCGTTGAAAAATTAATAAAGAAGTACTATGCGATCTACTGCTTTTAATTCGTTATTGACACCAGTCACAGTTCTCATTTTTTGTCCGTATCACCTTTCAGATAAAACAATGTTGTCGCCAAAATTTATCGACATGTGTTATTTTTACAGAAATAATATAACGAATATGGAAAAACTGCAAGTCTAATAATATGCGGATCTTAAAACTTTTGCGGTTTTAGGGTTGACTTTTATGGGACGAAAGTAACTTTTAATAAATAAAGTTAAAAAGACAAAAATTTTGTTTACAAAAGCATAAAAAAGTTCTGTAAGTCCTTTAATGAAACTCAACATTGGAATGATAACCCGAGAAAAGATTCAAAAATATAATGGCAACATTTAACACTGTATAGGGATTTATAAAAATATGCTGCTTTAAAATATTTTGTGATTTTGCTGCTGATATTTATGGGACGTATGTGTGAAGAAAGTGATTTTTAATAATAAAATAAAAAAGACCAAAAGAGTTGAGTAGATCATCGTTTTAAGAAATCTGAATATTGATATAATCAACTATTAGAGATAAAAAAAGTAGGAAAGGGTATGTCAGTCGACACTCTATCGGGAATCCTAAATTATTCTATTTTCAAAGATTTTGTGATTTTATTGTTGAATTTTATGTAGAAATCGATGGGCAATAATGAAGTTAAAAAGAAAAACAAAACGGGGAACGTACTGTAAGCGGCAGTGAACCCAAAAGTAGATTGGCAAACTGCAAGCTCAGTGAGGCCATAAAACATCTTAACAAATTCAGTGGTGCGACGTGAATGTCTAAATCCTTCAAAATTTTCTGCTTTTCTTTTCCCTCAAATTTTTAGATTGCACCGTTAAAATTAGTTCTTGTTTTAATCACTTCTTAATCTAACCATTTTATCGCACGTTCGAAAATAAAACCTGTTGAATTTTTATTTTATGAAGCTATTATTATTGAATTATGCATGTATTAAAACTAAATATTCTACACGAACCAATTGCAAATATTTTCGCTTTATCTTGCAGAAGCAAGGTGAAAATTCTTTAATAAGAGTGATGGTTATTTGTTATCCATGCTGTAGCGTATATGGCTGATGGACTCATAGAAGCGGCCCTTTAAGGACACTCCCTGCATTTGTTTTCTAAAATTGGACGGAATCAAATTTAACGAAATTAAATATTTAATAAGTTATTAAATTAATTAATGAAATAATTTCCATTTTATGTTCTTAATTATATGTATATAAACTCTTAGACAAAAAAAAACGACGCACCAAGAAGGAGTTATCCGAATGGAACGAAAATCAGTCGAAGTGATGTACATGTAGAGAAAAACAAATGATTACAGTTTGAGAAAATTTGGATGATTTATTGAAGTGATAGAGATTCACAAAGTGAAAAGTCAGTAATGCGTTTGTCCATCTCTGCCCCTTATGCAAGCAGTTATTCGGCTTGGCATCGATTGATAGAGGTTGCGGATGTCCTCCTGAGGGATATCGTGCCAAATTCTGTCCAACTGGCGCGTTAGATCGTCAACATCCCGAGTTGGTTGGAGGGCCCTGCCCATAGTGCTCCAAATGTGCTCAATAGAAGAGAGGTCCGGCGAACTTGCTGGCCAAAGTATTGTTCGGCAAGCACTAAGGCAAGCAGTAGAAATATGTGCACTGTGGGGGCAGGCATTATCTTGCTGAAATGTAAGCCCATGGTGGCGTGACATGAAGGGCAACACAACAGTCCTTAGAACTTCGTCGACGTACCGCTGTGCTGTAAGGTTGCGATGGATGACAACCAAAGGGGTCCTGCTATGAAATGAAATGGCTCCCCAGACTATCACTCCTGGTTGTCGTCCTTTCTGCCGGAAGCCAGTCAGATTGGTATCACACCGTTGTCCGGGGCATCTCCAGACACGCCTTCGCTGGTCATCGGGGCTCTGTTCAAAGCGCGACTCATCACTGAAGACTCCAGTCAGTGACATTTCAGTGCGAATGAGCCGGACACCACTGCAAACGTTCTTGACGTGGTACAGAGGTCAATAGTCAAAGCACTAGTTGCACGTACAATCGATGATAATGATGCATCTGGGGCTGTGAGTACCGTTCTGACAATTGCTTGGTCTTCACGTTCTGTCGTTTCTCTAGGCCTACCGCTTCCTTCTTGACGTTATGTGCGGCCATGGTTCACCCATTCCTGCCAACATCGTCTAATAGCGGCATCGCTCCTGCTCAAATGTCGAGCTATTCGCCGATAAGACCAACCGGCTTCTTTGAGCCCAACTACACGACCTCTCAAATTCTGACATCTGCTCATATCGTTCGCGCATATGTATGCGAGGCATAGTTAGTGTCCACCAGAGTACACGGAATGAAATTCGTGAAGAATTTATGACTTGGAATCGTGATTTCTCCTCTTAAATATCCTGCCAGTTGCGCAAATCAGGTGCGCTGTAGCGACACCCATTCATTCATTGGCAGCCAAAATGTAAAATTTTGCATTTTCCGTCGAAACCTGTGTGCATATCAATTTGTGTCCAATTTCTACTATATCTTCTGGGTGCGTCGTTTTTCTTTTGTCTAAGACTGTAGATTTCTTCTAAAAATAAGCAACAAAGGCAAAACACGGAATGAAATAAAAAATATTTGATGGATATGCGCGAAATTGATCCAAAAGGTTGATGTGACGTTACTTAACCACACACCAATTCGAATTCTTCTTAATTTTTATCCTCTTCTCGTTAGTACGTATTCTTTACAGATATAAAATAAAAAATAATTCTTAAACCTCTAAAAACGAACGGGAACATCCTAATGAAGCATCAGATATAAACTCATTGCAGCTTTGTAACAGAAATAACAGCCGAAAAAGAAGTTAATAACTTAGATTCGGAACTGAGTGCCACGTGAGAAACTTAATTGTGTTACTATTGCCAGATTTATTGTTCAAACAAAATGTAACGCGTATAACAAGTCCGTACTTCACTTCAATTTTATTTTGCTTCCCAAACGATCTAATGAAGAAATGCTGCGAGGCAACGTGATTTACAAATGAATAATGGAGTAAAACTGTAGTTCGGGAAATGATGAAAGCAGATATAAATAACGCTATTTTATACAAGGCTTCATTCGAGACCATAAATGACGAACGATGCATGCGAGTAAACAATCATTGCGGGGACGACAGATTAAGTTTTGTATTCCACGGCATTATAGATTTGGTTTATAAGGATGCAAAGAAATATAGTGCATCTAAGAAAGGAAAAAAATAAAAATTTTACATAAAAAAGAAAAGTACATACAGTAATGCTTTTGTTTTCGCATGATTTGATATTTTACTGGGTTTTGGGGTAATATTTCTGTATTCGGTAATCCTTCTTTATATACAGTTTGAAAGCATTACTGAAGATGTTTGTTATACAGTTTACATTTTTTAACAATTTTTCATACAAGAAATTTCGTATCACTTATATACTATTGCTCCAGAATTTCGTGGTAATAATTACTCATAGCGAAGAAAATTATAACATTAAGAACTTTAACACTAAATTTAGAAAATTAGAAATTTCATGAAAAATAGCCAAACAGTTTTAATTTGCACAGCGAGGGAAACTAACCTACTTCGATCGTTAGCTCGTTTATGCCATTTATTCGTGGAAATCCTCTAGAGTAGTATTTGCCATGGGCGAACTGTGCTGTCAAAGCCAAATTAAAACGGGGTGCCTTGGATGACTACGTTACGGCAGGTTGCAATTCGGAATTCGTAAATATTGGCAGAGAGCCAAATAACGCCCAAGTCCTTAATGAGAGGTAACTTCCCTGGAATTTTTGCTCTAACGCAACACTTCAACCGATAGCTGATACCTCGCGTAGGAAATTTTGACGTAACACAAATCACCTAAAATTACGTAAGAAATAGAGTAGGAGGAAGGAAATTGTTAACGTACTGCCTAAATAAAGCAGTAATAGAAAATTTTTATTAATAAAATAATAATAGGAAAGCATTCACTTGGACTCACAATGCAAGTGACTAACACTACGAATCTTTTTTAAGCAATTACTACCGCTCTAAACGCAGCGTAGTAAAATTACAACAGCATAGTAAAATAGATGCCACATAATTACCACAGTGTAGTAAAATATATAATACTGTTCGTCTCTTTTACAGGTCAGTGATAACAACGAATGCTTACCGGATGTTAACATGGTGCTGGCATTTTTTCGTATGAAATATTAAATCGCACGGAATGCATAAAAGTGCACAAATCAAAATGAGGACTCTTATTATTGCTTATTAAATGTCAGTAAAATAACCTACAAGTAAAATATCCAGCATGTTACAGCTTATCACAGCACGTTACAGCTTATCAGAGCACGTTATGACAACTACTTTCAGGTGCAAATAATTTCATGAATGCATGCATGTACATGAATGCATGCATGTACGTACATGAATGCGTGCAAGTACATGAATGCGTGCAAGATAAGGAATGTGTGAAGTAAAATCCTAATTTTCATTTGCCTTTTAAGTTTTATTTAAATTTTTAATTTATATTTTTTCCCTAAAAGCATGCTTATCTAAGCATACTAACATGCTTATAATAAAACTCTTTAAACTGAGTCATTTCAAAAGTTATCTTGTCATGTGATTTTTATGAAACTGTCATGATGCATGTAATTTCAAAACGACTCAGCCAGTAATAATATTATGATAGGGCATACGAAAAGAACTAATGAACTTTTAAAGGCTTACATTTTTAGAGAAAAAGAAGTTACGAACTTTCTTAAAAATCGGGCTATACATTTAGTTTAGATATTATATAACATTTTATAAAATACTTTCAAATTACATTTTTATGTATCGTTTTATATGTTAAGTTTTGAGTAAGTTCGTGAACAAACTGACGGAGCGTAGGGAAATCTGAAGGTTATGTGTCTGAAGAAAATAATTTTTTTTCTCATTGAAAAAGCACATATTATATATATTGCACAAAATTTACCTTTGTTTGCTAATGCGCTAGTGCTTTTTCTAAAAACCTTTCCTATGGCCAACCTTTTTTTCCTATAAAGCGGGATATGTAAAATATAAAGTATGAAAACTAATTTAGCAATAGTTCTTTTATTTAGATACATGCCCTTCCCGTTTTTAAACAACTAAATATATGAATTTAGAATGCGTCATCTGAAAATGAATCCGTATTTCGCCATTATATGAGCTCTGCATTGCGAATATTTTTTATCCAGTAGCACTCAAAAATTTAAATAAAGGAACTAAATCTATAAATACTCCTTTCTTGAAATGATCACTAACTTTTCCTACCTTTTTCTCGTTGTGGTGGTAACATGTGTCTCGTTGTGCTAACACTTCTCCGCTTCATCCACTGTCTTGAGATGTAATCGGTTGTATAGCACTGAGGGGTGCTTAACGCACCCATAGTGACGTGCAAACAAGAATATGCTTTCCAGGAATTAATAAGAAATAAAACTAAGCGTTGAAATCAACCGCCATGTCTGAAGGCTTTTCTTCTTCGTTATGCACGTCGTGAATCTACGCAACTCTGTCATTCTACTCGTATATACGTAGTAAAGAATCATGAGGTTATCTTCAGAATTATTATACATACACACGGGGGATATGTATATATAAAGTACTCAGAAGACCTCTTTTTTAATTATTTTTACTGGATGAGCCTAGACATTTTTCACCTGAGGCAACGAACTTAATGCATACAGATAAGGTGATGTCAGTATGCAATCAGATAAGGTGAATGTGTGAATTTTTTGAAAGTAACCGCATTAAATCCGAGCATAATTCTTATAGTATTTGCTAAAAGTTACTTTATAAATTCGGCAGAAATATACATATAAAAATTTAGGATTTTTAAATGAAAATATTAAAAAATCCTTTTTTGATAAATAGCAAATAACACTGAAATACTATAAAACATACTGCTTTAATTTTCAAACGTTTTTAAAACTTAATTTTCTTCCTGTTAATGAAGCAAAAAAAACTAACTTAAATAAAATTCTTGTGTTTTAAATGTTCTATTTGACATCCCTTATTCTGAATTATCTTTCGACACCGCAATTTTCAGGATAATAATGCCTTTTGAAGTGTCAGAAGAGGTATTTTATCCCATTCTTCCCGAACAGCTTTCCAGATTCCTGTTAGGGTTTGGGAACAACGTCTGGATAATGCAGTTTTTAAAAAAGTCCGAAAGCACAAAAATCCATAGATGACACATCGGGAGATTTAGTAGGAATATCAGTGAAGGGTATGGCCTTGATACCAGTTTTTTTGTTCCATTTCTTTTAGGAAACTTACAGTGGATTTTGATGTGACTGCTAGCTTTGTCCTGATGGAGTCTTACAGACTAATGGCTCTGTGGGTAAAGCGATGGTATTTCATTCAGAAAAATTGGCGATAAAATATGTTCCTGATAGGATTTGGAGTTAATCTTGACATTTTTTTGCACTCTCTTTATTTTTAACTTGCCATTATAAGAAAAACCAGCAACAATCATGAATCACTTAGAAAAACTTTCTTTCGATTCTTTGAACCATGTACTTAAATTTTTTTCTCCCCTTTTATGATAATAAATGGCTCTTTTTTTTGTTACAATCATTTAAATACACCCATGCTTCATCTATTGGGACAATTGTTTTCTATTTTTCTTTGGATAAGTGTTTCTCATATAGAATTTTGCAGCCTGTCCTGCGTTGAGCGATATGCTTTGGAAGAAGACGATGCACATTGCGTTTTTTCGCTTTCTTAAGATTTAAATCAACTTTTATCATTTTGTTTACAGTGGCCAGCGAGCATTTTAATCATTTTGCAACTGTCCTTTGACTAGGGGGATTTTCTTTTAACATTAAACAACGTACCTTTGCAATAGTCGAAGATGTCCGTTTTTTCCTTGGATACTTGTTTGGAATTTTTGTCCCACTTGAGGCTCCAATTTGACGTTTTTTTCCTTTCTTGTTGATGACCTATCGACGCTTTAGATATCACAAACTCATCACTCTCACATCGTTTTTGGATAACGGAGTATGCATATTTCTCTTCGGAAAGAGCGTAAATGTAGCCTTCGAATCACTGCTTTGTTAAATTCGACATTTTGAATAAAAACAAAACTTTCAAGCCACAGACGATAATTTTGATTTTAAAAACTTAGTACAATTGCAATTACTTCTTTTGCAGAAAATGATTTTTTATTACCGCTTACCAAAATCGTCTAAAAAATGTGCGAACAGCCTCTGTAGCTACGATTGGAAATTCTTTTTAAATTTGCATATTTTGCCATATTTTAAATAGCATATTTTAATAGAATTTGCATATTATTTCCAGATTTTTGCATATTTTAACGTTTTATGAAGCTTACTATTTCACCCTTATATTAATAACTGGCAAGCTTAAAAATATTATTAATTCGATTTTTGGATTCGCATGTATTTGAACTACTCTGTATTTCTGAATCATCCTTAAAATATCTAACTTACTTTAGCGACTAGAATTACTGCAACAAAGTAGTTTCTAAAACTAGATATTTCTGATGAAATTTTGGAGAATGTGCAATGTTTAGATATTTAAAAGTTATAAGTATTTAAGTGTATTAAAAGTGTTTAAGTTTCAGGGTCTACAGTTGCCTAAAGACTTTATGGAATAGAAGCTTATGAGGTAGAACCTATGAAGACAAGTATCTTCTTGAGAAGATATTCTCGTTCATAGCTTGATTGCTATGAAGTACGCAGTGGAGAACTTAAAGTCCTATATTCGAATTTTCAGTAGGGCAGTTTTTCCTGGTTTGCTGTTAATGGACATTTACGCTCGTCCACATAGGGCATAGCTGGTCTACGATTGCCTGGGAAGTAAAGATATTGGCTGCATGGATTATACAGCCAGATCTTCTGACCTTAACCCTGTCCAGCATGCTTGGGATGCTCTTGGGAAAGCAATTTCACATCGCCATATGCCTCTGAGAACCAGCCTGGAGTCTTATGATCTTTTTAAATAAAATCTCATCGCTATGTAGTTCCGAAGCCATATTGAAAATTGTAAACAAGAAGTTTTTCCCGATTATGACACGTGATAAGAATTCAGTCATCTATTGGCTGTTCGTTCACGTCGCGGGCGAAAAAGTGAACACCAGCGAACTTAGATTTATGTCCTCTGCGTAATGTGAATTTATGCAGGCGAAAAAATTATAGCGGCAACGACGTCGGCAGCGTACTCGTGTAGACGGGCCTTAAAGCCTGTTACCATTCCAGCGTTGCGTATGCGTTTCTCCAGTCAGCGAGTGAAGTCACTTTGATTGACGTCTGCAATCTGGTCCATGTACGGTGACAGACGTCGGATGGATGAAGGTTAAAGATGTTCAACTTCTATCTGTATGTCACCGGACGCGTTAGGGGTCACGTGTTAAAAAAACAGCAATCAACTAAATTTAGTTAAAAAAAAGAAAAGAAAATTAAGATAACTGTAACTACAGTACTAGATCGCAGAGAGGAGTAATTACTGTCAAGAAAATAAGGTACCAAAAATATAATTCCAAGTCCATGAAATAGCAAAATTTGTCCTGACAATTATTTCCTAGTTCTGCATACACATTTACTTTTAATGAAAATGAACTCCTGACTATATCAAACTGCTATAGCAAATCAGATAAGGCATTAAAAGATTTTTTTTTAAACAGGTAAAAACTAATGACGTTATTTATAAATTAAATTAGATTTCCTTTTAAATATTCTACTGCATTAAAATGTATGTTAAATTAGTATTTCTCTATTTATAAATATACCGTTTTCGCTAACATGTATTTGTAAACACAACTTACACTTGAAATATATTTTAGCACTCCGTCTAACTTCAATGGAAACGCTACTTTAAAATTATATTTTTGTAAGAAATGCCCTAGAAGCTGAAGAACAAACTCTGGTGAATTTTTTAGACAATA
>KK115442.1:177082-237580 GCA_000611955.2 Stegodyphus mimosarum
AGGGGGGCATACTGAATAGCATACTGAAATAGGATAAAAGAAATTTACTTTTAAGAATTAATTTATAAGGTTTCGCCTTAAATCTCTTAATCTTCTTACTGAGCATAAGCTGTGAAACCCTATGTGGAGGACAGTGAGCAAATCTAGGCTATGTCCTTTAGTGTTGAAAAACTAGTCAGAAGTCAGAAGGAGGGTTTAAGGTGACCCTTTAATTCAAATAATTACAACTCTCCAACTTGAGAGTAAGCCACTACTTGAGCTGAACTAAAATAACATGAAATAAAGTGTGTGAACAATTCAAATACCTAAACTTAGCTTTAAGTAGGACGGCGAGGGAAGCCTAACTCTCAGTGAAATGCAATAATGCGAATTTCATTAGCAAGCACTAGTAATTGCAATTGCCTATGAAGGCGAACTTTCAGTAGACAGAGGAAATCCTTGCGTGTACAGCCTTACGGCGATAAATCTAAGACTCTGTTTTTCCTCCTCGTTAACTCCTGCCTTTTAAACTCCTATCAGATATCTGCGATTTGCATAAATATCTCGCTCGCGCTGAATTCGGGCAGCAACTGAAACTTTGAGATATCGATAGGAAAGTTCAAAGTAAAAATAATTTGGTTAATTAAAATAATGAATGCTACATAGTTGCTCCCAGAATTTAGTAGTCTGAAACTAACTAGACTAAAATCGGCTTTTAGTGAACATGCTAAATTCTAAATCTAAATTTTCCTTCCTATTCACCGTCCTTTACAACTGCAAGTTTTAAATTTAGTTTAAATCTCTGTTTGTGTCTTAGATATTTTAACATAGCATAATCTTTACATCCTTTTTCTTCTTCACATCAAAAAGATCCATCAGGAATTTGGCTTGACTGACATTAGTCTGGTTCCCTCCAATCTGGAAGGAAATAAATCTTAATTTCATATTATAAGTACATTTCACCTGAAAAGTACAACATTCCCTTCCTCTGATGCTTTCCTTAATGACGTTTATTCACGATTTAGGTATTGGCGTTTTTTAATTTCTATTAGCGCTTTTCGCCAAACACATTCATTTTACACTCATTCATTTTTAAATCTTCCCCCTTGTTCTCTGGCCAAATGTGGTGTTTGTGAAGAACATGGAGTTTTACTTTGTCAAGTATTCACAACTACCACCTAACTTCAATTCTTTTGGGGTTAATTCTTCGACTTTCAAGACCTCGGACCTCCCCTAAAATAAATCTGAAATGCCCTGAGGTTCTAACATAAAATGAACCTTAAACTTTTGTGTGAAACCAGAGAACACTACATACAACATTCAAATATTTTCAAGCATTTCATACATATAATTCATTCTTTCAATCTTCAATTCAAATTTTCTTTAAATGCTCATTGCGTTAAATAACACTTATATATTCACTTTCTAATTTAGCGCGCTTTACATACGCTTTTACATTACATTTTAATTTTAACTTGCGTATCCTTTACGCTTTTTCAAAATATTCGATATTCACAAAACCAGTGCTTAAGGCTTACATAAAATCATGCATTACATAGAAAACAGTTTTACATTAAATACATTCATTATTTATACATAGAAATACAACAGTTTTGCTATACAACTTACGTACTAGTTGCTTTTAATTAACACAATTCAATTTCCTATTTACAGAGAGTCTTTTGACTAAAATCGATGAATCACATGTTCTGGATTACAAAGAACATTTCACGAACAGTCTCACAGTTTCTCAACTGAAAACTCGGATTTCTTCCGCTGCATGTTTAACTTGCTCCTTCAAGCGTGTCCTTTACGCTTTCGGCAACCCGATAACCGGCCTTTGACTCGGGTAACTTCCCTTTTAAATCTGCAACTTGCACTTAAATCAGAAACATAACTGTGTGAATTTAAAAAGAAAATAGAGAATCTACTTATCTTTCTGCCAGTCTGTTAGGCGTTTTTTTTGTCCATTCCTGGAAGGTTTGATATACTGTAGCTTGGGCAATTCGTTGTCTGCTACTCCTAGATTGAAACTCTGAGGCCGCCTTTCGTTTGGTCGATCTCCTTTCCTCCAGAAATAGCTTGTGGGGACGAATGGTGGGTGGTGCTTTCCGTTTTTGCTGAAGTCCCCGCTCCCTCTCCAGATTGGCTCGTTCCTGATCGTGCGCTCGTAGGCTCCTTCGTTGTGGATTGGCACCTTCGGCGGCTCGCTTCTCGATGTTCGGTTCCTTCCGTAGTGATAGAGCTTTCTCAGCATTTTCATCTGGAGGTTTCTTCCTCAAACGCTTTGGTCGCTGAGACTGTTGCTTAGCGTTTTTCCGTTTTTCTTTCTGGGGTGGTCTTTTCTTCGGCTGCGGCTTCCTCTCTTCTGGTAACCTCCTTTTCAAACTGGGTTCTTTTGCTGTTGAGGGACCTGGTTAGGGCTCTTGAATCTTAGAAAAATTCTGTGAGGCTGGACCCTGTAAAAAGTCTTTCAAGATATTATTATTAGCTCTTCGATAATAATGTTTGATTTGGTCGAAATTTGCCACAGTCTCTTCTCCCTTCTCATTCTTTAAATATGCACGGCATTCAACTATTCTTGTAATTTCAAAAGGACCATGCCATCTTGGGCAAAATTTTGCGACCTTATCTTTTGCTGCGCATGAAAGTGCGTGGGCTTGTTTCAACACCTCCTCCCCCACTTTATATTCTACGGTTCTTCTTTTTGAATCGTAGTAAATCTTTTGTTTCTTTTGCGCTTCCCGGGAGCACTTTTCTGCCTCCTTCAACATTTTTTCTATTTCACCCATTTGAAATTCCGGCGCTCTATCTTTCACATAAAATAATTTATCTAAGGGGGTCATTATCTTCCTGCCCAAAAACAATTCGGCGGGGGATTTCTTCGTTGTCTCGTGCTTAGCCGTTCTGAGGGCGAATGCAAATTCTTCGACGCAGTCATCCCAGTTAGAATGGTGCTTTTGCACATAATTTCTAATCAATTTTACAATATTCTTATTTACCCGTTCCGCTATATTTGATTGTGGGCGGTAGGGTACCATTTTCATATGCTTAATGCCCAACTTGTCACACATCATTTTAAATGTACTGCTTACAAACTGGGGACCATTATCGCTAATCACCCTCGCTGGACATCCATATCTTAAAATATATTTGTTCAAAAACGAATCTGCAACGACTTTTGCTGAAGCCCGCTTAAGTGGTATCAACTCAACCCATTTACTGAAATGATCCACAATGACTAATAAAAATCGTGCCTTATTTACATGACTCCTGGGGTAGGGGCCTAAGAGGTCAATACCAATTATTTCATTGGGGAACCTAGACTTAATACTAGTTAATAACCCGGCCGGGCGGAAATTTACGTCATTATTTATCTGACACGTGTGACAAGTCTGGCAGTAATTTTTAACTATCTTTTGTAATTGCGGAAAATATACCGTCTCGCGTACGCGTTGTATCGTTTTTCTTATTCCAAAATGGCCCGAGATAGGCGAATCGTGGAGCTCTTGCAAGATACTTAAAATTAATTTGTCCGGGATGATTGGTCTGTATTCATTATTTTGATTCGTAACTCTAGTATAAAATAAGAGACCATCAACGATTTCATAGTTTTGTGCTCTGCTTCTTATGGCATTAATGTCTATATGCTGGAAGTTATCTGGGTCTTTTAAATAATTAGAAATATTTCCGAATTCGGGATCCCTAGCAATTTCTTCTATTACAGTCTCTCGAGAGTCAATGACCTTTGCCTGAAGCATCGCAATTTTTATTTTCTCGCCGTTCTCGTCTAATTTTATTCTGGATAATGCGTCTGCCACTACATTGTCTTTTCCCGGTGCGTGTTTGATAATGAGATTAAATTCCTGTAAATTTAGAGTCCACCGAATTAAGCGTGGCGAAAGATTCTTTTCTGAAAATAATCTGGTAACTGCCGCGTGATCTGAATATACTGTTACGGGAGAACTCCCAAAATATACACAAAATTTTTGAACAGCTGCGAGAACTGCTAAAGTTTCACTCTCTGTTGCCGAATAATTTCTTTGCGTATCGTTCAATGTACGACTAAAAAAGGCAATCGCTTTTCTATTCTGTATTCGGAATGTATTCGGAATTGGATAATTTTTTACTGCTATAACTTTAGACTTATCTGTTTCAATCCCCCTTTATAACCCTTGTCTTTCTCCGGAAACTTTAGAACTGGTGCATTAATTAAAGATTCTTGTAACTTCTCAAACGCGGCGTTTGCTTCTGAAGACCACGCAAAACGAACTCTTTTCCTTCTCAACTTTAACAATGGTTCAGCAATTTCTGCAAAATTTTTAATAAAAATTCTATAATATGAGCACATACCCAAGAAAGTCGCTAACGTTTTGGCTGTATTCGGAGTTGGATAATTTTTTACTGCTAGAACTTTAGACTTATCTGTTTCAATCCCCCTTTGAGAAATTTTGTACCCTAAATATTTGAGTTCTTTTGCCGCGAATTTACATTTCTTAATGTTCACTTTAAGTCCTGCATCTTTCAAAAGAGTAAAGACTTCTCGAAGGTCTTTAATATGTTCTTCCAGCGACTCTGAAGTAACAATTATATCGTCAAGATAAATAAATGTACTTTTTCCTATTACCGGCCTTAAAATTTTGTCCATGCACCTCTGAAACGTGGCCGGGGCTCCCGACAATCCAAAAGGCATACGCAAAAAGCCATATGTACCGTATTTTGTTATGAATGCTGTTTTGTGAACATCTTCCGGCTTTATGCTTATCTGAAAATATCCTGATGTCAAATCTAGCGTGGTTATGTATTTTGTTGATTTAATACTTCTAAGAATTTCATCAATTACCGGGAGTGGATAAGTTGGATATTTTGTTATACTATTAAGCTTTCTATAGTCAATAGCGAACCTGTACCTTAATGGATCAGTTAACGGCAAATCATTATTTTTTTTACACAAAACCACCGGACTCGCATATGCACTCGAAATAGGAGTTATTATTTTGTTTCTTAACATTTCATCAATATGGTATGTTATTATTTCTTCCTTAACTTTATCGTATTTGTAAGGACGCTGACGTATAGGTTCATCCGTAGTTAATTTAATTTCGTGTGCTACGATCTGTGTGAATTCAGGAATATCATCTCTTAATCTTCTTACTGAGCATAAGCTGTGAAACCCTATGTGGAGGCCAGTGAGCAAATCTAGGCTATGTCCTTTAGTGTTGAAAAACTAGTCAGAAGTCAGAAGGAGGGTTTAAGGTGACCCTTTAATTCAAATAATTACAACTCTCCAACTTGAGATTAAGCCACTACTTGAGCTGAACTAAAATAACATGAAATAAAGTGTGTGAACAATTCAAATACCTAAACTTAACTTTAAGTAGGACGGCGAGTGAAGCCTAATTCTCAGTGAAATGCAATAATGCGAATTTCACTAGCAATCACTAGTAATTGCAATTGCCTATGAAGGCGAACTTTCAGTAGACAGAGGAAATCCTTGCGCGTACAGCCTTACGGCGATAAATCCAAGACTCTGTTTTTCCTCCTCGTTAACTCCTGCCTTTTAAACTGCTATCAGATATATGCGATTGCATAAATATCTCGCTCGCGCTAAATTCGGGCAGCAACTGAAACTTTGAGATATCGATAGGAAAGTTCAAACTAAAAATAATTTGGTTAATTAAAATAATGAATGCTACAAATTTACTGGGTAATGTATATAAGCCAAAATTGCTAACCACGTCATTGCGATGATAGTGTAGTGGTTAAGCTGACTGTAGCGATGTTTGACTGTAGCGAGGAGTTAAAGAAATGTGAAAAAAATTTTTGGTACTGTAATATTTATGTATGTATATATTTATGTATGTATATATATATGTATGTATGTATGTATACATAAAGAATTTTTCTGACTATAACACAAAAGAATTTTTATACATATATATTACAAAAATTGCAAATATATAACAGTATCAAATACAAATACACAAATATTACAATATCGATATATATATCCTTTCGGAAAATAAAGGTAATTAAGAAACGTAAGAATATCGGTTAAATCTATACTCTGTCTGTTGTATTTCAAAGTTATGCAAGATAAAATTGAATTTTAATGCAATATAAAGTAGAATTTTAAGGAACAGAGGAGATAAGTCATTGCCATTTGCTCATTAGGAAAAGACGATGATTTAATTCTACTCGTGTTTAAAATTTATCTTGCTCTTTGTATATAAAACTTTGCGATTTCAGAGCCATAGAACAAAGTACAGGTTATTCATTTTATGAAGTAAGGGTAGAATATTAAGAATAATTAACCAAGGGCGCTATTTAGGCTTTACGAATCAGTTTCTTTGAATTGATTTCCGTTTCGCCAAATCAGTTTTGCTGTTAGTTTAAGCGCAAAAGCCATTCCA
Source organism: Stegodyphus mimosarum (assembly GCA_000611955.2). Classification (NCBI taxonomy): domain Eukaryota; kingdom Metazoa; phylum Arthropoda; class Arachnida; order Araneae; family Eresidae; genus Stegodyphus; species Stegodyphus mimosarum. The sequence continues at coordinate 183,475 of KK115442.1, forward strand.
TTCAAAGAGATTTTCGTTATCGGAGAGGGAAAAGCCTTCAGGTATGAAGCTAATCTCGGCTTTCGATAAGATACAGCTTTTTATCAATTTTAATAATTCTTTTCTTTTTCGGCTCAAAATATTTATGAAATCATTTCTTCTCGAACAATATAGGTGCTGAATAAGAAATTATGAATTAATCTTCCGAATTAAGCTAAAAGAGTGATATCGAAATAACCGACTTTGACCAGGAATGAATTATCATTAATATGAGAAACCTAAAAACTACCCATCAGAATTGACTTACTACATGTGAAACGAGAAGTACGTTAGTTTTGAAATTCCCCCTCTTATTTTTTAACACATTTCTTTCCCAACAGATGTCTTAATATCCAAACGCAGTGTTTAAGAATGAAATATTGGATGAACGCGAAAGATAATAAGCTTTGTAAAAATGATTTCTCTTCGCTAGTTGTGTGCCATTTCATACCTCATGATTTATTTCGTTCAGTTGTGAGAAACATGGCAAATCAAATTAGACCCTGTACGTTAAACCACTGAATGAAGTGACTTAAAAGTTCATTATTCAAAAATGATTCATTAGATATTTATTGCGGCACGCTTCAGTAATTTTAAAAGTCGAATTTATTGCGGCACACTTCAGCCCTTCACTTCGTGTATTATTTAGTATTTATTCTATACCAGGAATGTGAAAATGCTGCGTTTGGGAATTGTTTTTGTGTTTCACATCGTTATGTAAATTGATAGATAAACAGACATGTGTATTCATTGATATGTATTTCTGAGAACAGGTAATAGTTCTATATTTTACTAAAAGATACAATATTAGTTGTAGTTTGATGTTAATTTGAATGTACTGTATTGTCAACATCTCCGTTTAAGCCTATCCGTTTTTTGCTCTTGCCGTAGTTTAATCGTATTTAACCCATGCGCGCTATTTAAGTTATTTTCCTTCCAATTATATAACATATAATTCTATGAGCAAACCAAGGTTGCCACTCTCTATCATATGTATCATTATAACCAATGCAAAACTATTATATGCAAAACTTATGCTCAAACTACATGTATCCCGATGCGTCATTCTTGTCCCTGGGAGGTGTTGATCTGGATAGGAGAGGTCGTGGGACATACACCTGTTTACTATGTTAGACATCAGATGTCTTCCCCCTCCGTCACCAATCACTACCTTTCAGTTGGCATATCCTTTTGGAAGAAAAATGTATCGCTTCAGGTGTACCATTTCAAACATAAACAGCAATTTCTACAAGTGTACATACAATGAATTACACAGAATTATCAAAATGTATATATGCATATATCTTGAATCATCTATTTTTACAAGATTTTTAATTCCAACTGAAAAACACTGTAATGATTCGCTGCATATGTTGCATTTTATTGAATTTTTTAAATGCATTAATTGATAAAGTAACAGTTTCCATTAGACATGATAAGCTGTAAAGGTCTGAATATTCTTTTACCGTTGAAGATTTAAAACTTAGAAATGTAAATATGTACTCATTAAAAAATGTTATAAAATCTACAGCATCAGTCAACAACTAAAGATCGATTATTATGCTTTTACTTTTGTTATTTGTTTCAATAATTCATTTTAATAAGGTTAAATAAATGTATTATTCAATAAATTTATACTTCCATTTCATTCATAACTAAACAGCCTGTAAACATTGCTGTTACTTTATAAAAATTTTAACTTGGAAATTTCATGGTTCAGTTTTGTACCCTTTTTTTAATTTAGAACTGTAAAACTGCAAGGTTATGGTAATTTTTTCTAGTAGATAACTGAACCAAAACTCTGCACATTAGAAGTTCTGAAGAAATTACAGAAATTTACTGTGACCTTGACAACACAAATTATAGTAATATTTGAAATAAACAAAATTAATATTGAATGCGATTTATGATCCTGAAAAATTGTTGGGAGATGCTGAAATTTAAGCTTACCGTATGTAAAATTCCTAATTAGTTGCTTACTTTTCGCACGCTGCATTTATTATTGCCGTAGACAACCATATGCCAGGTATTTCCCATTTCGGGGAACATCTTAATCTATTAACCTAAACGTGGATATTAGTGATGCTGGAAATGCTAATCGAAATCGTGTTCAGTGTCTCCCTTCGGTGATTAAGTTAAAGGTTTCAACTCCTAAATTAGACCTCGCATTTGGACTGATTGAGTGACGCATCGCCAGTGATAGACACAATATCTATTGTCGAATACATTCTAAATTTAATTAAAACGATCAAAGCTTAGACTGAGTTATTGTGACAGTATTCTCAGTCAGAAGTTATAAATTACATAGATAGTTTAAGAAGCGTAGGAGTACACAATTATTGCAATCAGAATTTGAAGAGCGACTCTTAGGGGCTCTTCAGAATATCCTGCATGATTATATTTTCAAGAATTCATTAAACTTTTATAGGAGCAAAGTACAACTTGTACAAGAATGATAATATTAGATTCTTTAATAAAACTTTTCATTCAATGACGTCTTAATTTTAAATTATCTTAAATCTCTCCTTGAAATATCTAAAATAAAATACAGAGTTCTACTCGTAATACATAAAAAAGTGCAGATGTATAGGGTGTCCGGTCAAGACCGCCCAACATCTGCATAGTTCAATTCCTTGCCTAGAATACATGAAAATGATCAAAGAACTGTACCTGTGCAACCCATAGTTTTTGAGACAAATGCGAAATAAACGTATGACGTCATATGAGGTGCAAGGAAACAAATATTGGAAACATGAGCATTTGTATTTGAAAGCCTCGATATACACGGAGAACATTTTGAACATCTTCCTATGTAAACATATGCAACTTCGTTTTCGTTTACTGCAGGCACTAGCCACTTTTAGGCTTTCGCCACTACAAAGGAAGGAAGCGGTGGTAATTTTGTTATAGAAGCACCTAATAGGAGACCACCGCTACCGCGTATGGAGGGACAGCTAACTTTCATCTGAAATTTCAGCTTTCCATTTCATTTCTGATGCAGAAAATCTCTAAACATGTAATTGGAAGTCATTTGTTCACTGAGATATATTTATACACATATGGAAAAAGTGCTAAATGTATGGAAATAAATGATTTACATTTCCACAATCACCTTAATATGTTGCAAAACATTAACGATTTTAGAAATTTGTATCTTGCATTTAGCATATGTACATTGTTCCGAATACTGAAATGAAGCGTACAAACATACAGCGCAAACAATTTTGGGCATTCAATGACTATTGCTAAATTAGATTGAAAATTTCGCAGTAATAAACTAAGTTACAAAAACCCAACTGTGTACGGGTGTTTAAACTATACTTTAAATTTTGCTTTTTATACAAAAATCTGAATAACTCTTTCTTATTGGAATACCACTGCATAATTCAAGTATGTTTTCGCATGCAATAAAATGTTTCATATTTTAGCAAACATTTCTCTTGGAATATAGTTGAATATACCTGAAAAATAAATTGCATGTACTTTACTGTTTATTGATATAGTACATTAGCCATTCATTTATGTAATATATTGAAGGAATTAATAAAAAAATTTAGGGTTGTCTAGGATCATTTTACAGCTATACTTGTTTATTTAGAATTTTAAGTCTTTTTCTTTATTTTGTTAAAATTTTTATTACTATCTTTAATGTAAGTTTTGAGATTTTTAGAGTGACCCGGCTCTTCTGATAGTAACAATACTGACAGTCTACTCTTGTATTAATAATCTGTCCTGAACTCTAGAACCAAATCATCGCTATTCACTATGTTCTGATTTCATATGAACTGTTAGTCATGGAGAATACTTTCAGGTACATCAGCGTTCCACAACACTTCGACAATTGCGAGCCAATTTTTCAATCATAATTTTCATCATGCTTCTTCTCATACAATGAGAATGTGTACAATAATAATGTATTTTGAATATTTTGAATTAAAAATTGCACTAAGACCTTAACTGAAAACCTATACATTACCAAGAATAAATACATTTATTAATATTTTAACAACACCGAGCTACAGCATTGCAAATATCAGAATTGAAGTCTCTGTATACCTCTCTGTCTTACGGCCACTATATCGGACATTATCGCGGCTTCTCGAAAAGTTCTGATTTGTCTCGAACATTTTGGAACATGTGTGCCACCGCAAAACTGTACAAATGCTGCACCTAGTTCAATTCCAGCCAGTCTCAGTTGAGTCAATCCTTTTACTGCTGTCGAATCTATCGTGAATGTGCATCTTGTAATTTGTGTGTTAACCACTTCACTATGCAATGAAACTCAAATATATGCTTCTTTTTTTTCCTCCAAGGATATAATTTTTGTCTCTAAAACTGGCCTTACAAATATCTCTTCCCCCTTTCACTAGCTGTCAAAACCCTATTTAGGAAATCGCCTACTCCTCTGCATACTCAGGAGAAACATTTCTTTTGCGTTCCCTAGTATCTTATCTGAAAATTAAAGACGATGATCCCCTAAATGCACACTTTAAATGAAAAATGAATCCATTGCAATCTCAGCTGAAAAGGAAAAGCAGTTCATTCCGGTTTCCCGTCTTTATTAATGAACTTTGTGAGATCTTGATACAACCTAGCTGTGGAGAGATCGTGACCCATGAAGTTATCAATCACCTCTTTTCATTTTCGCCGATTCTCGAGGGTGCCTGGAAAACACGAAGTGACGAGTGTCTCTCGGCGGTAACGATCAAAGCCCCGTTTAACTCTGATAACTGTGTGACGTTGCTAACGCCTGACGGCAATTTTCAAATTGACGAGTCTTCCTCCGGGGGGGCAGACGGTGCAGCAGTGATTAGATGGAATACATGGTATTAAATATTCACGGCAGTAGATTCATACAAAATCATGGATAAATTTCTAAGTGGACGTAAACTAGAAATATACGATAGTGTATTGTCAACAAGTGCACAGACGAACGTGGTTCCGAAAACAAAAGGAAGGAAATGATACTTAACACAAGCATACTTAAATTTTGGGTTTACAAGTGCCGAAGAACATGAAAAAGGAAAGGCCTTTATATGTGATTTGCTCGAAAGTTTGGGCAGCAAATGGCATGAAACCTAATAAACATAAATGAAATTTGGAAACAGTTTTTCCCTCTGGATCCGCTAAGTTGATAAGATTTCTAAGCTCTTTACCATTCGTAAAGAAACTTAACAAAAATTTATCTGCTATGAATTCGACTGATCCAGCCATCCAAACTGAATCACTTAAGTTCCATCCTTTCCTTATTATTCTAATTCGCTGCACTGAATTTAATTTCAGCCCTACTCTATGCCGCAACATTTTTTTTTACATTTGCTTGCATCCCAGTGAGAAATCATACCATACTGCTGAATATAAAAAGATCATATTTACTCACACGTATATTGCGCTATCAAGTTTTATTCTTCAGATTTTTTTTCTTTTCAGGAACTTTTTTTTAAATGTGACGAAATGGATAGAGGAGTTTCTTCACGGTGCTTCATAAAGTCTTTTAATTATTTTTCTCTTGCCATCATAAAAAGGCTTTATACTATTAGAATAATCATTCTCTTTTACCCATGTACCAGTTACAAAATTTCTAGGATCCTCCTTAACTTTAACTCTCAAGTCATTTGAAATCTATGAGTGAAATTCGGTATTGATTTTATTATTTTTTATTGGTCTTATTACTGGTGTTAAAGACCCATTTACGATTTTAAGTCTTGAGGAATTTATAGTATACCTGCTCAGTGCGCTTTTAATTATAGTATCAGACAATTCAAACCTATAGGGCTTCTGCGAATCATGATCTGCATTTCCTTGGGGCTTTACACATTTGCAAAAATTTATCTTCTTAGCTAAAGATATTAATTTCAATATAGTTCGTTTTAGCGCTTTCGAATTTCTGTTGTCTTATCTTTTCATATTGAGTACTAATGTCTTCTACAAACTGGTGTTATGTCCATTTCCGCTTGGCTCCGCATATTGATTCCCATACAAATATGGCATTTTGGCTACTTGCTTCTCTCGCATTTGCTAACATTTCACTCTTGAAAAGGAACTTATATCTTTTCGCCCTTGAATTCTATAGAATTTTACTTAAAATTTATGGCTATGTAATATTATTTTTTAACCCTAAATTTTACTCTGACGTATTTGTCAGAATCAAACAGGTTTAATACAGAGTTTTTTTATTTAATTTGGAATCATAAATTGCTAATACGAAGAATGATTTTTAATGACTCGCACCGAAATTGCTTATTTATAGGTATTATAAAAGCAACTAAGCTTATAAATTTGTTTTCGAATATTTCGGCGAATTTTGCATGTAATTGTACGAATTGTTTTTCATGAAACTAATTAAAGCATAATAGAGTTTTAATTTCTATTCAGTTATTTTAAGATATTTTTTGTCATTTTAGTTCTGCTGCTTTGCCTGAATTTCTCAGAAGGTGTAAAATTTAGCAATTTCAAATTTCAATTTTGTACTTAGCAGTAAGCCGTAGTTTATCTTGGATGCGCACAGTTTACTGCCTTGTCCGATAACTGACAGTACACTCTGGGGTTCAGCATTCCGTCTAATTGTTAGGAGCAAGAATGACAAGGTGGACTTGACATTTTCTTAGCCTTTAGATTGCATTCTGATGAGAATGTGATTTAAGCTTTTGAGAACTGTTCAGACAGTTTGGTCAAAGCGAAGGAGCTCTTTAACAACATTTTATTTCTCACATGTAACAGTGAATGCTTTTTGTAATCTGCGTGATAGTATACTCAAACCTGTTCTTGCTCCATCTTTTTTACTTTTTTGTGCGGTAGTACTCTGATAATATAACTATTAGTACCGCAGAAAAAAATGCAAAATCGCACAAAAAAAGACCGCACAAAAACAGGTCTGAGTGTAATGTTAAACAGATGTTTAATTTTAATATTAAACTTTGAATAGATAATTTCAGATTAGTTAATTTAAGTTAGGAGGATGTAAATCCTTTAAGATAAAGCTTTCTTCAGATTGAGTTGAAGAGGTATCTCTATGTTTTAAAATGAATGAAGCTAATTGGACAAAGACTAAATAAAAATTAGGTACAGTATTTGCAAAAATATTCCACCCTGAATACCAAGATTTAATCGTGCGTATGTTGCATGTACACTACGCAAAGAAAAAAAAAAGAGGACAGTTCTATATCTTCCGTCCTACTAGGCCGACTGACGAAATTCAACTTGTGTTTTTCATGTCACGAAAGCGCGACTTAGGATATGTATTAGATTTATATGCAACACTGTTCTAATACAGATATTTTGCCACAAAATCGGATTTTTTTAAAATAATATGTAGATTTTTTTCTATATTTCTATTTTACGAATAAAATTATGTCAAACTGTCAAGTTTTGTAAAAATCGCACGAGTAGTCTTTTAAAAATTAGCTCTCAAAATTTTAGCTCCTCAGTGTTAATTGAATTTGGTATATATTTATTAATTTCTTTTTTATTAAACTTTAGTTGATTCTTCCTTTCACATTTCGAAATTTAGCTTTAGAATCATAAAAAAATGGACAAATAAAATTTGTCCATTTTTTATGATTTATTCTTAAAATTTGCATGTTTAAATAATTTTTATATATTCTTCGAAAACCATTTTGAATTATAACCCATAAAATATGACCATCACCTTAAAGTAGATGTATTTCTAAGCATACCTGCAAGAAAATAGTTTTTTATTCAAAATTTCCTAAGATATGCGTGAATTTACATATTAGCGCGTTTTTAAATTTGGTGTATTTGTTATAAGCGATAATACCGCCAAATGTGGTTTACGTACTTTGTTAAAATTATTCGAAAGTATGAACGATTACCCTTTTTCAGCTCGTGTACAATGAAAAAAAGGAAAGAAAAATAGATTGCAATAAATTAAGAAGTTTGGCAAGTGAAATATTCTTGGCGCAGTTTGAAAAAGGTGCGCCAAAATAAGTTTTTGTGTTTCTCCCTTAAATTTCGCGCCAGATTTTACAAAATATAATATATATGCATAAATTGAGTCGTAGAATCGAAATATGGAAAAAATCGGCATGTCATTTCAGAAAAATCCGACTTTATATGAAAATACCTGTATTAGAAGAATTGCTATTTATAAATCTAATATATATACCCTAAGTCGCGCTTCCGGGACATAGTTTTTGGGGCACTGTGTATCTATTGATCTATGTACGTATCAGTATGTTCGATGGCTATCGTGAGATTGCATAAAAATTAAATTTGAATTTTACAAAACCCGCCAACATCGAATGCTGAGACTATTTTCATAAAATACTTTACATTAGATAGAGAACATCTGTAATAAGAAATGCAGGTCTAGGATTAATATTCTAACCTCTCAATTTCTATCTGCAAGCTTCCGTAAATAATATGAAACGTTTCATGCGTCTGCTTTCCAAATGTAAGTCATAGAGACTGCGTTTATGGGAACCAGTGCTGGTAAATATTTCCCATGAGCTAACATTTGCATCGTACCTTATTGTTGCAACAGAAAATATGATGCAACTTATCCTTTTTAAAAATGATTCACAATTTATTTATCTATTTCAAGAAGATTATTATTAGAAAGAAGTTATCTACCATCTTTATTTTATTTGATATTTTATTTATCTTTGTTATTTATTTATTTTCTGCTTTGGTATTTAAAGTTACTGGATTTGCGTTAAATCATGAAAATAAAGCCACAGCAACATAGGGAAGTTATATTTCCACACACTTACATTAAAAATATCTGATGTCAAACTTCATTTCAAAATACGCTTTACTTTCTCTGAAATACTTGTAAAACAAGAATTATTCCTTTGCTAATAATAGCGATAATATCTCTCACATAATAACAAATTTGTATACTTATACGTTCGTAATAGTTTTCATAAATGTTATGCTTCCTAAGGATTAAATGCTTTCTCGATATATGAAAAGCCAAGGCCTGATCATTAATCTGTTTATATTATTAACTTGCTTTCTGATTTGTATGACACTTAACTTGGAGTAGATCTGCAATGCCCAGCATGCACTTAAATCAACCGCTTTTCTACGACTGTCAAACGATGATGCTCTAGAACACTTTGCTTCGGTTGGTGATAAAAAAAATTCTCTTAATCTACAGCTGAAGGCTTTTGCACGCCGATCTATCGAAATTTTCTCTCTTTAATTTTTTTTAATTTAGTGAACCTTGTACATTGACAAACTCTTCCATTTGGTCCAAATTCAATAAATAATGAAATGTTTCCGTTCCAGCAGTGTCAGAATGACCGAAGTATAAATATATCTTTTAAATCAATATGAAATATTGTAAAAAGAAGACTTTTTTTTGCTACGAAATAACTCTTTGATAGTATAGAAACTATACCAAGTTTTCACTTTTCTCTTCGCTCTGGTCCAGAAGTTTCAGCAATAATAATAAAGTAAGAAACTGAAAGTGTTTTAGAGTACTGAGATCTGCAAAATATCTCCTTTGCGCAGAATGATAAGACTTTTTTCTGACAGAAAGTTTTTCGTTCTAAGGAAATCCTTTTCGATAGCTATTGTTGAATTGGTGAAATACTGTGTGCTAGGAAGAGATCTTCCGTCTGTTCGCGGTCAGGATGATTGATGCTGGTCATCTATCTTTAATGCTAAACGCCTTCAATGACAGTCTGGCGCAGATACAAGCTATACTGTTTGATAGATCTTGCACACATTGCAGTCATTTTACTCGTAACTATCTCACAGCACTCGAATATAATCATCCTAATTACCATCAAGTCTGCCAATGTCTTTAAAAAATGTATGCAAAATTTTCATATTCCAAGTGTTCAACCAGCATTAAAAAATATGAGGTTTGCACAAAAAATCTGTAAATTAAAAACTAGCTTTTAGAAAATTGGGACCGCTCGCAAACATGTAATGAAGATTTAGATTAGGTATTGCAAGAAAACTTACTGAAGAGGAAGGTAATAATATTGACCTAAGTTTCAGTCGTAATGAAATATTAATTATTTTAATATTAAAATAAAAATTACTTTGTGTTTATGTCCTATTAATGGGAAAATTACTTTTTGAAGCAAGTACACAGTGCTACGAAAATGGTTTAGAATTAAAATCATAAAAATGGGACATTTATTTAAGAAAAATTTAATCCTTTTTAGCAATTTACAGAGCTTCTAGATACCTTTATAAACTCCAGCTTTCGACATATTCTTTAATTCCCTAGTTATGCTTTTCTACACTTAAATGCTTCCAAACGTATGTTCTTTAAAGAAAGTTTTTTTTTTACGAATGGCGGTCTCTTAGCTGACTTTGGCTTGGCCAGAAGTGGTAGTCACTTTAGGATGGAGGCACTTAATAGGTGGGCCACCTTTGCGTCCTATGAAGAGACAGACAACTACAACCATGCCTTCTCCAGGATCGAACCCGGATCCTTTAGAACCGCAGTCGGCTCCCCTAACCACTATACCGTCTGGGCGGCATTAAACAAAGTTTTATGTAATAGAAAATTGCCCCAAATGCCAGATCTGGCGAGTAAGAGAGATTATTAAGAACAGCTGATATTTGTTTCTTCATTAAAATCCTTATACTATTGCATTCTGCGAAAAGGCTTTATTGAGCAACAAAAACAAATTCATTTTCTGCTGAAGCTATTTTTCGAATAAAGATGGAAAAATAAAATAATGTAATTAAAAATATCTTCAAAACGTTTCAATGGATTCCTTTTAACAGTCTGTTTATACTTCTTTGAATAACACAGACATTATTATCTGTTTTTCAGATACATATTTCTGCTAAATAGCAATAACTAAACCTCAGAAACACAGACTTCAGCTCGAAGCTTTTGAAACCAAAATATCCGGGGCTGAAGAGAATTTTTTCCTATCCATACAGAAGATTTTCTTTATGTATCTGAGTTATAATTAAAGCACAACTTTCTTCCCTAGTTTCAATTTACTTAAGAAAGTCGGGACTATTGTCTGAAATTGCCATCAAATGTTGACGCGAAAGAATTAAAATTTACCCCTGTTATGTGGTTGATTAACGTGGCACAATACGGGAACAAATGTTTCTTTTAAATCTCTTATAAATTTCTTGGCAGACTGTTTTGTTGAAGTTAAATGCAGCTCTTAACAAACAAGCGTTTAGGGACTATCTTTTCGTATTTTTCCTCCATTCGAAATTTTGAAGGGTGACCAATTCTAATTTCATGATCATTTTCCCATCCATCACGAAAGACAGTCCTGTCTCATTGCCAAGCAATAGATCAACTAGTAGTTATTCTCCGTAGTTTGATGGCCACACTATTTCAAAGATATCTTTAACAGTCATTCTAGTTTTAATGCAAAATGTTTTTGTTTTATTTACTCACTTTTTGAGCCTATAGCAGCAAATATTTTCCGCATAAAAATGAAATAAATTTCCCTTTTAAACATTTATAAGTAAGTAAACAATTTTTTAAAGACATGAAAATTGCATAGCATTAATAAGCTTTGCAGAGCTTTACACGTGTTAGAAAGAGAAAACCTCGGAGCTGAACGTTTTAGTCTACTCTGCGTGCTTTAGGAAAATCTCTATTGCCTCAAAAACAAAAATAACATCATATTCTCATTTTTATTTAATTTAAATGCGATTACAGTAACGTTTTCTTTCACGATGAAGCCTACAACCTCTACTAAACAACTAGCAAGTTATCCTGAAAGTAGCATGACAGAGATTTGGGAAGGTTTAAACAACGTTTTTATTAAACTAGTAATACTTCTAGTGATGTAATCTAATCAATAAAATACACAAATTTAAAAGATGATAAAAGTAGTTCTATATTACACAGGTAATAAACTAAACTTTAAGCTGGTTCTGTAAGGTTTTAGTTAAACTAACAAAGTTTTATTTTAATTTAAATCTTTCTATCTCTTCTCATGTTTCAACTTCCCGTCAGAAGAAGCGCGCGTTTTCAGCTTATGCTAATTTGAAGTAGAGCCAAGTACTATTTAAACCAGTGGTAGAAACCTCTCAGTGTGAGAGAGCTTTTAGTCTCAGATCACGGTCATTCTGTTCGACGTTCGCCTGACCAGCTAGCAGCTAAATTCTAAGCCATAGTGCTTACTACGTGATTGCTTATTGAAATAAATCCAAGTGCGCTAGTATTAGTAATTCTTGCTAGGCACCATTTAGTTAGAGGCCAACTCCGCGACTAGCTCTGTGAGCAAAGAATAATCAAATTTCTATTTAGTTTCAGTTTAAATTTATCTGATTGTTCATTTAGACCCAAGTGTGGTCTTTTACTTTCTGTATCCCTCCCGAGTTGGGAAGTGGTCTGTAAATAATAGTGATTTAATAAAAGAGCATTTTAAATCCCTTTCAAGTGCAGTTATTCTTAAGCACAGTATCTACAACCAGAACATAGCTGCATTCAGCTCCCTGTTCCAGATTAGGACTTACAGACTTTTCAGCTGTTCACGAAGATGTTTGCCAAGAATACGCACAGAACACTCAGTCCTGACAGTTCAAGTAAGACGGTACGTTAAAAGCAACCGACTGTGAAAGGTTACAAATGTCGAGATAATTATATTTAGAAAGGCAAATCTAACAACGCGGCGTGATTGCCAGAACTTTTGACCCTAAAATTCAAAATCCCTTACATTTTATACACTAAAAGCTAGTTTGCATTGTGGTGAGGAACACGGAAACAAGAAGTTAAAGTAGAGATCAAAATCATAACATCTGGTTTAATAATACGAGAATCTTACAACTTATTTTAAACAATATTTTAAACTTTCTGCAGTTCCTTGACGTACACGTTGGTCACATATATGGGACTGCTGCAGATCAAATATATAACTGTAGGCTAAATTGTTTGAACGCACTGAGAAACACTTCCCGAATGGGGTTTTAGAAGTTTTAAAGTTTTATTGCTTATAACGTTTGAAATAACTTTAAGAAAGCCGAAAGATATATATCACTGTACTCACAATGTATGCAACATGCAATGCCGTTTAGCTATCTTCATGAGAATAATAAGATCATACGATGGCGGCTTAAACTATCATATTTAGAAGCTACTCTTCAACGAAGTGATAGATAAATTTATTAATTACTGAGGTGCTCTCTGGGTCAGCTCTAAGACAGAAAGGAAGAAGCAATATCTCCGTACCCTTCAACGACCTTCTTCTCAGCATAATAAGATTTTTCAGCACCATATCTAGCGCTGCATTCTGTACTCTGTGGAATATCTCCATTATATATGGAAGTGTTTGAAAACAAACATTACAGATCAGCAGTCAAGCTGCCTTATACGAAATAATATAAGATCTAAATAACTTTGAATTTCCAACTTCTCCTTATTCTTGGTACTTTTTAAATTCTCTAAACATCAAAAACTAATTTTAAGTTTATAACTATCAATGCGCACATAATAGCATTTAGAAAAATAGACGAGTGGGATCAGCCCGTATTTTACATAAAATAAAAAATTAAAAATTCCTCTGAAAAGACGCCCTTGCACAACAAATGCAGTTTTTAAGTCCTAAATTTTAACGATTAAAAAGGTAATATAAATTGCGTTTAATAATAAACGCAGTAAGCCCACAATCCACTCATTCTCTTTCTTCGCTGCATGCAATAGTCAACTTCAAACAATGTTCTCCGATAACGCTAAAAATATTTCATTTCGTTTCATTAAAATTTCGTTTGTTTAGATGAAACACACGGGCAGAAAATGCCAGAAAAAAAAGACGCCGACTCCCTTGGAACTACTACTCTTGATTCCGAAGTTATGAACTTAAAATGGAAAAAGTCATATCTAAAAAAGGGAGCACTTAAGAAACTAAATTAAGTCTCGCAGAACGATTGGATTTCTGAAGGCTCGGGAACACATAAACTAATGAATGCAATAAACGGGGTAAATTGTCTCAATAACGCTGTTTAAATCAATTTATATCGGGAGACTGCCTCTTTTCTACCTATAACTACGAAATATCTTCTTGAGACGGTTGTGTGTGCGGAGAAACAGGAACACCAAAACACTCATGCCCACTAATACTACCACATCCCAACTACACACACACTCATTAAAAAAAAAAACTCGAGTTGCAAAGACGTATCATAAATAAACCAAAATATCACCCCAAAACCAACAAAATTGTCAAATACCTTTCGAAACAAGGCTATTTGTGAGCAGTAATTATTACTAAACGGTCTTTATTAATTTAATGTATTATAAGGTATTTTCTGCCTCTTTTCTGCCTTCGTGGTGTAACTGGAAGCATACTCGACACGTATTCTAGAGGTTCCGCTTTCGAAATCCGGCGAGGGAATTGCGGATTTCTTCAGTTTTCTGATTCAATAATTCATCACCACAAGGATTGGAGATTTTGTCCCTAATCCTCATTTGAGCTTCAAAAGTGGGTTTATATGGGGATTATATTTTAGAGTCAGTAGGTTATTTGGAAGTAGAAGATGTGAAAAATGAGCAATGCCCTCGCCGGGACTCGAACCATGGGCTGCTGGAATACGCGTCGAGCAGGCTGACCACTACACCACGAAGGCATGCGAAGAAGGAGGGAGAAATGCCTTATATACTCCCCCTTTTACAGGGTGACTGGGGATTAGGGGATCCTGTTAACAAATCCTGGTGGAGAATCATCATCCACCACCTTTTTTAATTCAGGCGCCACTGTAGAGACATTAGGTTATTTTGGAAGCAAAGGAGATGAAAAATGAGCAATGTCTTCGCCGGGACTTGAACCATGGCCTTTCGAATACGCCCTGAGCTTGCTGACCACTACACTACGAAGGCATGTCAAGAAGGTGGGAGAAATACCTTGTAATATAAGGTATTTGCTCCCTCCTTTCCGTGTACCTTCATGATGTTATTGGAAGCACACTCGACGCGTATTCGAGAGTTCCGGCATTCGAATCCCGAGAGAACCAGGGGTTTCTTCAATTTCCTGAATCGAAAAAAAATTCTAGAAGACTCTACAGTATATTCCCTTCTAAACGATAATAGTTGAATGAAAATACTTTGAGTAGATAGTATTGAACTTCTGCAGGATGCTTGACGGGATCAATAGCATTATGAGACAGCACCTGTGCCACCATATGGTAACGTCCAGGTGTCTCATATGCTTATTGTTGTCCTTTCCTGTCCGTGTCTAACTATCTTCATTATTTAAACCATTGTAAATAATTAAGGACAGGAAAATACTGATGCCATCTTATGTATGTAAAGGTGATTTCTTAAACTAGAAACTGACAGCCAGTGATCTGCAGCAATACCACAAAATGGATCAACTAATAAGACAAAAATAGTAAGCTCACATCTTTTACCATCAGAACTCATAATGAAACTAACTATTTGGTTGCTTGATTGTGAATAAATCGATCAACAATCTATAAGTGTAATTTCGGCCCGTAAACTGAGTAGCTTATTTTGAATGACAGTCGTAGTAAATAGAGTTGAGTAGTCACCTAGAAGGAAGCGCAACAGAATATTTTTCGCATGCTTGTAATAGAAGAATTATAAATATGTGTTTGAAGGATAGAAGGAAATTATCTGAGGAAATTGAAATAGTTTGCTATTTTAATTAGTTTAAACGTAAGTACCATGGTTGTTTGATGTTGGTTTCAGAATTTTGGATTAAATGCCAGATTTCTAAGCTAAAAGTCATCTTTATCTAAAACAAGATGAAAAACTTTTAGAATGCATTAAAAGCACACTAACTGACCAGAATAATAATGGAACAGTGTCTGAGACGTGACGAAACCAGAATATCCATATTTGATAATGATTAAATAAAATCTGTTATTATGAAGAATGTTTTAATTAATTATATGCTTATCATTATGTTTAACCCTGTAAGATTTAATTTAACTAATTTGGCAGTTGTTTTATCAACAAAATTTATTTAGTTAATTGAAACAATGTGCTGCCAATTCCTAAGTTAGAAAATGAAATCAGCATAAATTTCCTAATAAGTTTATAAATAAAACTTAAGCCACATTAGAGATTCAGTGGAGATTAAAAATCCATATTCTAATTGACTCAAATAAAGCTGTTAAATATTCGAAATTAAAAAAAAAACAAAGCCGAAGCAATTGAACAGTGGATTTTTTAAGTATCTAATATAAACAAGAAGTTTATAAAGAAGTTATAAATAAGTTTATAATCAAGTTTATAAATAAAACTTAAGCCACATTAGAGATTAAGTGAAGATTTAAAATCCATATTCTAATTGACTCAAATAAAGCTGTTAAATATTCGAAATTAAAAAAAACAACAAAGCCGAAGCAATTGAACAGTGGATTTTTTAAGTATCTAAAATAAACAAGAAGAGTTTATACATAACCTAGTTTTGAGTTGGTAATCTTTAAATAAAATACCACTATGGAATATACTAGTATTTCTTTATGAAATCTTAATTAGTATAGGCACATTTACTGATAAATAATAAATTTTATAGTTAATTATAAGATAAAAAAGAGAACACACCTGAAAAATCCTTTTTTTAAAATCCTTTGACGAAACAAAAGCATAAAAAATGGAGAGCTGTCTAACACGCTAATTATACCGAAAACATTTTATGGGTAAATATAAATATTAGTATCACTTTTATCAAAACATTTAATCTTTTGAAAGGTTTATCATCTCTTGCACAATCTCTTTCACAGAATTTACTACACAAAAATTTGCTTCAGAGCAACAGAGAAACTATCGATTGTAAACATCTAAGTCGCAGTGTTCAATTGTGCAAGACACTTGAACTGAAAAAACCGAATAACAGTTGACAAGGCAAATATATCATTTAGGGATTGCATTTATGTTCGTTATTCCATTTTTATTGACATAGATTACAAATTCTTGTAAGCTCTGAAAATTGTTTGATTCGCTACTAAACATTTCAACATATGCAGATTTTTTAGTGACTGAACTGTGTTCGTAAAAATAGTTCACTCTCTAAAATACGCTGCTGGCTACAGTAAATGCAACATCCTGAAGGAAGCATGCAAATAACATCAAATTTAAAACATGCATTAGCGGAGGTGAGATATGCAAATGATTAGAATTTCAGCGCAGACGCACATCATGTGGGCCTGTGGCTGCACTTCAAAACGCTATTTAAGGCTTGGAATTTTCGACGATTTCACGATTCATTTTAATTCAAAAAAACGATCAATTATGCCTCGTAGTAATCAGCGATCATCGTTTGATCAAGTACCCGAGTTCGACAGAGGAAGGATAGTGGCCTACCGAGAGTGTGGATTATCTTTTAATGAAATAGATAGTCGTGTTGGACGAAACCAAACAACTGTAATGCGGATATGTGACCGTTGGATGCAGGAGGGTACGACGGACCGAAGTGTTCGATCGCATCCACCTCAGTGCACCACTTCACGTGATGACAGGAACATTGTGCGCATGGCAGTGACGGTTCGCTCAGTCCCATCACGAACCATTGCACAGCACATTCAGTCTGTAACGGATCACCCAGTGTCTGCGCGTACCATTCGACGCCGTTTACAGCAGAGTGGTCTGTCCGCAAGACGTCCATTGCTTCGTCTACCCTTGATGCAGAGTTACCGACGTCTCCGCCGCCAATGGTGCTATGAAAGAAGGATGTGTATGGCAGAATGGAATGAAATTGTCTTTACTGAGGAGTCACGCTTCTGTCTGCAACACCACGATGTTCGGATTCGAGTCTGGAGACACCGTGGAGAGAGGATGGTGAACAGCTGCGTTATGGACAGGCATATTGGTCCTGCACCGGGTATTATGGTATGGGGCGGTATTAGATATCTCTCTCGCACTCCTCTAGTACGCAATGACGGTACTTTAAACAGACAGCGCTACATCTCCGAGGTGTTGGAGCCAGTTGTCCTTCCTTACCTTCAGGGCTTGCCCACAGCCATATTTCAACAGGATAATGCGCGACCGCACGTGGCACGCATTGTCCAAGGGTTCTTCGTCAATCGCCACATTGAATTGTTTCCCTGCCGGCTTGCTCTCCGGATCTTTCACCGATAGAAAACATGTGGTCCATGATTGCTGAATGATTGACCCAGATTACATCCCAAGCTGCCGCCCCAGATCAACTTTGGCAACGAGTAGAAACTGCTTGGTCTGCTGTACCCCAAGAACACATCCAGTCTCTTTGAATGAATGCCAAGGCGTGTTTCAGCGGGGATTCTAGAAAGAACCACACTTCACAGATGTCTAGAAATTTAACCATTTGATATTTGGTCAACATGTTATCTACTAAATAAATTTCGTTGTGATATATCTTGTCGTTGTTGGTGTTGCAATTCGGGTGGCCAGCAGTGTAGTTTCCAAGCATCGTAACATAATTTGTACAATAAAAACAGTTTGATTAAATTTAACTTTCATGTTTTGCTGAAAATTTAATTATTTGTTATTTCTGAATAATTTTCGGTGTAAAAATTTCTCAAAATGTAAATAATAAAATGTTTCTTTCTTCCTGTTCCATTCTAAACTGTTAGTCATAAAACAATATGTAAAAAAGGAAAACGAGTTTCAAATGATTTTAAAAAAATTCTCTTGTAATTTATTGAGATACCTTAATAAAATCACTTTTTGACATAAATATGTTGTTACGAGGGTACTGGTAACGGATTGAATGGGCACAGAAGCGATGAGAGCTCAATGATATTTATTTTTCCAAAAGCAGTTTACACTTCTGGAATTTTTTTACAAAATTATTCTTACAGCTCATTTCAGTACGGCAGAGCAAAATCGAAAATTACCACTTCAAATTACTAAGAACTTTGAACACAATGCAATATAGAAAGCATCAAATGCATAAGCTCCCGCAGTGATCTCTCAATAATCTAAGCCAAACTCTGAACTCAGCTGTGAACTGAATTTAAAATTGATGATTTCCAGTTTTAGTATATAGTTTACCCTCCACGCTAAGAAATTTCCAGTGCCTTCTATTTCTCGAAATTGCAGGATGACATACGCAGTTACAGCCAGATTCGGTGCCCAAATCTCCAAATGGTCACCAAGTTTGGGGACTTCCACCAAATTTCCCCGAAATTAGGCGACAAAAATTAGTCATCGAAACCATTGCCAATTTAGTGCTATCTCGTCAATCTGATTGCTAAATGAATTTACCCTTGTATTACTATTTTTTCGTCGAGGCTTCGGCCTCTGAGGCCTTCCATGTTATACTATGCAAGAGATACGATAATTTACATATAATTTCAGTTACTGTATTTACATATATACAAAGTTCGTAACGTTGTCCCCTTTCCAAAGACTATATGTCCCAGGCAGCACAATCTCTGTAGAGAAAACCATGCACACAACTAAAGGAAATCAATAACTAGAAATTAAATGCACAGCCGTATAGATAATTCATTAATTTGATTAATAAAATTCAGTAATTCAATAAATAAATGCATGCAGTTACAATATGCAAATTAGGACCATGGTCTTAGTATATATTTACATGATGTACACTATGGAGACTACGTACTCTGCACATACTAAGGGGCTAGTTTGTCGTAATGAATGACATTTGTCTTAAAATTTAATGACTTTGAGATCGGAACTAAGATGTCGTTTATACCGTTTAAGACGTTTAGGTTTAATCTTCTCAATCACTTCCTTTATTAGTCAAGATCGAGTAATGTCCAATGAAGCAAACTCACTGCAAATTTTTAAAGGCAAATGTCTTGAGGATTTTATGCATGGTTAACGAGTTAGCAATAAAGTCTATATACCTTAAATCATCCTTTTGCTTTATTGTCCGTTACATTTTCATTGCACTACATAAAAAATAAGATACGAAAATATTTTCAAGCCGGCCTGGATGAATGAAAATAACATAAATAATGAAAAGAATTTTAAAACAGCATCGTAGTCTATATTAAATTATTTTAAGTTCTTTAAATGTTATGTGATGAAATTTTGTTCTTTCATACGAATAAAATAGTACTGTTTGAGAGGCTCGTTTTAAACAAGCAAAATAAAATGCGTTGCCATTCCGATTCACTCGAATGAAGTTGTTGACCTTTCCAACAGTTGTTTTCTAATATTCTTACAAGCAAAAGAATTCTTTTACTTTTTATTAGAAGTATACTTTTTCAGGAGCGAAACAAAAGTAACTTTAAAAGCTTCATTTGGAAATAGTAGCGGTTCCTCTTAGAATGAAGTTTTATTTTTGGAGAGTTTTACGATGCGAAGAGAAACTTGGTGGACTGTGACTTAAGTCAGCAAGAGTAAAATATGAAAAAATAGAAAGAAAGAAATCAGGTTACTTGAACCCCTAGAGACTAAAAGTGCTAGCGGAAAAACTAAAAGGGTTCTCTGTAAACTCTTACAGTTCCCTAAGGCATATTTTATTCCTCACATTCTCCCCAGGGTTCCAGATCTCGCCTGATTGGACGCTCTTTAGCTTGATGCCATGTATCAGTTATTATAAGAAGTTTTGTTTATTCGATGCACGATTTACATTATTGAAGCCCGCAGCAAACCATATTGTCTTTAAAAAAGAACGTTTTTATTTTCTAAGTGCATCGAATCTTCATTAAAAAACTCGTTTCCGAATGAAAGAGACTGCTCATACACTCTTGCACAGTTGTAGATGAAATCTAAATTCGGGCTCAAGTATTATTCATAGTAATGTTAATAATAAACGTGTACCGACGTTTTCCTTTATGCTAACATTCTTGATTATCCCTCCCATTGATGAATTCATATTTCAGAAAGTAGTATTTATACTTGTATGCAGTATTTATATTTGCTGTGCTAGCTCATACCATTTTATAATACAAAAAAAAAGAAAATGCTGTGAATTTTTGAGAGGAATGCACTTGAAAATTTTCATGCTGTGTGCATGAACAACCTAAATGTGAATTAATGTTCTTTAGGAAAACTTTAACCAACTTATTTTTCCTGGTGCTGATATTCCCTGATTTTCCATAATAAATTACACATTTTTCTAAAGGTAGCGGTATAATTTAACATCAAAACTAAACGAGAGAATTAGCGAAACTATGTTTCGGCTTCTGCGTGTTAGAGCTCTACATGAATTGTTAAATGGTACAATTATGATTCTGTTTCAGTAGAAATTATATAAAAATTTCATTGTAGGTGTATTATGCTACCACTTTTGGTATCTTCACGTAGGTTTTTATGTTAATTAATATAGCTATCTTATTGTTTTGCTTATACTATCTCTTCTGTTTTCACTAACTCCAACAAGTTTGCAAATTAGTTAATATATACAAGCTCATGAAGTTGGAAAAAGCATTCGGCAGCTATTGTGGAATGCTGACTCTACTTTATCTCCCTGCTACTGAAATGGTTCTTCGGCTTAGTACTGCTAGCCGTATTTGCTTCGTGAAAGATATAGAGTTGATATATATTTTTTTCAACGCCAACTTTCATCTGAGTTGTGTTTATTCTACTTTAGAGATTTCAACCTTTAAGTCATTATGGTTTTTGGAGTTTTCAGTTAAAATAGTGTTAAACCCTACAGCTTACACCACACATTTTAACAGCAAGTTTTACTAATTAATCCTACGAAATAAATGCATGTAACAGTTTCATCAAAACCGACAAACTATTACGGATTCCGTCTTTCTAAACGCTTGCATGTACGTAAAGCCAAATTTAAATTATTTACATTTCTTATAATAATTTATTGTATGTATTAAGAAAAAGAGCTCAAGGGTAATGAATAGTCTTTATAATTTCTAAGAGTAAATAATAATGAAGATTATAATATTAAGGTCTGTTAATGTATTCTGAAACACATGAGTTTCTTGGTTTCCCACGAGGCACTTTGTAAAATCTGCTATATAAGATAAAAATCACGGAAATTATCTTTGAAAATTAAGAAATTTTAAAATACTATTATTGCTCTGGTAAAAAAATCGGTGGGCTTCAGTGTAAGCGAAAAGGTACATTCTTTTATTGCGAATATTCTACAGTTAAATACTATTATTACTGGATTTCCGGATGCAATATTTCTAATTATATTTGAAATTATAGACAAACTTTTTTCATTGTTATCATATATAAAAGAAGACTAAAACTTTTAATCTAATTTCTTTCCTATGTATTATAAGAGAAAAGTACTTTAATATTTCAGTTTTTGAATTAGAGATTCATTTTCCGGAATTTTTCCCATTTGGAATAATCTAATCTCTACACTTATTTAAAGACAAACATAGTTTGCTTGTCAATCCTATTTATACGAAAGAGAGGGAAAATATAATTTTTCTACTGAAAAGCAAAAACTAATATTTACAATTTGAAGCAAAATTTTCAGTTTTACCTATCTTCACTCCAGCTATATTTTGATCGTTACGTTTTGTTCAAAAAAAGTTCAGATTTTTAGTAATGACCATTAAATTCTAATATAATTATTTCAAAATCTTACGCCTCAAATTAGGGGAAAAATTTCGAAGATTAATATATGCTCCTGAAATTTAAGGCTTTCATTAAGAACTGTCGCTAAAATATAAAATAATGCTAAGTTTTCTATTGTCTTATTTTCGCACGAAATTCTACTGAAAATTCTGTAAAAAATTACATTTCGATGACATTTAAACTGGTATTTTTTACATAAATATATCCTAATCAGATTTTTAACTTACCGAAAAAGAAACTGTCCCAGGCTTATTTATCGCATAATTTAATAATTATACTGTGTAACATGCATAAAGATGCATCTATCTTCTCACTAGGATTAGCAAACGTATATCTCGGCAATTCATAGTTTAAATTTTGTCAACTTCGGTGTTAGGATTATTGACTTAATTACTAATGTTACTTATGGTACTGAAGTTCAGTTTTTCACATTGCTTAAAGGGTTTAAAATTTGCAGAAACTTAAAAGGCAATGATACAAGTTTAAGCATAACGTGAGTTTTAATACACTGCGATAGTTTCTGATTAAACAAAAGTAATTAATCTTTTAATTATGAATACCAGAAAAACTATATATAAACATAAAATATATGGAAATAAAAATACACATAGCTGCATGGGAAAAATATGCAAATTTTAAAAATATATGAGTTCACGCTTCTGTTAAGTTGATTTCAAGTTTATTAAACTGAGTTTTCAACAAGTTTTAAATTACTAAATTTCAATTCCATCAGACAATTTGCTAGTCAGTGGTACTTATTTTTAAAATAAGAACAGAATCGAAATTTTAAAACTTGCATCAATTGTTAGAAAATATATCATACAATAACACTTCTTTCAGAAAAGCAACTCGAATTTTGAATTTATACACATCTTTATCGGAACAATTCTTATATTTCGCCATATACAAAAATTGGTTAAATTGATCTTTTTCCAGAGCATAAATCAAAGGAAGGTTAAATGATATAAATATGCGGAACTGTTGAAATAGATTAACATAAATGACATTTTTGAGCTTTATATTGAGAAATTATACTAATAAAAAAACACAGAAATACAAAGGTTAAAATACATTTACATTATGCGAATATTAATAGCAATGTAGTGTATTTTTTCGCACACATGCTGTAGATTAACAAGTGGGGATGAGTTGAAACAATTTCATTAATGTATGTTATTTGCAAAGTCAGCTGAGTAAAGCAGAACTTTCTGTCTACACACATGCTTAAACAGACTTTAAAAAAATCGTTTTCTGAAATGTATCCACCCGTTCAATAGTAAATTTATCCAACAGATCTCTTAGGATTAACATATAATAAATGACTCATAACAATACTAAGAGCATGCAAAGGTACATGTATTTCCCAAACTATTTTCTTAATTTTAATACCAGAGGTTTCTTATTGGTTAAATTGACAAAACTCGATTACGCCTTTTTATTTATATGACATTGTTCGTTTGAATTATTCTACAAATTGAGTTGAAGCATAGAGAAATTCTGTCTCTCAAAGGCAATTTCTTAAAAAACCCACAGCAGAAAAGCTGACATGTTTCAGATATTCTTTATTAGTTGAATTGTTTAGAATATCCCAGCTGCTTTCCTATTTAAGGTTTCTTGAGAGTTGTCTTAATTTAATAATGGTGGAAAATGTACCACCAAAATTGGATTAAGTCAACTCTTAAGAAAAAAGAAAGTATTAAAATAGTCTCAAATGTGAAAACAGATGGTATATTCAAATAAAAACTATTATACTATTTTAATACTCTATTTTCTTAAGAGTTGACTTGATCAAATATTTGTACTAATTTTCGTGGAAATTAATGTCTCTTAAAAATTAAGCTTCTGCTTTTTAATTCATAAGAATACAGAAATGTTTGGCATTTAGCGTCTGGAATACATAAAATTGGTACAAACTGGATTGTGTTTAGTCAAAACAACTTGGGATTGGTTTTCTGTTCAAAGAGGATTACTTATCTTTAAAAATATCGCCTTATTTATATGTATACTAAATCATTTCTATTGAGTTTAACTAACACTTAAGAGTTTATTTTATACTTTTGTGTTATGCCTCGTTTCGTCACGTACTCACCCTATCCAGAAGTTTATGAAGATTTGATTGGTAAGCGGCGTAAATTAGATGGAAAAGAAGAATATAAACAATACGGCTTATAGTAGAGAGATGTTTAGCTGTTGTTTCGGTTGCCGTTCTTGCCTTGCCTCAGATGCCGCTGTTCGAGTAAGAATATTGCCAGACCTTTGTCTAGGTTGGTAAAAGAGTTTTATTCAACCCAAGTGTTTCTGTAGCTTTGAGTAGAGACACTACTGTTACAACCGGTTGAATTTTACGCTCCAGCCAGTCGCTGAAAGTCGATTAGATTTGTTTTGAATTATTAGCCCAATTTGGCAATTTGCCCAGAAGGGCTATTAATATGTTTTGGCATTTTACGTTGGTTCGTATTAAATTATGCTTCGCTTTTCAAATTGTTGCCACCACATATTACAGCTCTGCATCATATTTAAACAAATTAAATAATGAAGAATCTGTGTGGATGTATGCATGTTTCTTGCGCTGTGAAAAACGACGGCAATTAGAGAAATGAAATTTTGAATAACATAGTCCTCCACTCGAATATGGGCATCTGGATGTCCAAATTTGGAATTTGTTTTATTATATGTTTCATATTTTGTAAAATTTAACAAATTTTTATTTAACAAGCTCTGCGATTTCAAAGCGAGCAACGGCAACACTGTACTTGCGAAAAAAAAATTTTTTATGTTTCAAGCACGCGAGACTGTGTACCAAAAATTCTAAAGATATGACCTTTTTAAATTACTTTATGCTACTATTGCTGTTGAATTGAATTCTATGATTTAAGTGCGAATAACATGTTATTTAATAAATAAAGGTAATACACAAAACGTTAAAAAAACGCGACTTTGGACGTAATACGTATAACATCTGAAAGCTTTCAGATTTTGTTTTTCCAATTTTGAGTTCACAAGTAATGAAGTGAAATAAAGTTCACTTACGATTCTACTACATGTGTATGTTTGTTGCTTTCACAATCAGTTTGAACTAAAGGCGATAATTCGTACTACTGCTTTATGGGAATATTTGAGGAGCGTATGTTTGGTCAGGTATTTAGTTAGTTAAAAAGACCCATCAAGCAGTACACTTTAATACAAAATTGCGATATAGTTTCATTTATATTAATATAAAGTGATAGAATAAAGTCATAAAAACTTCACCTTAAGGCAATACATGTCTATGTATAACTTTTACCATCAGCACCGCAGGTGGGCGTTTTTCAAAACAGAGCGGCGTTAGTTCCCTTAGATGAATATGTTTCAATCTTATGTGTTTATAAATATGTAATTTGAAAAACTTAAAACGCAAAAGGCATAATATTTTAAAGCACATAAATACGAAAGATGAAACGCTTTCACAATGAAACTAAGCTATATTCCCTATAGTCTCAAATTTAGTGGGGAGTAGAAATCAAAGAACTCTGAGTATTTGTGCTCCAGTACGCTGCGTTGCGTTGCATTACTAATCTCTATTCTTGTTGTCTTTTTTTTGTCTTGGAATTTTATGGAAGAATGGTTACCAGAGCCTCAAGCAGGTTGGACGTCTACTTCCATCACGTTTTGAGGGAGAGTACTCCAGGAGTGGTTCGAAGGTGTTCAACCCCTCTCCCCTTCCACCAAACAGCACGGGAGGACCTTCGGCTTGCTGTATTTCATCTTCGTACTGGGAGCATACAAAGCAGGAAATCTGAAAGCATTGAAAATTTTAACAGACAAATATTGTTCACATATTATCGAACACAGCATCTCTTGCCATCACAGCATATCTTATCATTCAACACAGACTGACTACAATCTTTTAATCATTTCAGGAAAATATACCAAACTCAGAATGCAAAAGAATTTCGTACCTGCTATTTTATTGGTAGATAAAGATCGAAAGATAATTTTCTGTAAGATATGTAATCCGATGTAAATATCCTCAAGCAATGTGTTATAATAAACCTGAATAAAACATTTTTACACGAATAATAATTATAACGCTTATCTATTTTTTTTCTTTAAAATTTTTAGAACACAGTTATTTGTTTATTCTGATTTAGTTCGCAAAACGATACTTTATATTTACATTAAAATTATTAACGATACGTAAAAATTAATGACTTTGGCCATGTTTTTGTCAATGCATATGCATTTTATTTTCTTGAAATGCAATAACGTTAATTTATTACACAATAATTTAAGAATTTTTACATAGGGCTTTGGAAATTAATGACATAAAATGTTGTTATTTATTTATTTATTTTGTAGGAAACGGAAGCTAAGGATTTTCATTCAAAACATGAGTGGTCAAAGGCGTAGCGAAGAAGCGAATATGAAAATGGTAAAATCGCTTTCGGTAAATATAACTCCTGGTTTTTCTGTATTCCACTCCCTGTTTAAATACTAAATTGTGTTAAAAATATCTTCTTCTTCACTGAATTACTAGGCAGACTTTTTAAAAAGACATTCAATTTGATAAACAATAATTTAATTAATAATTTAAGTAAATAATTTATTAAACTATTTGATGAAGTTACAAATCATTACAATACAGTAAAGACGTACAATATGATGCACATAATTTATGCATTAAAATATAAAAAAATAACTTTATTCTTTGATAATTTTTCACGATGAGTATATCTTCACAGAAACAATTTCGCATCTGAGGAATAGGCATTCAATGGAGTTTTGTTTTAAAATTCAATTTTTATTTGCAGATTTAATACATAACATATGCGGAAACATACTCGGATATTTATATATGAGTAGAAAGAGAACCAAATTTAAATTGTTTTTGATATTCTACGAAGTTAAATTTCTTCAGACTACCGAACATCACAATGCAAAAGCCACATTATTTAATTTAATTCACAGAATTTAAAACTTTGTAAATTATTGAACTAAATGAGCAAGGCAAAGCCCATCAATGCTATCTGCCTTGGTCCGAATTCTTACTCTAGCCCCGAAATCTCTCTGTGAAAAGAATGCCCGGGGACTGTTCTGTTCACTGAGGAATCGAATTTTGCTTTTTGAGTGATTCTCGAAGTGTTTACACGAGGACATTAGCAAACACTCGATACCTTCCGCCTACCATACGGTAGAGGGATACCTGTGCAGGAAGTAATGTTTCTGTATTGGTAGGAGCATCTGTAAGCGGACGCAAATACCTATAGTATATCGTGCCACGTGGAACCACGTTTGCCAGTCTCACAGTCTCAAAGCTCAGACGTACAGAGTCGACGTATTATATCCTATTATTCCTGCGTATGATGCCACAAATGGCGACACCTTCATTTTGCAAGCAGATAATACCCGCCCTCACAATGGTTGCCTCTTTCACCAGTTTTTTGAAGAAGGAACTATAGTGAAATGAAAGAACCAGCTCGCTATCCCAACCTTGATCCCATCAAGCACGTGTGACACGCTTTTGGGAGGCGTGTAATGGCCTTCAACCCCCTCCCTAAATCGCAGACGATCTTAGAAATGCTTTACATGGTTAATGGCATTGTCATCCTGCAGCCTTTCCTCATCATGAACAATCTGAGAAATCACTACCAGGCCTTTATTGCTGTTCTGGTGATCATACTCCCTATCGAGAATTTTTTTTTTGTATTTAATATGTATGACCGAATTTAGGAGATTTTATGTTTCTGCTTATATCACAAAATGTATATATTCTAGTAAACATTTTCTTGACTTTTTAAGTTAGAAGTTCTATATTAATATTGCCACCAATTTTCGTTCAATTTTTTTGCATACTTTTTGAATACAATCAGTTTTCCATTTGTTGTTAACTTTGGAAAACCAGTGTAATTCCAGTTAAAAAAATGTTTCAAATGGCGCAAATATTCATGTTTTGGCATGCTTAAATTTCAAAATATCAATTTCAATAATAGTACGATGTCTAATATCTTATACGTTCCTCCCTACCTATATTTATATTTAGGAAAATTTTCATACTAATTATAAAAAATAAAATGCAAAATGTTCGTCTTCCGTACGACAAAAACTGACTGCGATATTTCATTTTAGATATTGGAGATAAATTCTGGAGCCCTTAACGAATTCAACCGCGAAATATTTGCATTTGTACGTAACGAGGTAAATGAATATCAGCTTAGAGAAAGGTTTGTGTTGTTAAGGATTAACTGACGAGAATTTCTATGCAGATTGTCATGAAAAGTAGTGACAAATATATTTTTTTCAAAATAGTATCTTATTCATACAATCTTACAGAATTCGTGTTCTAGAAACACTTGCAGGTTTCAGTTGTGGCACATAGTGGACTCGTAACAATATTCTCATGAATAATGCTACAAGTTTAGTAAGTTAATTAATTTTTCTGGCGTTATTAGGTATGATTCTAAAGTAATAAGACTTCCTGAGAGATTAAAAATACATTTATAATATTTGAAACTTTATAACTTACTGTGTGAAATTCTTCCAGCATACCACTTGTAATAAAATTATAAATTACAGATTGTTGCAGACAAGTAAGTCGCAAATGACATTTCAACGGGAAAAATCAACTTCCAATTATTCTAATTAATTTGTTAACTGATCTCTCTAGGCAAGTTGGCAATGAAGTCAAATATCTTAAATTTTGAAATTAAGTGTCTCGGTCAATTTTTAATATTAAAATTTTGTGTTTTATATTCATAATGAGTATAAATGTTTCTTATGACCAGAAGATTGTGTATAATGTTAGATTTCATACTTTTATAAAATTTAGTTTTTGAAATTTTAAGATGCAAAAGTATAAGTATATTTGCGTCATTCAAAACACATTTGTATTTTTAAGTATATGTCAAAGACCAACGGTAAGGACCAAGCCTGGGTAAGGATAATTGCAGACATAGTGTATATTTTCCGCGTAGAAAAATATATATATATATATATATTTCAGATGAAACTATTTTCGAACTATAAATTTCTTTTATTTTAATTGCTTGTTTCTAAAATATGTTATAGCATACTGTAGAGTCATTATGTATTTTTTGTATCAGAAAATGTGAAATATGTGCAATGCTGTCGCCGGGACTCGAATCTGGACGCACCGAGTGTGCTACCATTACACGACAAATGCATTCCGAAAGGAGGGAGAAAATACTTTATATACCCCTGCTTTTAAGGGCGTCTGTGGATTAGGGAACCCAATCACCAAATACTAGTGGTGACAAATTATTGCCCACTACCTTTTTAGTTCGGCTCCACTGTCATTAGGGCTTTTGAGGTAGGAGGCATAAAAATCAGCAATACCCTCTCCGGGATTCAAATCTGGACCTCTGGAATACGCGTCGAGTGGGATACCGTTACACCACGAAGGCATACTGGAAGGAGAGATAAAATACCTTACAATACAAAGAAAGGAAAGTAAATAATCTGTTATTCTGAGCCGCTCTTTTGTGCATTCCGGGAGCAGATGCATAAAACTTGAGCTCCATCTCTGATTGTGGAAAAAAGAAACTACTACCAAACTACGTATGTAAAGTCTGCACTTAATTCGTTCCTTACTAAACTTTGTAATCAGAAACATAAAATTATACATAGAAAATAATCAAAAATAAGTGTTACTTGAAGGCTAATTATTTTTTAGATTTAGTTCTGAAAATCTCAAAATGTGAAAATTGGCAATTAAATTTTCAGAGTAAATCGAGATAATAATTTTAAAGGTCAAACAACTGCAAAAGATGATGTCACTCGGAACATCACTTGCATCTGTAAGCGGTAAATTTTTATTACGGCTTGCAATGACCATCTGCTGAGAAAGCAAAATTCATTTCTATCTACTTAACGCTGAAATGAAATCAATGAAATTCAAATTTTTCTCTTAATTCTTTAATTTAATAAAGTAACTTGAAATACGCGTTTCAGTGGGAGCTTTTAGCATGCAACAAATGAAAAGATGAAAAATTTATTTTGAAGTAAGAAGGGAGCTTCAGGCCGTTGGTTTACGCTTAACAAAATCCGAGTCGATATTTTTCGTCGCGACGTTCAGGCGACATATTTTGGGATAATTACGAGTAGGAAAGTTCATTAAATAGATTTTAAGAAGCAGCAATATTTTCTGGTCTTGTGATTTTCACAGTATGTTTCGAACATTCCCAATATAGTATATGTCTTTTACCTTAATTCCAGATTTTAACTAGGGAAGTTATGTGTAAGAAGACTAAATGGTAGACATTATGCTTTTATATCAGTAGCGGAAGTAAGAAGACTAAAAAAAGGTTTGTTTTGTAAATCATTCTTTACGCACTTAACGCAATTATAGCATTGTGCTTTCTTCCCTTTTCTCCATCCTTTGTGATAGATTGAACAAAGGATTCTTCAAAATGATGGATATTAATACAAATTTACTTTAATTTTTGTAACACATTCTTTATTAAAAAGAAGCCTCAGACTGATATATATATATGCATTATAACTAGACAAAGTTTTTAATTTGAGGCGAATGTAGTATTTTTTTTCATTTCAGCCATACAGTTATCCAAGTTAGCATTAGTTCACAGTATCACAGATAACCAAAATTGAAATTTAATTCAAAATTAAGAAGAAAATATTTTTTTTCAGATTTACAGTCTAGTTTTATATATTTCCTTGCTTCGTTTGCTGAGTGAATAACTCTGCCAGTTATTTCAAAAATACCTTTTTAATTAGGTTTTATCAGCGCTTCGGCCAGCTTGCCACAGTTATCAAGTGTCATAAGACAGGACTTTATAATATAAAGTTGACAGTAAATCTTGGGGTGATTATGAAAGAGATGATTAAAATAGTTTTGTGACGCAAACTGTGAAAGAATTGTCACAATTTCTGAAGTTTCCACTCAGTGAAGAAACGCGCTTTAAGAAGAAGCGTGACTTCTTTACGAATTGATTTCCAAGCATTGTTGGAACAGAAGGCATTTTAATAAATGCGCAGAAACAATCTGTTGATGACTGTTTTGTTTTGTCAGACATTAAGGGAAATTTGTTCTGAACTTTCTGTTCCCAAGATATATATTAATTTTTTGCACTAATTTTCTGACACCATATATCTATCCAAAATTATTCATATAAAATACTATATTTCAATTTAGTATCATACATACAATCACTGTTGGTTTAAATATCAAAACAACTACTTATTATTTCATTCTACTTTATTTCTTAGAACTTAAAATCTAATAATATAGATTATTTTTCCTCAAAATATATTTTAAAATGCTTGCATTATGAGCAATATTCTCAAAAATGCGTACTCTGTTGTGTCAAATATGGATTATTTCTGTTATCAATCAGTGTTGTTACAGTGTTGCGTAATAGGAAATCTTTAATTAGATCAAATATTTAATTTTATTAAGATTATTTCTTTTATATGGAAGAAATGAACACAACTATGTATCATAAAAATAATTTGTCTTCAAATGCAAGATTTCTTTCAGTAGGTTCTTATCTTTTACCGGGCTGAGATTTAGTAGTTGTCACATACATATGCGATTTTCCTGCAACTATTTGCTTGTTGCAGTTATCTTGTAACTATTAGTGTATTCTTTGACGCACATTACAACTCATTTTGTTATTCGGTGTGTCGCATCTATCGGATGTTAAGCAGTAAATGCCTGAAATAAATAGATAAAAAGAGGGGCCATCATTACCACCGATGAACTTTTAAATCGTCAACAAAATTTCATAACCAGCTGCTACATTTCTGTCTGCTGGATAATAAACAAGTTCACATTAATGCAGTGAGAGCCAGTTTTTGAGCACGCATGGGCAAAAATATGATCTGATACCAGGGGCCACATATTGTTTTCTTTAGTTAATAATAAGGAATACTTTACGAAATAATATATGTAGATTATTTCAAGATAAAGATAGACAGTATGTACTTCAAATTAGCTCTCATAAATAATTCAAACGTAAATTAATACCAATATATATAATTAGAAGTATAAAATTAGATATCAGAAATTTTAAATGCTATCTTGAATACATTTTAATACTAGTACAACCCCCATTTCCTTAAAATGTAATATGAATTAATGTGAACACTATGCGCACTCATGCGAAGCACTAAAATAACTTTTAGCCTTGAAGTCTACCTACATTGTGCTGCACATTTTCACTCTGTATAAATCCATAATTGTGTACAGTTTGAAAGCACAAAAACATTCATTTATCAGGAAACTTGTATTCTACTATCGAAAAAACCGTTTCATAGCTTTGCAGTAGATTGCAGAACATAAACATACAGGTCACATGCCATCAGTTGATTAATGGAGTAAGATTGCAGAAACGCAAGAAGCTGGCAAAAATTTTATTGATAGAAAAGTCGAACGTATTAGGAAAAATTAATGTAAGAATTCAGTACTCAAACTTAATATCTATTATGTTTCTACCATTTGCTCATTTTGTTTTATATCTGCAGGTACAGTCAGTTAAAAGCAATAAACTTATTTTTCATAACCATAAGGAGCGGAACAGGTTACCATAAGAAACGGAACAGGTTACCATAAGGAACAGAACAGGTTAATCCAGAATTTTGATATGGAAGCTGCTTAATGTTCAATACTTCTGTTTTGTGTGTTATTAATGTATACGCTTAGAGAGGTTTAGAGAAATTCCTTTGAAAAGTGAAATAATCTGAGATTTTTCAAACATAGCCATCTTTCGCTTATATTTGAAATCTGAAAATAATGGCTCTGATTGAATCTCTGTAACGTTTAACGAAAGAAAAAATGACTGTGTAAGGTTCTTCTGTATTTCTGTTGTGTAGAATCTGGAGAAAGAGTAATTGCACCGAAGAAAGGTTAAAACTGCCCTTTATTAAACTTTTTAAATTATTTGCAATGCGTCAACTTGACGCTAACATACTACACCTCAAATTCGGCGGTTAACTGAAACAGTTGAATCAAACTTAAAAATGGAGATATTCACAAGTAGTAGAATTACACTACAGAACTCATACAATCTTGTACCCTACAGTTGTAGATGAGTCTAGTAGCAGCAAAATAATAGCTATTAAACCACGTCTAACCAGCAGTAACTGCTAAGCGGAAGCTTGCGTATAAGCGCACACAGAAATTTCCCACTCTCTCTAACTTTGCCTACTGGAACGTCGATATTTCAACTTTTTCTCCCACTGATAGAATTTGCATTTTTTATGCGAGTACCAAATTTAAATATTCTGGCACTGACAATTAGGGGAATGAAGGCTTATAGGAAAGTAACTTA
Source organism: Stegodyphus mimosarum (assembly GCA_000611955.2). Taxonomy (NCBI): domain Eukaryota; kingdom Metazoa; phylum Arthropoda; class Arachnida; order Araneae; family Eresidae; genus Stegodyphus; species Stegodyphus mimosarum. Next base: position 217,156 of record KK115442.1, read on the forward strand.
AAATTAAATTTAACTGGTTATTTACAAAAAATATAAATCCCTACAACTGAAACACTATTATGAAATAAATTCCTTTTTGTTACCTTTTTAAAGTACGTGAAACTGCTCAGCTTGCTAAATTTCTGCAGCAGTGGAAAGATACAGGAAGTACACCAGATTCATTCATCTGGAAAAGGTGCAAAGTTACAGATAATTTCTGGCCAAGTACGAAAACAAATCAGTAAGAACCATGGTTTCTGACTCAATATTCCAATCCGAAAACAGAAGCCCAAATCGAGGTTTATGGGATTCCCTTCAACTGCAAGTCGGTGCGATCTAGTGGGAAGGTTCGACGAAAGGAGTTTTAAATGGCAGCTCATTTTACCGAGATCTCGAGGTCTTGCGTTCTGTCAGAGCTTAATAGTAGGCTAAGGAAATCATTTTTGGCTTAAAGAAATCACTCCATAAAATTGAGAAATTTTCTTCTGGAATAAGACCAGAGCAAATGTAGAAAAATGATGCAAATCGTGTGATGCGTGTGGAGCTCGAAAAGGCACGCAAACGTGAACATGAATGCGATCATAGCGCTGCTATATAGAAGAACCTTCAAAAAGGATCACACTCGATGTTTTCTGTCATTTACGCTGTAGAATTACAGGAAACAAGTATTGTTAGTTTGTCATAGAGTACTTTAGCAATTGAGCAGAGACTTTTGCCATACCGGAATAAGAGGCTTCAACCGACCGAGGTCTGGTAGAAAACTGAATTTGCATGTTTAGGGTGTCTTCGTTTGTTCAGTCTGACCAAGGAAGAAACTTCACATCAACACCATGTTTAAAGGATTATGTAAAATTCTCAGTATGGAGAAAACTGAAACAACTCCTTTAAATCCACATAGTTTGGCGAAGAGATATAGTAGAGAAATTTTTCGCTATCATTTTCTATTACTATCTTAGAGCCAGCAGAAATGGGATAATTTTTCTTACTCTCATCTAGGATTGACGTTCATGAGAGCACTAGAGTTTTCCCATTGCAAATGATTTCTGACCATTATTTTCGTCTGCCGTGCGGCCTATTCTTCGAACTACCGCCGCACAATTTCTCTCCTAAACAGTAGCCAGAAGATCCACAGGCGTGTTTACAAGACTTTCAACGGTTGTCAGAAGAAGAATCAACGCAGTAAATAAGAGGATAAAATGTGATACGATGTTAAGTTAACAGTGAGAGAATTCAAGTACGAATATTAAGTCTGGTTGCGGAACCTTAAGCGTCTTCTATGGATTTCACCCCTGCTGAAGCTATTTTGGCAAAAGCATTTCCGTATGGTAAAAAAATTAAACTATGTGGTGCGTATCAAAACCATTTTTTATTTAAAATAGCGCATTGCGAGAGACTGGCAACTTATTACGTCAGTGACGGCTAGTCGTTCTGTGTCTTGGGTACTGCACTGTCTGGAATGTACAATCCGAAAAGAAAGGGCGATGCTGTAAATTTCTATAAATATTTAAGCATATTTGCTTCCATTGTTGCTTTTGTGTGTCGGTGTAACGTTTCCCATTACTTTAGATAGTTATTTATTTATTGGCGTCTTTCAGGGTAATAACTGTAAACTTATTTTGGGTGTAGTTGAATTTCTGGGCCGATGTCTCCTATATAATTATTTATTTATTATACAGAATCGCGAATCTTCAGTTCTGAGTTCAACATCATGTGAATTATAAAAATAGTTCAATTAGATATCGCAATATGGCTAAGAAGCTTTGGACGTGTCTTGGCTAAATATGTATTCGACAAATGTAAATATGTATTGGCAATTTCTCACCAGCTTGCGACCTTTCGGCAGATTCTAGAAAACAAATTTTTGAATATATATGGTTGGTTTTTTTCAGCTTTAAAAGCAGCCTTAGAATTAAATTTTAGTAATGCCTAGTAACACAAAGAGATTTTCACGGGTTCTATATCAAATTTGCAGACCATTCAAGGCAGGTGCAGTAGATACCCATTAGTTGGCGCAATTCAGAAACACCTGCTAATGATTCAAGCGGTACCGGCTCACACTTAGATCTTGGGTAATGAAACAGCTGACAAAATTTAGAAGAGCGCAATTCATAAGTTCACTCAATGTAGTCCTTCCTACCTCGTATGTTAAAGCCACACTCATCAAAGAATTCTCTCTAAACAACTGCTGACAGAACTACTGAAACATGGCCATCACAGAAATTAGTTAGAGAATGTCCGTAATTTACCCAATACCTAAGAAGGCATAGCCAGGATATTTCCTACTTGCATCATTTTGGCTTCAGAAATAATGACTTCTGCATTTGCTGTAATGTCAGTGATGCTGATCAGAATTTGGTTGACTGCACGTATACCAAAACTATCATTTGAAAGGGCTGTCCACGAATCCCCGACAAGTATGGGTCAGGAAGACTAGCCAAAATAAATATGCGCACTATAGCATAAGACACTATACTTTTACTGCTAAGAGAATAGCTGACCGCCTGGAATAATTTACTGCTACTTCCCTCCCCTCGACCCTATGAAATAGAACCGGCAGCTATAAGCTTTTGTATCTTACTATGTATTTGTTTCCCTTTTCGTATGGAGACCTTGTATTTTATATCCATACATTACATAGTGAACATAGCTTTGTGTTTTTTTGCAGTTGTTCAGCAACGTATATATATTTATTGCTCTGTTGTAATGTATTGTTGTATTATTTAGCTCCCTAAAATACTTCTCATACTAATTTTCTACTAATACACAGATATGTTTCACAAATATACTGATTTATAGGTAATATTATGCCTTGCTTTGAAGTGTTTTCATATGAAATGTTTATGTAAATATTAACATGTGCACATTCCATCACTGTATATTCTGCTAAAATTTGTCAATTTGTGTCTTATAATACTGTCGTTCTTTGTTTTAATTTTTTTTACCTTGCTTTTAATTGTATTCATAATATAAATAAAATTCATTATATAAATATTATCACGTCTATATTTTATCACTGCGAATTCTGCTACCATTTTTACCTGTATAAGAATTTATACAATTGTATTTCTGTATACGTATAAATATTTTGTTTCTTTCCTTGCATGCAAATAATAGAATGCAGAGAATTTGAGCTGTCTGAGCTTACTGCCTGTCCTCTTTCGCTACTAGATAACTTACAATTAATTGGCCAAAAAGTTTCTTTCTTTAGATGCACATATTTTGTTTGCATCCCGAAAATAGACCTGGTGGATATGCCACGAGCGTGATGGGTGGATATGCCACAAGCGTGATGGGTGGATATGCCGCAAGCGTGATAATGAGGCTTTAGGCCGAAAAGCTAACTAAACCCAGTTGAAGGCTACCCAATTATCACCAGAAAACGAAAAGAAAAAAGAAACCCGTATAACACCGTATAAATACGGCAGTGAGAGCGAAGTCGTGTCAGTCTTTTATCAATTCTTATAAACTGTTGTTCAAAGAGAATTATCTGAATTGCATTTTAGAGTATACTCTGTAATTTTGCCAGTTTACGACGTTTTTCGTCTACTAAGCAAGGAGTTGCTTAAAATTCATGTTCTTCTTGAACTGTTTATATACATTTGTTTTGCTCAGTGTCATTATAATTTAAATTAAATTATTAATTTCTTCTTGGTCATCCGGAGTGATTAATTAAAGAGACATCCTCGAATCCGTACATAGCAAAAATATCGTAATCATGCAATGGCAACTTTATTTCGATTCCTAAAATTTCTGGGAGAAAATTAAACATACTGTAGTTCTTAACTTAAAGGGTTTATATTTTACCGGTGCATTTTGATGTTAGAAGTTAGAACTAATCAATGTAACATATATACAACATTTAGTTTTATCTTTAGAATAACCGGCTTCATTACAACTACATAGTCTCGAGCTCACAGCTCGGATAAATAATAACCGGTGTTGCCAGATTCGATAGTAAATGATATATAATAGCGTGAAATATAATAGAGTAAATATTACAAATACACAAATAAACAATAATGAAGTTTTACATAGTTTAAAACAGTATATGTAACCGTCACATTTTGCGATGTTGAAAGAACTCGCCAATCTTTCACCAAAGACTGTAAGGTTATCGAAGAACGTCAGAGTCGTCACAGTACCCCCCTCCTAGTGTCAACTGGAAGTGCACACGACGACCAGAGCGGGTAGTTTGGGTTGTAGGAATGTCTGCTTGACTGTCGGTGTCCATTTTGTCCGGCAGCAGGAAAGCAGATTTAACTCTATCAATGGACACACTAATGTCCTTGCCTTGTCGCTGCAAGGTAATCTGCTTCTCAGTCAGTTTAACCACAGCATAAGGTCCGTCGTAGGGAGGTTGTAAGGGTCTTTTCACAGCATCCTGTCTCAACAATACGTGAGTACACTTGGACAGTTGCGGGTGCACGAACACTGTCTTGCTTCCGTGAGAAGATGTAGGTACGGGTTTAAGATTACGCATACTTTGTTTTAATTGCTGCACTAACTCTTAGGCATTGTCCGTATCTTGGAAAAAATCACTAGGTAGACGGAGAGTTGTACCGTAGACGAGTTCAGACACAGTAGCGTTAATGTCCTCTTTAATGACTGAGCGTAAGCCAGGGAGAACAAAAGGGAGAGCCAGCGTCCAGCTTGGATTGGCTTGAGTCATAAGCGCAGCCTTGAGTGACCGACGTGTGCGCTCAACGAGGCCATTGGCTGAAGGGTGGTATGGCGTGGTTCGGATCTTTTTAATACCTAAGCACGCACATAATTCGCGAAAGAGATGTGATTCAAATTGACGCCCCTGGTCTGTTGTAATGACACCAGGAACGCCAAATCGTTGTACCCACTCACGGATTAACGTTGCTGCTACTGTCTCCGCTGTCATGTCGGTGATAGGATACGCCACCGGCCATCGGTTAAAGCGATCAATGGCAGTTAAGCAAAAAGAAAAGCCTTGCGAAGGAGGCAGGGGTCCTACTATTTAAAAATGGAGGTGGTAGAAACGAGAATCTGGAACCTTGAAAGAACCGAGTTTACTGTTTGTATGCCGTTGAATTTTGATTCGTTGACAGGGAATGCAGGTACGAGTCCAACCCTGAATATCTTTACGCATAGACTTCCAGAAAAAATTTTTAGAGATGAGTTTAGTAGTAGCTCGAACTCCAGGATGCGAGAGGTTGTGCACTGAAAGAAAGACTTTTCGTCGCATAGCAACAAGTACATATGGACGCACCGTACCCGTGGAAATATCACAGTATATTTCTGTAGTTGATCGTGGCATCCGTAACTTTTTGAGCTGAAGAGATTTGTCCGGAGAAGAAATTAGTGCTTTTAATTCATCATCGCCCTGTTGCATTTCTGCAAATTCCTCATAATCTATAGTATTGGGGGCAACAATCGCTGATATTCGAGAAAATGAATCCGCTGGTACATTATCGATGCCGCGGATGTACCTAATATCGGTGGTGAATTGCGAAATGAAATCTAAATAGCGCAGCTGTCGTGGGCTAGTCTTATCTAAGTTTTGATTAAAGGCGAATGTTAAAGGTTTGTAGTCGGTGTATAATATCAGTACGCGACCCTCAATCATATGCCTGAAGTATTTAATAGCGGAATAAGCTGCTAGAAGTTCGCGGTCAAAAGTACTGTACTTAGTTTCAGCTGAGGTTAACTTTTTAGAGAAGAATCCTAAAGGTTTAAAACCGTTGTTGTGGATTTCATTTAAGGAGGCACCAATTCCAAAATCGCTTGCATCCACCGTCAAGGCTGGGTCAGCATCCTGTGAAGGATGAGCCAAAAGAGTAACATTAACCAAGGGATTTTTACATTGGTTAAACGCATTTATAGCTTCCTCGGTCCACTGTATTTCTCGTTTATAATTTGTTTTAGAATTTTTGCCACCTTGGGTAGGAATTTTCGATAAAAGTTTAAAATACCCAAATATTTTTTGAGGTCGCGAACTGTGACAGGCAGTTTAAAATTAGCATTAATGTCTACTTTTTCGAGAAGTGGTAGGATACCATTCTTATTTACCGGATAACCTACAAATGGAACTTCTGCGCATCCAAACATGCATTTACTGGCGTTGATGGTCAAACCATAGTCATCAAGCCTTTGTAAAACTTCCCTCACATGTTTTTTATGGGAGTTAGCGTCTGGCGATGCGATTAAGATGTCATCGAGGTATACGAAACAATAATCTAAACCTCTTAGCACTTCGTGTATGAAACGCATCCAGGTTTGAGAGACATTACATAATCCAAATGGCATAAATACAAATTCGAATGTTCCGAAGTTAGTAATTATCGCCGTTTTATGCCTATCATCTGGATGAACAGGAATATGGTGATGAGCTCTTTGAATATCAAGTTTTGTAAAAATTGTTTTACCTTTGAGATTTTCATTAAAACTTGTTAAATTTGGAATCGAGTGCGGTCTGGTTTAGTTTGCCTATTCAGAGCACGATAATCACCACAAGGACGCCATGAATTAGTGTCTTTTTTGGAGACCATGTGCAATGGAGAACTCCAATTTGATTTTGAAGGAACAATAATGCCTTGATCGAGCATATACTGAAACTCTTGTTTAGCAATCTCGGATTGCTTTGGATTTAATTTTCTCGCTCGGGCATGTACTGGAGGACCAAATGTCTCAATATGATGAAAAGTGCTGTGTTTAATCTTTTCATTAAAAGGTCGAGGTCTTGTCAGATTAAGAAAATTTTTCACGATAGCAGCATATTCCGAGTTAAGTGATGCAAATAATGTTTTAATTTGGGGGGCAGTACCAGCAAAATGTTCGCCTCTTGTAGACAATTTTGTCAAGGGATCTATTAGACGCTTGTTTTTAATGTCCACAATTAATCCATATTTATCCAAGAAGTCGAAACCAATAATCGCTGTGTTAACGTCCGCAATCACAAAATTCCACGAAAAGGATCGCAGTAAATTAAAATTTAGTTTAAGTAATTTTTGGCCATAAGTTTTGATTTTAGAATCATGCGTTGCAAAAAGCTCAAATCTGGTCGGTTTGATATTTTTTTTTTGGTTTGGGAATAATGCTGACGTCTGCGCCAGAATCTACTAAAAATCGTTGATTTTTGTGTTTATCGAAAACAAATAGGCGACATTTTTTAGCGAGCGGATTGTCATGGCCACAAGCCGCCACTGTAGCCATGTTTTCTAGTTTTCCGAATTTTCAGAAAAATTCGGGCGGTCGTCAGATTGGCGACGTGAAAACTCGCAAGGTGGGGTACATTTATGGGCATTTTTCAGGAAAGCGTCTGTAGTAATAACAAATGGTTGATGGCGGTTTTCTGGAATGCGAGCGCGACGATGATCTTCTACGAAAAAACTGTTTATTACGCGGCCGTGACAGGCGAGCTACTTGTAGTTTTAATTCTGAAATTCGTTTTGATAATTCATGTAATTTAGTGGATGCGCTCGGCTCAGGTGCAGACTTGGCGGAATATACTGAAACCGGCGACGTGATATCTGCTACTTTGTCAGCAATGTCAGCCAGTTTATCTAAATTTTCCGAGGCAACTGAAAATACAGTCTGAATTTGGGATGGGAGACGTTGTAACCACAAATGTTTTAGAAATTCATCTTGCAACTGACCACCGGAAAGTTCCTTCATTTTTCGTAGGAAGTGGCTAGGTTTATCACCAGCTAATTGCAATTCAGTCAATAGTTTTTTAATTTTTTGGTGTTCCGAATCAGCAAAGTCGTTAATTAAGCGATCGGACAGCGTTTTGTATTTATCGTTCGTCGGCGGTGTAAGAATTATATCAGAAACATGAGAAAGTGTTTCGGAATCCAACATCGAAACCAGAACGGCATATTTCGTGTCATCTTGAGTTATTTGACTTAAAACGAAAGCACTGTCGCACTGACGGATCCATAGAGGCACATTATTTCGCCAAAATACCGGTAGACGCAATGTAATTCTCCCAACGTTTGAAGAATCATCGCCTACAATTCTGGATGGTGTTGTCATGACTGAGAACAGAGATACCAAGCGCAAAACGCGGGGAGACATAACGAAATAAAAATATATTTACAAATAATATATTGAGGAAATTTGCACAAAATAACAACAAGCGATGAATGAAAAGGCACTTACTTGCGACTGCGTCATCTTATGTACAAAAATGAAAAATAAAAAGCACAGAAGGTTTTCACGTCCTCGTTAGTCACCAATGTTGTTCTTAGCTTAAAGGGTTTATATTTTACCGGTGCATTTTGATGTTAGAAGTTAGAATAATCAATGTAACATATCTACAACATTTAGTTTTATCTTTAGAATAACCGGCTTCATTACAACTACATAGTCTCGAGCTCACAGCTCGGATAAATAATAACTGGTGTTGCCAGATTCGATAGTAAATGCTATATAATAACGTGAAATATAATAGAGTAAATATTACAAATACACAAATAAACAATAATGAAGTTTTACATAGTTTAAAATATATGTAATCGTCACATTTTGCGATGTTGAAAGAACTCGCCAATCTTTCACCAAAGACTGTAAGGTTATCGAAGAACGTCAGAGTCGCCACAATACTAAGAAATTTCAGACATTATATTTATTATTCGTAAAATTAAAAAAATGCCCAGTTGAAGATAAAATGTGATTTTCGTGTTTATTCACCTTTACTCAATATCTACAGACACGTTCAAAATTCCCAGTTCATTTTTCAAGGCTTAAATAAATGTGCACCTGTATACAGGTTCTTTCTTCACATGACTCATGTTTTTATTATTAATCCTAAAAACTCGACTAATCCTTTTCTTTGCCTGATTGCAACTTTGCTAAAATTTCAGGATTCTACTAAAGTAGAGAATAATTATTTTTGACTGTTTTTTTAAAGTTCGTTTGGCTTGATATTTAGATTTCCTTCAAGCAGATCATGGAATTGTGTGTATTCAGAAAATGTAATATTCGTACGTTGTTATTAGAACCAGTTCTGTAAATACTTCTTACGAAAAGTCCCGTAAATACTTCTATGTTTTTATTAATCTCGCTTCTGTTAAATGTGATGTTTTCTTCTGTCAGGCATTCGTTAAACTTACTCTTAAAATGCATTTTAAGTGATTCGATTACAAAATCCTTAATCTCAAAATTTAGTCGTCAATAGATTAATTTTCTAGATAAAAGGAAGACGTAGGGAGGAAGAAAATGAAGAATGTCATTTCCCGTCATCCTGCAGGCAAGAATTTCGCTGGAACACTTTACTCTCACTTGTTTGCTTGGGAAAGGAAGTCTTGACTTTTATTGACATATCCGCAAAATAGCTTCTGCTACTGATATTATCGCTTAAGATTCTTATATGCATCAGCTTCTTCGGTGTTACTTTACTTGATTTTCTTCCACAGATCCAGGGAAATGAATTCATTCATATTGATCTAAAGTTCATACTTCAGGATTAAGGTACGCACTGCTCTTTTTTTCAAGAAACTACAAATAAGATTTTCTGTTGCGTAATCGATTATCTTAACTACTAAAGAAATAAATAAATTTCCTTTTCTTACATTGTAGTTATGAATCTATTCCTTCGATATTTGCAAATACAAATGATACTGATGATGGTTTGCTTTAGAACTAATATTTCATTATTCTTTTTATTATAATAAAAAGTTATACTTTCATAAAAGAAATTTCTGCTTTGGAAACTTTCAATAACAAAGGTTTTGAAGCTTGAAAGTAGGTAAAAGATCAAAAGATGCGTTTTAGAAGACATTAATACTCTTACATGCAAGGCAAATGTTAGTAAATATTTAGTTAAAATATATTACGGCAGGTTCATTTATAATGGTAGTGAATATTATAAGGTTCATTCTCATGAATTTGTTTCCTGGTGTACAAAACAAAGCACTTAAAGTTTTATCGAGTTAATATGCAAAGTCAGTTTAATTTAAAGAAATTATCTTTCATTTCTTTAAAAAAGCATCATCGAGCTGAAAAAAAGGCATTCTCGAGAGAGTAACTGTATAGAGTTTGGTTTCCTTTGATAGCATAAATTATCACCAAACTCCTAATAGACGTTAAGCGAATTATCGGTCTATATGAAAAGAACACCAGAGTCTAGAAAAGTATTAAACAAAGCTTTTTATTAAATCAGAACTTGAACATAAATGTCGTTCTCGTGCTCACATTAGATACAAACACGTGTTTCAATTAAATTTAATATAACAGTCAAATTCAAATTTAAAACTGAGACCAGTAAGCAAAGGCTACACGATTGATTTAACACAAAGTTGGCTAAAAATTTCACCGGCATAGCAATTTCAACGGCATCTGAGCTAGCGGAACCCAGTAACATATCCTCAAGAAGCAGCAACAAGTTCCGACTTATAATCCGAACAACCTCAGCTTAAAGACTCTGAAACTAAGTTTTGTTTCTACAAGTGTTAGGGAAACGGAAGGGAGAAGTGGCATTAAATATCTAAATCACAAATAACTAGTTATGCGAAATTAGTGCTTTTCTCCGACCTTTTCAGTTCCAGATTCTAAAAATATTATAAGTATTCCTCTAATTTTCACTTCCTCAATGCTCTCAGGGAAGAAGCTCCCCTAAATTTTAAACTTGATTCATCCGCGTAGGGAGAGTATCTTACTTACGACGACCAATCTCCGCAAGTTACCTGCGTAGATCAGGCCGAACCTTTCCATTCTATCTGACGAAATTTTGTCAGCCAAATACAAGAACCAACTAATTAGAACTAAACAAACACGAATTGATATTCAGGTTATGATTTCTGTAAGTCAGCCGTGCTATCACCTTCTCAAAATATTTACAAATGATCTGAGGCATAAGGAGTAGCAGAGAGAACAATAAAATGGGGCGAGATTCAAGTTACAGGGAAATAGAAATGAATACATCTTATTAGGTATTTTAATAATAATACTACTATGTTTTCTTAACGAAATGCTGAATCGTTTAAAGAAATAATATTGTGATAGTTACTTGTAGTTTATGCATGACTATATTTCGTTTGTTATGTTCTTACTGTAGCCGCGTCCTTCGGAAATTAAATTATTGGCAAAAGTTTTACCTTCTTAATTTTCAGACCATAAAAATGTAAAAAAAAGAGAGAGAAAGAGAGAGAGAGGGGGGGAATACGATAATTCTTGTTTTAGCTGAATGTGTAATGGGCAACAGATAACGAACGTTATTCAGATGTCTGTCAAGTTAAATAGGGGAATGTACACTCACTTCCAAAAGTTAAGCACGGAGAGGAAAATGGTAATTTCCGGAAGCCAATCAGAACTGAAGAGGATGCAGTTCGCTGCAGAGGTAGATGGAAGTATGCAAATATGTTACGTAACAGCCAATCGCGCTTTCATGTCACGAAATATGCAAAAAAGACAATCTTTTAAGAAGCCAGCTTTATGAAGGGTTACAGAAGTTGATTGTAAGTGCTGATAGAAGGTGTTTAAAACTTCCGTGCAATTTGTTTTCAAGACATGTGTGTTTCTATGACTTCCAGAAGACGAATGGAAGATTCTGAGCACTGGCGTGCTGTGAGGCGCATTGAAGCAGGACAGTCGATCACAGACGTTGCTCTTTTCTTCGGCGTTCATCATTCTGTAATTTCACGTTTATGGAAACAATTCCAAACCACACAGACAGTTGTCCGAAGGCCCGAAGCCGGTCGCCCTAGGGTTACAACCCCCGCGGAAGATCGATATATTGCTATTGTAGCCACGCGGAATCGCAGAGAGACCTCCACACGTATGACATCTATGGTTACAGCGTCCACTGGTAAGGCGATATTTGCAGCTATTGCAAGCCGAAGATTACATATCAGTGGACTGTACACCTGGGTACCTCGAGTTTGTGTTCCTTTCTACGTCCAATCAAGAGGGGCACGATTACAGTGGTGCCGGGAACATGCCAATTGGAATGTGTCTGACTGGGGCAATGCCATGTTTACTGATGAGTCAAGATTTGCTCTGGAGCCAGATGACAAGCGTATAAGGATATGGCGTGAACAGCGAACACGCAATGAGTCCCAAAACATCACCGAACATCACGCATTCCGAGGCGGAAGCATTATGGTGTGGGCTGGGATTTCATTAGGATACCGCACTGACCTGCACATCTTGAAACGGGTTTCTTTGACGGCTGTCCGGTATCGAGATGAAGTCATAGAACCCATTGTAAGATTGTACGCTGCAGCAGTTGGCCCTACTTTTGTTTTAATGGACGCTAACGCACGTCCCCATAGAGCTGACATCGTCGATGACTACCTGGAGAGTGAAGGGATTGCGCGTATGGCGTGGCCAAGCATATTCGCCCGACCTTAATCCCATTGAAAATCTTTGGGATGCTCTCGGCCGTGCTGTATCTTCAAGTTTCCCACCTCCAGCCACTCTATTTGGGTTGGAAACTGCTCTAAAAGAAGAATGGCGATTGCTTAATTCTGCGGTGATTGACCACCTAATTGAAAGCATGGACACAAGGTCTAAACTTTGTATACAGATGAGGGGGGATCGCATACCTTATTAATGTCCTTTTTTGCATTTTTTCACTTTATACATCATTCTGTTTAAGTGTCCACAATGTCATTATCTGATAACTTACAAAAATTTAATATTGTGTTCATTTCTGTATATAATTATTGATTTTGTTTCATGGATAAATATATATGCTACTTTCCTGCCGAATTTTATGTCAATCAAAGCAGTATTTGTTGATTTTGTTTGCATTTTACATCTTCGTGCTTAACTTTTGGAAATAAGTATACTTGAAGTTACAACGCCTTTTCCAAATGCAAGGTATGTTTATTTAGTTTTCCAAAAATATCAAGCTGCAGCCATAAAATATGTAATACATTTAATTAATTTTATTCTTTATAAATAAAATTTCAAAATTTCGATAAAAAATGAGCTTAAATTTCGCAAGTGCGGTTTTTATGTTTATCTTTGCACAGGAAATCAAATGATACTTTCTAAGATATTTTTTATGAAATTTTTAAATAACTGCGGTTCATTTTTATTATGCTATTGTTTATTCGTCCTGCAATGTTATAGCGGGATTAGTAAGATTATCTTAAATTGTTTATATCAAGGCCCGTGGACATTTCTTCACAAATTATGCAGCATAATCGGATATTACTGTAACCGGGACCGCATATTTTAAGATATGTTTTAGAAACGGTCGTGTAACAGCTTTATCTGAAAGTTGTCATAAGTAATTGTTTCCAGTTATTACCAGGAAAAAACTAATTTTATTTATTTCAATTCTAGCACATATTTGTATCACATCAGTTCCCATTATCTCATTAGGGATATTGCTTTTACGCTATTAAAATAGTCGACTATGTTACAATTAATGTCATTAATTAACGGTATGTGCCACAGGTTATGTCATATTATATATGACATATGTCATGTACCAGTTTTTGCCATTGAGAGATAAAGCTGCTTCGCTCACTTCTGCATGCTTTTTCTCATGCCTGTATGACTTTTTAATTGGACACCGTGTAATTCATTCAACATATTTAATTTTAAATATACTGAAATTGCAGATCGTGATTCCATTTTTCAGTTGTCATCTCCGAGTAAAATAAAGTGTAATCGATAATTTCGTAGTTAGTGGCTTTGTTCCTAACTCCTGTGATACCGGTGTGTTCAAAATAAATCATTTAAGCACTCGTAAACATTTTTAAACTTGAGATTTGCCTTCAAGTCCTTTATTAAAGTTTCTCAAAAATCTAAACAATTTGTAAGTTAGCGTGGCACAGTTTTTTTCCCTCACCTCATCATCCAATTTAATTCACGGTACGGTTTCCACAGCTGCAATCTCTGTTCTATGTGTGTTTAATATACAGAGTTTGGTGGGTTTTTTTGGTAGCATAAGCTGAATCCAAACTTTACGCAGACACAGAACGAATTATTACTGTATCTGAAGATACGGACAATGTCTTGAGAAGGTTAAAAAATAACATTTTTATTAAGTCAGAACTTTGAAAATAAATGGCACTTCTGGTGCTCTGATAAGCAATCACAACTCGTGGCGATGTAACTTAACAGTCAAAATTCAAATTAAAACTAAGAATAGTTGAAGATTACACAAATGACTGAACGCAAAATATGCTGAAATGTCTCCCGGCGTAACAATTTAAATATCCGCAATTCGGCTGGCGAATTCTACTATCAGAGCTAGCAAAACCTAGTACCGTGGCCTCAAAAGGCCACGGTACCGTGGCACGATGTATCTTACAATCCGAAAACCTCGCCTTAAATGCACTTAACCTAATTTGCATTCTAGTAAGGAAACGGAAAGGAGAAGTCACAGTAAAGATCCAAATCATATTAACTAATTACGTAACATAAAGGAACCTTGGAAATATTTAGGTTATAGTCCTGCAATATACTTGCTCTGTCTTAGCGATAAGGTCTTTTCCGAATATAATTGAGTGATCGCGTCACAGTCAGCATGTTACCGGCTGTTTGGCTCACCCTGAATTTCTTAGCAACTAATAGAACCCCTAAGATTTTTCTTGCGGTTCCCGTATAATTTCTTTGAGAATGCAACAGTTTAGTATTCTTTAAAACCACAGCTCTTGCCATGAAATGAGAAGCATCTGCTGATGTATCCAGTTTAGAAAATTTCAAGACCACAGCTTGAAAAAAAGCAGCTTTAATCTTCCCAAACCCTGTATTCGCCTTCTCTGACCACTTAAATTTCATATTTTCCTTTTTATATTCCGCATGTAGTTTAACATTTTTCGAAGTATCCTTAATGAAAGTCTTTTATAATATAAACACATTCCCCAAGACAACGCTTGCCCCTTCACCGTAGTTGCTGATGGGGAAATGTTTTCATGCGAGTATTTTGGATACCTCTGTCTAAATATATAGTGTGATACATTTTACCTCAAGTTGTGAAGTTCTCTCCTCGCGAATTTGCCTTTGGTGACATCTACGTTTAACCCACTTCTTTTAATAGTATAAAAACCTCTCGCTTATCCACATGTTGTCATAAAACATCCATGTTGCTAGTAACCGTTATCTTCTCTAAGCATATGAATGTTTATGTGCTTAGTACGGCTTTAAAATTATGTCTATTTCTTTCTGGAACGTGCCAGGAGTTTCACAGAGCTCAAATGACAGTCTTAGAAATGCATACGCCACTGAATATTTGATAAACGCATTCTCGTACCTCATGCCTATCTAAAAATACATGAAAGTTGAATTAAGCGTAGTCATATATTTAGTTGAACTAATTTCCGAACTATTTCTTTTATTATAGGTGGGAATATACTGTATATTTATTAACACTATTTACTTCTGTAACACACTGCGAAATGCCATGATTTATAGTGTGTATATTGTAAATAGTTTTTCTGACACATAAATAACGGGCTCGCATAGAGACTACTTGCAAAGATTAGTGACTTATTTTTAAACTACATGTCTTTAGTATGTTTTTAAATTATCTCCTCCTTACCTCTGTCTTACCAGTAAGGGTATGCTGTACATGGGAAATTATCCCCTGTACCTAGCTCGTGCATACCTCGATATATTATTTCTGGCTTTGATTGAACAACGCTGAAAAACTACTTACTAACTTCCAGAAATTTTACTTTTCTTTCAGGGACAGGGTTTGCAGGTCAGCGGAAGGCGATGTTATACATTTTTTGCTTTTTCGCAATACTAAGTGCCTCGGTATCGTCCTAAAAATCTATACGCTCTTCAACCCATTCAAAAAAATCCAAAATTAATATCACATCCACCTCCAAATTCCAGATCACAAAAATCAGAACGCGGTGCGTTTCATTCTCAACTTCACATTGCCCATAAGCTTCCAATTCTGCTCCGTTACGACTTTCGATACTACAACTTTAAAGAACATGAACCTCCGAAAACATTTCTTAAGAAACTTCTCCACCAAGAAGCTTTTCCGAGCCAATGTATTTAACAGCATCACTAAATGTAATCTATGAAAAGCTATCTGCATGTGAAACTACTCACCATTTTTCAACAAAAGTGTTTCAACTGTATTTCAGATGATTTCACCTCTCTAACCTTCCTCACCCTTTCCCAGCTTAAATGTCTTACTTTATTTGTTTCTATCCCCGGCTTTATTTTCTCAAAAAAAATGTTTTCTACGCACTTGGATAATAAACCAACTTGGTTACTCTAGCAGTTTGCTTACTAAACCAACCATTCTGCCCACGCTCATCCCGACCGTCCTGCTCCGCCACTTCTTCCATCAAATTTATTACGGCGACTACACTATAATTACACCCAACACATCATTTAGGCCCCTTAGGGCTTTCTTATTTTATCATTACTTCAAATAATTGTTCCCGATGTGATGGGATTACTCACTTCACGAGCAATAAGCAAGAGGATCATCAGCAAGAGCTTTCGTAAGCTCAATATCTGTGGGCTTGAATGCATTAATTAAGTTATATGTAGCAGCCAAAGAAAGCAGAATTTACAGTTTAGAAGCATAATAAAAGCCGATTAATAAACGTAACACCTTGCAAGGTTTATATTTTAGCTGTCATTTGATTATTGCTAGCGTGTGATGCAACTGTAGTATTTGCTTCTTTTAATGAGCATTAAAGATCCAATACTACCGATATTGAGCAAATGATGGATCCCAGCCAGTTAAATTTGCTGTAGCTTTACAAGTTCAGAATTGGTAATTCTGCAGCAGCTGCAGTAAGAAACATCAACAAACCATTTAGGGGAGAAAAAATGAATGAGAGATCCAATCGTTGTTGGTTTGAAAACGTTTTCCTCAAATACGTTTAGGTTTCATATTAATTATTTGGCCATCGTCCTTACTTTTCATTCATTGAAAGAAAGGGTATAATAGAATCAGGTACAAGAGAAAACTCACGAGTTATTGTCCAGCCACTTAAAGTAGTTCACACTTCAACTGTTTCCCTCCATTTGGCGTTTAACAGAGAAAGTAAGAAAACTCAGTAAGTATGAGCTTCATGAGCTCACTACTAGAAACAAAATACGATGTCCAGATTTGTGCCTTTCTC
Organism: Stegodyphus mimosarum; assembly: GCA_000611955.2. Taxonomy (NCBI): domain Eukaryota; kingdom Metazoa; phylum Arthropoda; class Arachnida; order Araneae; family Eresidae; genus Stegodyphus; species Stegodyphus mimosarum. Next base: position 234,156 of record KK115442.1, read on the forward strand.
TGTTAAGAAGAAGGGTTATTGGGTCCTTGCAATGCATTTTGAATGTGGATGACAAGTGGATAATCTATGATAATCGTACAGGTTCATTACAGCAGTTGGGAATGAAAGGTGCTAAAATGGAGGACCCAAAAATCACCTTTGCATCCAAGAAAAATGCTGTTATTCACTATAATCTAGTTCACGATAAACACAACTCGATATTGTACAGTCATGCGGTTGCCTGATAAACTGTTTCTTAAGCTACAATTACTTGTGAATAGATATAGAGTTTTATTATTTCAGGATATCACCCGACCACATACTGCAGTGTCATCATAGGAACATCATAGGATCATCATAGGCTAGCAATTTTTTACAGTATAAAATTATGCCTCATCTTCCATACTATCCTATCAATTTTCCAAAGATTACAATATTTTCCGTCACTTGAATTAATTTTGTCCAAAAAATGCTTTGGTAACGAAGCATCAGTTTATCGGGCAATGGAGGATTTCATCAGTTTTAAAGACGTTGATTTCTACAAGTGTGGCATAAAAGACTTTGGCACATGAAGTCAGCCATTTCATTTGCAACGCCCAATATTTATCAAGCAAAGACAAAGAAGTTTTTATTATTGTGGGGACGGTTCGCAGCGTCTGTCTTCAGTGATTTAAATATAATACATATACATGTGTGCATTAAAATTAAATCATGAAATCCATAGCTATGGATAATAAATAATATTTACTTCACATATTAGGAATGCTTATTTTTTCGACATGAAATTGTCTTCAATATGAAATTCCTTAAAAATTACATTTTTAAGGTAAGCATCATTATTAGCTAGGCAATCTTTCCGTGGGATTAAATGTTCTTCTCTGAAATTCAAGTATCCACGAGAGAGTAGTATACAAGACCAAACGCGATCCATTTCTTCTGAGATGGCTAAATAATTGGACAGGTTCGAAGAGAATGCTCAGAGAACGTATAAATGCTCCAGAGCTGTTTACAATAAAGATCAGGAAATATTTACGGTAGGTACTCGTATCATTAATCTTGGGATTTCCATTATATCCTGGTCTATTTATTTTAATATAATTGATACGGAATGAACATCGAATTTCGAAATGCTGACGGAATTAGACTGCAGTTATAATAATCGAATATCGCTAGCAATATTTTCCTTTGTTGAATTAAGTGAGGTGCTTTCGAAAGCTCACTAATGCTTACGTAGATAAGTTATGAATTGTAACTAAAATATAAAGAATAGATATAGCATACCAAAAGGCACAACTTACCGTGCATGAAATATTCCAAATATAAACCAGGAAATGGGGAATTTAATTGTGATTTAGTTAGTACGGAAGTCTCTTTATTCTGAGGGAAATTATGGAATAAGAATGATAACCTAAACCATACTAGATAAAATGCAGTGGCTACCAAAATTACTTCCAATATTATTCAGAAGCAACTAAGGAAAAAAAAATTGAATTTTCTCTCCGAAAACTGTGTTTCATTTCCTCAAAATGTGAACGCTATAGTTACGTACAATATTTTCGCAATTAAATATTATTATTTAAATGTCATATTATTTAAATATGACATTTCCTTGGAATAACTATGGTATAAACCGATCCTAGGGTACGCAATTCTACATATACCTTTACTAGTTTTAGATTTCTGGATAAATACACAGTTTTTTCAGAACGCATTACAATGTTAGGTTAACGGATAGCATACCTCTTTAAGAGGTCATCTGCATAACTTGTCAGGACTGAATGTTCTGTGCGTTGTTTTGGCAAACATCTTGAAGTAACTCCTTAAAGTCCTAAAGTCCTGATCTGGAACAGGGAGCTTAAATCAGCTATGTTCTGGTGTAGATACTATGATATACGTAGTATAATAACTGCACTTGGAAGGGATTTAAAATTCTCTTTTATTAAATCAATATTATTTACAAATCACTTCCCAACTCGGGAGAGATACAGAAAGTAAAAGACCACACTTGGGCCTAAATTAACAATCAGATAAATTGAAACTAAAACTAAATAGAAATTTAATTGATCTTTGCTCACAGAGCTCTTCGCGGAGTTGGCCTCTATCTAAATGGTGCGTAGCAAGAATTACTAATATTAGCGCACTTGGATTTATTTCAATAAGCAATCACGTAGTAAGCACTATGGCTTAGAATTTATCTGCTAGCTGGTCAGGCGAACGTCGAACAGAATGACCGTGATCTGAGACTAAAAGCTTTCTCACACTGAGAGGTTTCTACCTCTGGTTTAAATAGTACTTGGCTCTACTTCAAATTAGCATAAGCTGAAAACGCGCGCTTCTTCTGACGGGAAGTTGAAACAGAGAAGAGATAGAAAGATTTAAATTAAAACAAAACTTGGTTAGTTTAACTAAAACCTTTCATACTTCCCACCAGAATTGCGGTAGTTAAACTACTGTGGTCCAAACGGCCCATGTTGAAACTCGACAACTAGTCATTCAAACTAGTCAAACAACTAGTCAAAATTTAACTCTCCTAAACTTAGGCCAACTCTTAGAAGGTAATATCCGTTGGCGAAAAATATTTTTACAGACGACACTTGCTTGGTACAAAAATCTTCAATATTTTTTTTTTCATCTAAGTCTTACTCCTTCCAGCAAAATCTGGAAGGAAAGGAATTTTAGTACAACATAATAACAGTAATTTCTAGGTACAATTATTTATTCTTACCCGTGTAAATTCGCACACACACATTATCATTCAAGTACCATTAAATTCTTCCTCCAATGCTCTCTCACCGGTGTTGGATGTAAAGCAAACCGCCATTGCGGGTTTTCTATGTTCGGGGGTGTTCAAATCTCCCACCTACGATCGACTAACATTAGTTAGAACTTGACATATGAGACCTCAAAAGACGCCCTATAACCAGCTAAACCTGAGGTTCTCACTAACTTTATTTCTAACACTTTAAGTGTATTTGGTGGAGAGCCTATTTAACACTTGCATTCTAAAATTACTCAAACTTTAACTTTTCATGCATACAATTCGCAGCTTGCACATATAATGCTTCATTCACATTGATATTGCACTTAACGTGCATTGTTAGCATAATTTACATTTTATGAAACTTTAACAATTTCATAGCACTCATGAAATACAAATGTAGGTTAAATTTCTAAGTTTACAGCAGGTGCTTCCTATTTCTTTCTCAAGGTACGTTTCAGAAATATCCCATTACACTGAAATAATAGTCGATAGACTAAATCGTGTTCTTCCATTTTCCGACTTTTCATTCTAGAAATTTTACAAGTCTTTCGACAAAGCATAATACAAAATCATTTAGTTAACATTTGTTTTCAGCAATTCATTGCTTTTACAAAAGTAATCTATGTAGTGCCGATCATTTGAAGCCGTGATGAAATCCAGATGCCATGACGTCATTTTCTCTACT
>KK115443.1:3267-28252 GCA_000611955.2 Stegodyphus mimosarum
CTGCTGCACTCGCGATCATTTCGGTAGCAGAAATAATTTGCAATATTCGCGCTAAGTCCCTCAACCAGATGTGTCTCCTGTACGAGGAAGAGGTCCAAGCAGTGCTCATTAATGTAATCCCGGACTTCGTGAATTTTTCTTTTAATGCCGTTGGCATTCCAAAAACTGATAAGTAGTGTATTATCTGCATTGATACTATTGAATTTGAAGCCTTAATTCAGGAGGCCGCAGTACGCCTCATAAATATGAAATGCTCTCTCAGGCCCCGTGGAGACATTACGGAGGTGTGGGAGAGCATTTCGGAAAGCTTTTAGAAGAATTTTATGTTCGATACCGAACTCCGAAGCTATTTGAAACACGCTTCGGAGGGTATCAGTGCAGCTGTTGTCTTCTGCTGCCTGGACTGGAGCCTGGGCCGTTAGCTTTGGCCGGGCGCTCAAAATTGGCTGATTTGCAGGTTTCTGCGGCTCCTGAATTTTATTTTTAGATGGTTGGAGTCCGGGATTACCACGTCCGGAGACGATTTGACTGAAAGTGGGGTCCGTGCTACCTATAAGTGGTTTAGCCGGGGCTGGTACGAATTTTGATTTCCCGCCATCCGATCGAAACTGGGGGTTTTTATTTTTATTTCTTGGGTTTCGGGGGCAGTGAAACCAGTTGGCTGCATGCTGACCAAGGCAGTTCGCGCAGGTGTTTGCTTCTTCAGGGTCTTTGGTACACTGGTACGCGTAATGCGGCCCAGCGCATCGCAGACACCTTAAAGGCAGCGTGCACACTGCCGAACTGTGGAAGAACCCTTGGCAGCGCCAACACTGGCTCGGCCCCTTCTTCCCAATGTGCTTTTCAATCTTAATCTCAACGCCAAACATTAGAGTTTCCTCAAAAATGTCATAGGCGTTGAGACTGGGATTCAGTTGAATCAAATAAAGTGGCATAGGATGGCGGGATCTGTGCCTACGGAGCTGAGTTACTGATATGACTGAGTATCCAAGAAGTTGTAACTCAGCTTTGATTTTGTCTGGCTTTGCAGTATTAGGAAGACCCCTTAACATTACCTTAATAGGCCGGTCTTCCTTTAAATTAAATGATTTGTACTCGGCCCCCTGATTTGTGAGAATTTGGGCGACCGAGCGATAATTGTTTTCATTTTCAACTTCTATTCGAAGATACTTTCCTTTCATACGACATATTGCCGTAGGCACAGTTGCTTGTACAATGGACGTCAAGAATTCGAAATCCTTGGGGTCCACGAAAAAATAAGGTATTTTTCTCTTATTATTGCTGGCTGTGGCTGAGGGGGGGAGTACCAGTCCCGGCTGAATCCTCGTTCTTTTCGTTTTCATTTTCCCTCTGCTGAGGGGGGGGGATCATCCACTGGCTGAGTGGGGGGGAGTTCACTGTCTACTCTTTCACTCCAGAACGGAGGAATTTGACTGTTACTGGGACCTTCAAAGTCAAGATCTTTCTGCGCCCCGTGTGCAACTAAGTGGCGGGGGGGCAGCTGAAATCCTTCTTTATCTATCTTCCTAATCTTTTTGCTCTTAGGAGAATTTGAGTCTTGGCTAATTGCTAATTTTTTAGTGCTTTTAATTAGCTTATCAGCTTGCAATTTCGCGGGTTTTAATATTTGCTTTTCCTGAGGTTTTTTTGGGCTATTTTTCTCGATACTTTTTTCTTTAAGAGAATTTTTTCTAGTTTTTTCCAGGGAATCACCAATCTTTTTACCAACATTTAAGATTTTTTGAATGCATTCCTCTTCTGTAGAGGGGATTGCGAATAATGGTAAATTCAGACGTTTAGCAAGACAAGTTAATGAATTTAACGTTGCCTGGCTTTCCTGCCTGACGCACTTGAGATCGAAGCTTTCCAGTGGAGTACTCCGTCTTGCTCTGCTTAGAGTCTGTTCTAAGTCGGTGAATCTTGCTTTTAGAAGATACAGTTGTTTTATCTGTAATAAAACATTATCCGGATCAAGCTCCTGCACTGAGCATGCAAGAGGCTGTGGAGTTGATGCTAAGACAGTAATATCCGCCGATGGAACCGAGGTATCCATCGCGGCGTGCTCTTCGGATTTCCCGGGCGTAGATCCCGGATTTTCGTCGCTGTGGGTGGTCTGAGCGGAGCTCATTTTAACACGTCCTACACCCTCGGCGTCCATCCTCCGAATCTTTTCGCTTGGCGTAATGACGTTTAGGCGGAATTCTTACAGTTTGGTTTTTGCTAAATGACGCGCATGAGTGACACAGAAGCATGAAAACTATCATTTGTATTCATTGAATAATAATAGCAGACGAAAATTTGACATGCAGCCTTCTGCAGATGGCATCCTGTTTATGGAATAATAAAATTACAAATTCTTCAAAAATGCTATTAATATCAGAAGCAGTCTTAAATGCTTAGATTATATAAATAACTGGAGTTCATAAATTTAGTGTGTGTGTGGGGGGGGGGAAACACTGGATTACACGACGATCTCGACTCAAATGTAAAGGTATATGTGCTAGTAAGTATATTCTTATTGAAATTTTGTTGCATTCTGTTCTACATTTCAGAAAATATTTCCTTTGCAACTGTATATGTTATTTCCATGTTATGCCCATATCTTTCACACTTCTAATACTATGTTGTCTTAAATGAAAGAAAAAAGCGCGTTCAGTATGTTCGCTGAATACACTAGTATAAGAAAAGGAACTATCTTCTCTGATAAACACTATTTTTATACAAAGGTACGAAAGATATCACACATTAAAAAATGGGCAATATTCAAAGTACATATTTATGGGAAATCTTCAATTTATACATAGTTATCTCTACTTCTGTGTTCTAAGTCTCCTGTAGTCTAACTTCAAAAATAAATTTTACTTTTTCAGACTGACTACAAATATAGTGAAATTACTGTGTATTATGTTAGCTGCCAACGTTTTTGCTGTTTGCGAAAACTGACTTGTCTCATGCTTTCGGACATTAAATCTGCGAAGAATATTTAATGAACATGAAATAATGAATTAATAATCACAGAACCTGTGAAGGCTGTTAAATTAAGAATACATTTATTAAAAACCTCTACAGCTAATAGTAATACACATTTACGGAGTTAGTTCACTGGAAGAAATACTGATTTTTCTCTCTCTGAAAAAAAAAAAAATTACATTTTTAGTCCAAAGGGGCTTTGTCCCTTAAGGCCTATTGTTTTCGTTTTGCGTCAGAAACATTAAAAGTCTGTATCAGTTTTCAAACTGTTGCCACAAAATATTGCAGCCCTGTATTATAGTTAAAGAAATTAAATAATGAAGAAAGTGCATAAATGTAGGTATGTTTCTCGCATTGTGATAAAACGACGGTACCTAAAGTCATAGAATTTTGAATGCCGTAATCCTGCTGCGAATATAGGCATCTGGAAGCCCAGATTTGGAATTTGTTTTATTAACGATTTCATATTTTGTAGAACTTTAACGAATTTTTGATTAACAAACTCGAGGATTTCAAAGCGGGCAATGGCAACGTTGTACAGAAAAAAAACATTTTTATCTGCAGAACGTGAGACTGTGTGTAGGAAATTCTAAAGATATGCTCAGTTTAAAATAATTTTAAGATATTGTTGCGTTTTCACGGGTTCGTAGATTTGAGAGTATCCGATGAAAACACGATGCAGAACAATAAAAAGCACAATTTATTTACAGGAATCACTATTTACAGCACAGTTCCAAAATTACCTTTAAAAGCGTCGAAAATCTACAATAAATACGCTGAAACAATCAGCAACACAGCTTCAGGCTGTAACTGTACAGGTAGCTTCACGGCAACGCTAAACTTCTAATAAACACCGTGGAACAATCACCAATACACTGTCAAGCTATACTGTAAAGATAGCTTCACGGCAAAGCACTATTTCGATTGCTTTCCGTTCACAAAACTCTCGCGTAGCAGCTATTCTCACAACTAATCACACTGCTCGCAACAATATCTCGCATTGTGAAAGAATAATGGTACCTAGAGATATCCAAATTTGAATAACGTAGTCCTCCATTCCAATGCGGGCATCTTGAAAGCCCAAATTTGGAATTTGTTTCATTATCTATTTCAGTAAAACATTAAAGAATGTTTGATTAACAAATTCAACGATTTCAAACAGAGCAATCGAAACACTGTATTGGGGGAGGGGGGATTATCTCTAGCACGGCGAGACTGTGTATCGGAAATTCTAAAGATATACTTTTTTAAAGTTATTTTGTGATACTGCTGTTGAATTAAATTTTATGATTTAAATGCGAAGAACATGATATTCAATAAATAAAAGTAACATACAAAATGTTTAAAAAACGCCCCTTTGGACGTAATTTAAAATCTGAAACCTTTCAGTGTTTTTATATATATATATATATATATTAAATTCACCATACTACAGTGCCGTAACAAGTATAATCGGCAACAAAAATACAACGCATGTCATTAACGGTAATAATATTGTTACGGATTTCGTATTTATTTAGAATTGTAATTAAAATTACTTTATTTTCCCTTGCAACGCAGACGATTTAGGTACGTCGGAAAAGTAAAAATACAAGAGCGAATGCATTTGATATTTAATTAATAAATATCGTAATTACTGTTGCCATCCACACATACCGAGAAAAATCGAGGTTTGACGAGAATATTCTAGTAAATGATTAAAAAGCTTATAAAAGCCAAATTAAAACACCTCATATCAGTCATTCATTCATGTCCGATATTGCCGGACTGTCACTAATTTGTGTGACGTCGCCGGCTCGATGATTCTTTTGCCTAAAAGGCACGTGACTTTAGATTTACAGATGAGTATCCAGAGGATCAGGTCCGAGGTAAAAAGGGGGGGAGGCAGCCATGCGCCGCAAGAAATAGAATACCAGGAGAGACAGAAATGAACACAAGTCAAATGGGTAGAGTGCTATAAATGATACGATGAAAAGGACATTTACATTTGAAGATACAAAACATTAAAGTAAAACTATGCACAGTGATCAATATATACATTACACAAACTAACACTTTTTTTTTAAGTTTTAACGTAGATTAATTTGATAAATACAGTAAAGAGATTGAGAGGGTATGTAGTATTGCTTTAGGTCGGAAAGTTTGAGTCGCGGGTGAGGTGCGCCGTCTGATATTTTTATCTTCTGATAATATTTTGTATTTGAAGGTGTCGAACTTTTGCAAAAAGGGGCAGCTCTCAGCCTTATCAAAAAATCTTCTATTTTGCTTATTAAGGAATTCTATAGCCTGTTCAATTTTTAGATCATTGTGCAGGGTACGGTTTGGCACATAATAATGTGCTTGCGTAATTTGTCGCAAGTATTTATTCTGGAGTATTTGCAGCTTCTGGATATCTTTGTCACGAGCCGCTGCCCAGGCAGGTGACGCATAAGTGAATATGGGCCTAATAATGGCAGTATAAATATGTCTTTTTCTTGTGAGGTCCAGGCTGGAGTATTTTCCGATGAGTGGCATTAAATTTTTAACAGTGGCAATCGCCTTTCCTCTGACTTTATTTATATGATCTTTCCATGTGAACGTGCTGTTGATTGTGACACCTAAGTAATTTGCTTTCTGCTCTACCGGTAGGTCTTTATTAAATAACTTGAGAGTGGCTGTACTTGGAGTTCGTTTCCTTTTATTTTGAATGAGTAGAAGTTGAGGCGCACCAGAATTCAAATTGAGGCATGGCTGTTTGGAGCTTGGCAACTGCATGTTCAATTCGAAGTGACTTTGTAGCTAGAGCCGTATCATCGGCATAGCATCCCACGAAACTTTGTGCATCCTTAAAAACATGAGGGAAGTCGGCAACATAGAAGATGTAGAGAAGTGGGCCGAGGATGGAGCCTTGGGCTACGCCTGCCCTCAATCATCTGTTTGTGGAGTAATCGTTACCGATGTTAACGAAAAAGCTACGGTTAGCGATGAATGAATTAATGAGCAGTATCAGATCTTTTTCAAAATCAAAATTAACAAGCTTGAAGATAAGCCCCTCATGCCAGACGCGGTCGAAAGCTTTCACCACGTCTAGCATGAGTAAGGCGACCTTTTGATGATTATGAAGTGCAGCTCCTATGAATTCGTTCAGCCTTAGAAGTTACTTCGTGGTGGACAGTTTCTTACGAAACCCGAATTGTTCGGGCGAAAGCTTGGTCAGATAGAGCTCGATTCTATGTAAAATGATCCGCTCATAAATTATCCCAAGTCCTGGAAGTAAGCTTATGGGTCGGTATCCATCTGGTTTAGTGATATCTTTCCCCGGTTTTGGTAGGAGAATGACTTTGGCTATCTTCCATTTCTTGGGGAAGTAATTCTGAGTGATGCACGCATTAATGATACTTGTGTATCTGGTGATAATACTTTGAGGCATCTTCTTTATTGCGATATTGGTGATCTGATCATAGCCTGGGGCTTTACGATTTTTAATTTTTGAATAATTTCCTTCACTTCACTTGGGTTTGTTAGCTTAGGTATATTTCTCGGGCTGGGCGTTTCAATATAATCTTTTACAAAATAATTAACATCGTAGGCGAAATCTAAGTCACAGGGTTCCATGTTTGGTAAGAACTGTTTTTTCAGAAATTCTTCCATGATATCAACTTTATCTTTATTAGTCAGAGCAATACGATTTTCTCCGTAGATGGGTTTGTTACATACTTTTTTCGATTTTAAACTTCTGGCGAAAGACCAAAAGGCATTGTTTGGTTCATTAAAACTGGAAACTTTCTCATTCCACATTTCTTTTCTGTGTTTAAAAATTTCTTCCTTAATAAGCTTATTTAAATTATTAATTTCACGTTTAATACCCGGGTCCCAAGAAATCCTCCATCTTTTCCTGAGTCTATTCCGCTCTTTAATCCTGTTTCTTATATACCGTGGCAGTTTTTCGGCATTTTGATCAGCTGGTACATTTTTTGTGGCGTAATTATAGGCATCGAATAATCCGTTGGTCAGAGAGTCAATAGCGAGGTCGATATCATTGCTGTTACGGAGTTTATTAATTTTCGGAGGGTGCAAAAGTAGATATTCGTTGTATTTATCCCAGTCAGTGATTGCACGAAATTTGGTATCATACGCCTTATTAGTGCCTAGCGTAGCTATAATTGGCACGTGATCAGAGGTGAGCTCCGTTTTAACTTCAGTATACATTGGGATTGCAGCGGTAGCAAGAATGACATCCAAAATATCTCCTCTTCCGGCGTTAGCTGGTAAATAAGTATATTCTGTTGGTGCGAAAAAATAAATTGGGTTGTTATTAATGAAGTCCAATAATTGCTCACCGTTTTTATTCGTTCTCCGGCATCCCCATTCTTTGTTTTTAGAATTTAAATCGCCATCTAGGATAGATTGCTTGTCAGCAGAAAGAAGATCCGCAAGAACAACTTCATCTAAAGGCTTCTTGGGCGCGTTGTAAATAGAGCTAAAGTAGACAGTGCCATAAAACGGGAGAAGCACCGAAACTGTAATAATTTCATAGCCGTTTCCTCTGTGCTCTTTAATATGACAGGCTTGAAGGGACCTTTTAGTGAAGATTGCAACCCCTTCCCACCTCTATGGCTCAAACGGTCACACCTAAAGCAATTGTAGTTTGCAATTTTTAAATTATTGCTCGGACAGGCATGGGTTTCCGATATTAGGGCGATATCAATGTCATATGTGATAAGGAAATTCTGAAGTTCGTAAATTTTGTTAATTACAGTGCGTGCATTCCATATCAAGATTTGAATGGAGGCTCTGTTAATATTGTGTATCCCCATTATTTGTAATGTGGTTGGTGGTGTTCTCAGGATTGGTTTTAGCTATGTCTTTGATATGCTGGGTAAATTGTAAGAAGCCTGCGCTTCTGATTACTGTAACAAGCTCTGCTAAGTCATTAAAAACTTTCCTTGCCTCGGTAATCGTGTCTGAATATATGCCTGTGGCTAGAGCTTGTGAGTAAGTTTTTCCTTCTACAACTCTGTTTGAGAATGTTTGTTGCTTGTCTGGTTTCTTTTTGGGGTATTTTTCACACATTATTTTCCCTTTGAAGCTTGATGTGTGAGACAAACCACAATTTGCGCACACAGGGGGTTTCTCCTTGTTTCCCCTGTCAGGGCAATCTTTTACAAAGGGCGGCTCACCGCAATGTACACATCTTGGCTGGTAGTTACACCCTGCCTGGGTGTGATTAAAACCCTGGCAGCGGAAACATTGGATAGGCCCCTGTCTGCCTTTGTATTCAACAGTATTTACTCTTAAATCACAGAGGAATTTTTCGTGATATATTGCCTTAGAGGCTTCTGTTTTGGGTAAAGTTATCAAGAATAAGGGAAGTTTAATAACTTCTCCATCTTTTCTTCTGCTCATTTGCTTTATGTCTAAAATTGTATATCCTAGGCCTTCTAGGTCACTGCGAATTTCATCAATTTCTGTGCTTAACAGTAAGCCCTTAGCAACAACCTTAAGATTTTTGTCTTCTGGTAGTATGTATGAGTGGTGTTCTACATTCAATTCGTTTAGTAGTCTAACTATACCTCTATAACTGTTAGTGTCCTTGGCTAATACTTTTATACCTGTCCTGATATTTATACCTATGAAACTAAAATTTTGCTGGTACAAAAGTTGCTTGATATATTTCCAATTAAATTTAGTTTCTTTTAATATGATGGGGGTTAATTTGGCAGGTTTATTTGTATCATTAATTGCCTGATGCGTTTCATTTTTTGTAGTGTTTCGATCACTTTCTGGTTGGTTAATTTCCATATCATTATTTTCTGGCGGTGTGTTGTCATCCTGAGTATTTTCGTTATTTACAACTACCTCTTTTTGCGTAGGTGCATTAATCATGACTTTTGGTGATATTAATTCAGTCTGTGAACTGAGTTTCACTTTTTTAGTGACATGTCTGGTGTTTTTTGTGCGTGTGGTTTGGTCACCGCGTCTACGTATTGGAATGTCCTCATCGGAGCTAAAATCCTTATCTAGCGTGATCTCTTCATCAGCGCTAGCAGCAGTATTTGAGTGCAAGATAATGTAGCTTCTAGCTCGCTTATCGTTTTCATGTTCCTGACTTGTACTAGCGCAAGGCGCATCATTAGGAATTACCTTACTCCTATTTTCAAATTCATTATGTAAAGCATGAACCATTTCTAGCGAGCTAACTAAGAAGGTGTAGAATTTACTTTCTACCTCAGTGAGTGCTCCGTTTTTCTCTCTGACGTGTTCTAAATCAGCAATCTGCGCATGATAATGCTCGATGAGCCTCTCCATGGTATCGCAAAAAATCAAAATCCAGCGTACCCAAAAGTACGGAGTTCTACGCCCCGGAATAGAGCTCTGGCACGACGGCCTTCTCTGCAGACAGATGCGTAGGCGGAAAACACTGACAATCGCCTGAAGCGAAAGCTTGGGGGTAACTATAAGTGCTATGACAATCCAAAAAACCTTTAAAGTTTCGCTAAATTAAAAATTAATTTATATAAGCAATCGCAAAAATACTACAGCAGCGGAGCAATTAGGGGTGTTGGCAAGACGGATGCATAATATAAACATTTAATCAAAATCTAAGTTTAAACAAAAAATAATCTTAAGAAATAAATGTGAATGCAATTAAGCAGTCACGAAAATACTATAGTGAGCAAATTGCATTGAAAAATGCAGTATAAGACAAGCATTCGTTGCACGTGGTCACCACGTGAGTCGAAAAAGGCTTAGCTCGAGAACAGGTGCACGAACGGGTGGGTGAAAGCCTCATATCAGTTGTAGTTGCTGTTGTTTTAAGCGAACTGCTGTTTGTTTACTTAATGCTGTTATTGATTGTAGCGAATTCGCTGACGCAGGCAGCAAATTTTGGTGTCAGAAGTGGGATATTTTAATGCCATTCACTAGAGCGATGGAAAAACAATTGAGACAGTTCGTGTCTGCCTTTGCTGCATTTCAAGAAAAGATGGAAGCTCGTCAAAAAAAGATGGAAGCGGGTCAAGAATCAGTTAAAAAAGAAATGAAAGCTATTCAAGAAAAGATGGAAGCTGGTAAAGTTTCCGTTAAAGAAGAGATGAAGGCTGTTCAAGAAATGATTGAAGCAGGTCAAGTGGAAATGATAAGAGAAATTACCTGCGTAATAGAAAATAAATTCCAGGTTATGGAAGGTAGAATTGACGCTGTTGAAAATAAAATTAGACACATTGAAGAAAAGTTTCTTCTGTAAAAGAACAAATCGATGAAAGAGTTTATTCGGTGAAAGAACAAATAGAAGAACGAGTTTTTACTGTGGAGCAACGAATCGAAGGAAGAGTTTCCGTCGCCCAACAACAAATTGATAACAGGGTTTCTCCTGCCGTCGCCAAAGAAGTTGACACTTTAAAGAAGTGCATACCGACAACAGGAAACAATTCTGAAGGTTCGTCCCTCTCTGAAGCTATCTACGTATGATGGGAAGACATCTTGGCAATTTTACAAGATACAATTATCTATAGTGGCGGAAGCGAATAGATGGGATTCCCAAGCTAAGCCTGTCATCTCGCCGCTTCTCTGAGAGCAGACGCAGCGAGTATCCTGCAGACTCTTCCTGAAAACCAAAGGCTAGACTTCAAAGCTTTATCCGGCGCGTTGGAGCTGCGCTTCGGGGAGAAATGTTTGAAAGACTACAGGAGGCTTCAATAAAAATCCCGTCAACAGAAGCCCACCGAAACATCGCCATGGATGTTGAAAGGCCGTCCCATCTCGCCTTTATGGAGTGTTCGAGAGAAACAAGGGAAATCCTGTCCATGCAGTACTTTATCGACGGCATCCGGGATCCTGAAATACAGAAAGCTCTACGAATGGCGGATGTCAAAGATATAAAAGCGCTGTAGTGTACGCAATGAAATTTGAGGCAGCCCAGGAAGCAACTTTTAGAGATCTCTCCCCAGTCAGAGCTGTGCGAGTTCACGAGCCAGTGGATCAATTGAATGCTCGTTTAGATGATTTATCCAAACAAGTTAATGCCTTGAGACGGTATATTAGTGAAAAGAGACAAGAAGCGGATCCTAAAGTGCTAGAACTGCGGTGTTGAAGGCCACATACGAAGGAACAGCAGAAGACCTCAGAGTACAGGAGATAAAACAGACGATTTAAACAAATAAATGCCATGAGATGGAGAAAGAGTAACAAGGAACCAAAGTGCTGGAATTGGGGAGCTGAAGGCCACGTACGAAGGAACTGCAGGACACCTCGAGGTACGGAAAATAAGACCATTTCCCAGCAACGACGCAGAAATGACATTAATGACCATAACGCGGAGCGGAGCTTAAACGGTAGTGAAAAACCCTGTTTTAAAGCGCTCAAGATTTCTGCAGTGAGTAGCAACAGTAATGGACTATCCATTGACTGCCATATCGATGGAGTTCCTTGCAATATGATCATCGACACAGGAGCTAATGTTACGGAAAGATTTAGCTCAACTATTCAAAGATAAACTGATGTGGATGCTATCCTGTGTTGCCGTCCAAACTGCGCCCGGCGAGAAAATGGACATAGAAGGGAAATTAAACGTGAACATCACGCTTGGAAGTGCTGCTTACCATCACACGGCATATGTGGCAGATATTACAGATCCTTGCGTACTCGGATTGGACTTTTTAAGAAAATACAATTTTTCCTTAGACTTCAACAAACTACTTTCAGCATCTGAGGACATGACTATCGATCATCAGAACGGATCCTCAGCTGGAAACGCCGACGTCTCGCCTGAAAGACCCTGCTCAGAAAACTGCCGAAATCATACTAGGGTCGAAGAGAAACCCAAGACTACCGGCTATATTCCATCTCAGATGCTCTTCGGTCGTGACCTTAGTCTGCCATGTGATCGTTTGTTTGGTCGCCCTCCAGATGCGCCTTCATCGCCTAAGGAATACATTCAAGATCTCCAGGCCGATTTGAAGTGATGCACAACTTTGCACGTGACCGAGTCAACTTGGCGACGGATAAGACGAAAACCCGATACGACACGAGAGCTACAGAACATCGTTTCGACGAAGGAGACAACGTGTAGTTGTGTAAGCCGACTCGGCGGAATAGACTCTCTTCGAAACTACAGTCACCTTGGAATGGTTCGTACACAGTCGTAAACAGGCTGAACGAATTCGTGGTTGGGATCCTTAAGTCATCGAACTCTAATTTTAAAGTCGTCCATTACGACAGGTTAGCTCCTTACTGTGGCCATAGTACCTAAGGTATATAATTCTAAATAGTATAAGACCATGGTCCTTTTTGTATTTAGTATTTGATAGCATAAGATTTGTATTTGCATTTGATAGTATTTGATTCTATTTAATTTTTTATAGTTTTTGATTTGTATTTGGTGATTGATAGTATATGGTTTACTGAAAGTTACTTATTACAATTATTCTTTATTTTGTTATTCTAATGTAATGTTTAATATTGCATTGATGCCTTAGCTTGGCTTCCTTCCAAGGATTGTTCTTCCCGGGACGTACAGTCCTTGGGAAAGAGACAGTGTTACGAATTTCGTATTTATGTAGCTATTTATTTAGAATTGTAATTAAAATTGCTTTATTTTCCCGTGCAACGAAGACGATTTAGCTACGTCAGAAAAGTAAAAATACAAGAGCGCATGCATTTAATATTTAATAAATAAGTATCTTGTAATTACTGTTGCCATCCACTAATATCAAGAAAAATCGAGGTTTTACCAGAATATTCTAGTAAGTAATTAAAAAGCTTATAAAAGCCGAATTAAAACACCTCATGCCAGTTGTAGTTGCTGCGGTTTTAAGCGAACTGCTGTTTGTTTACTTAATGCTGTTATTGATTGTAGCGAATTCGCTATGAAATTGGATTAACTTTCTCTGTTTTTAATTGTGTTTTGTTTAAAGTTTGAGATATTGTATGAATATCTCAGTATTTTGCTGTATTTCTTGTGAAAAGAATAAATTTTATTAACTTTTGGACGACTTATGCATTCAATCCATTACGAACACGCACGCACGCAACAATATTTTCGGTACTGTCATCAGAATGTAAGCAAACGGTATGGAAGTGTAGTTTTGAGCCCAAGCAAAGTCATGGCGTTCCTAAGCGTAGAGAAAATGATGCCATCGGAAGCCGTATCCAAGCAAGGATTAATTTTTCCTTGTGAGCGTGGCGCGGTACAGAATGCTTATTGCCGCCGGGATTCGAAGCACGGACCTCTCGAATATGCATCGAGCGTTCTGACCACTACACCACGAAGGCATGCGAAGAAGAGGAAGAAATACCTGATATACTCCCCCTTTTAAAGGGCGACTGGGGATTAGGGGCCCTAACCGCCAAAACGTGGTGGTGGAGTATCATAATACACCAGCTTTTAGTTCGGGTACCACTGTAGAGACATTAGAATATTTTGTAAGCAGGAGATGAGAAATGAACTATGCCTTCGTCGGGACTCTAACCACGGACCTCTGGAATACGCCCCCAGCGTGCTGACCGCTACACCACGAAGGCGTGCGAAGAAGGTGGGTGCACCGTATAATCTTAGCATCAAAGTGTTCCTAGCTATAATGTCTTAACTGTTATTTCATATACAAAAAGTGTTATCTTGATGACATTTGGACTATGTGTATGAGGATTATTATGTGGTTTTTGTATGTGCTTGCTAAACTATTCGTAGAAAAGCTTTTAGAAATATAAGGAAAGCAATGTATTACACATTTAACTTTGGGGTAAAAAGTACCAAATCTTGATTAGGCAGGTTCGTGTAATTGACATTCTGTTGTATTTTAGTGCTATATTGAATATTATAGTGTGCTTTGGCAATTTACAAAATAAGGTTATTTTCTTCATATCAGGCTAAAATGATAAAATTGTCATATATTATTTGTGTGTTTACAACTGTCAGCTCTGTTGACAAATCCAAATTTAAAAGGTCTCTTTAATATGGGGAAAATAACCAAAAAGATTTAACTTATTATAAACTGTGAACAAATATTTTTGCATACAAATTATAGTCTCCTTCTAACTAAATAAATTAGTAAAACAGAAAACAAAGTTTATTAACATATTTTACAGGCACAAAACCACACTTGTCAGTTAACCACTTTTTTTTTAATTTTATTCGTAAACATAATAGAATCATTTTGTACATGGCACCCTACGAAATTTTCTCTATCTTAAGAAGCAAAATGAATTAAACATGTGCATTACATTACTCTTTGCTTTCTGGAGGGCATAAAAATTTCTGAAATTAAGCAAATTGCTCATTAATATATGTTCCTTTTCTTTCAGGCCTCTCATTAGATTGTATGCTAAAAATCAGCCTACTGAAATTACTGATGAACCAATTAAATATTCTTCAAGTGATGCAGCAAAATGGAAAGCTATATATTCTAATCGTGGAGAAGATTATTATACGACACCAAAAATACAACCCACTGCTGTTATGCTCAGTTTGGTAGCATTTATGGTGTACTTTTGTATTTTAAGAGAAGAAAACGATTTAGATGACTGGTTAAGAGACATAGAAAAACAAGTGCCGCTGCAAATAGAAGAAGGCCAACTTCGAGCAGCTATTGAACAAGGGAAAAAATCTAAAACCGACACTTCTTTTGAAGAACAAAGACTTGAAGAAATCCTTAAACGAAAAGCACAAATTTTAGCTAGTAATAAAAAAGAGACACAATGTTAAACATATTTTATTTGTAATATATATGTATAATCAGCTTTAAAATAAGGCCAAAAAGACTGTTTCCCATATGTATTAGTTAAAAGAAATTAATAAATGTAGATCAGGTGCAAGTTATTTATTTATTTACTTCGTAAGACCTGTCTCTGCTACTTCACATAAACTACTTCTAGATCCTACAGTGAACCTGGCGAATTCTCGCACAGATGTGAATAAATACCAGCACAGAAGAAGGGTGAAAAGTAACCCTTTATTAAATCAAAGTTCAACAGAAAGGCACAATCTTCGTGCGTTACAAAACACCGTCAACTTGCGGTGGGAACTTAAATGTAAAATATGTTTCAAGTGGAATCTAAAATAGAATAGTGCTGGATTAGCGCGTTAATTTGCACCTCGAAGGTTGACTCTTAAAAACCTAAGAGGCGAGACGATAATTCGAAATGGCCAAAAGGTAGTGCAAGGTAGCAACGAAACGTGCGCTGGCTAGCAAAAACACTTTCTGAATAAACTCAAGAGTTTTACCCGTTTAAATACTCACTTCACTTAACTTTAAATTTACATCCTGGCGAGAAAATACAAGGGGAAGTTGAGATGTTCAGGAAAGGTATCAAATTTAAAACAAATTTGTTATGCAAAATAAGAAAAAACCCTACATCTTCCCTCTCCAGAATTTAACTATCGCATAGTGTGCGTATCCAAATGTTCAGAAGCTTGTTGTTGCGTGTTCCTTTAATTAATGACCAAGATATTTTACTGTACATTTATTTACAAGTCGTACGCCACCTGGCATGTTTACAAGCGTTTTGCCCCCTGGCATGTAAATTGATACATCATACTAGTTTTCTGCCACCTGGCAATATACGATGTAATTATATCAATTTTCCGTAATACGCCCGAACTATTGGCGTGTCTGCTCCCTTTACGTTCTATAACGCAACTAACTCTTTGTGCGGTGCGCCCTCTAGGTAGAAATCACCGAAGAGGCTAAAATTTACCCCTCCCTCGATGAATCACATTCATCTCAATATAATCTTCATTGTATGCAAACAAATAAATGTAGAATATAGAAATTGAAAACATACAAAAATCTTCAAGAGTGCAAAATTATATATTACATTTACCAATCTTCTATCAAAACATCTAAACCTCTGATAGCTTACTACATTCAACAATTAACTATAATGGTTAAACTAAAACGAACAAATAAAAATATTAGTACAAGAAGTAATGTAAAAAATAATAGTAACATTTTCAGTGTAAATTTGGCATTTAACGTTAATGTTCTTGATTAACTGGTAAAAGACACAGTTTGGTAATAGGACGTTTAATGTCCCCGTGCACAGTTTTTAGTCTTACCACTCGGACATTATTGTCTTTTCCAGGAAACATTTCTATTACTCGCCCGAGTTTCCAGCGTAATGGAGGCCTATTATCGTTTTTAATTAGAACCAAGTCATTTAGGCGAATATTTCTGCTAGGTTGTCACCATTTGCTGCGCTGCTGTAGATGGCACAGGTACTTACTCTTTAGACCACCGCTGCCCGAGTTTCCAACGTAATGAAGGCATATTATCGTCTTTAATTAGAACCAAGTCATTTAGACGAATATTTCTGCTAGGTTGTCTCCATTTGTGGTGCTGCTGTAGATGACACAGGTACTCTTTAGACCACCGCTTCCAAAACCTTTAGAACATTTGCTGTATTAGTTGCCATTTCTGCAATAGAGACACTCTCATTTCGGTTAAATCTTGTTCTGGAATAGCTGTTAAAGGAATCCCTATTACAAAGTGTCCAGGAGTCAGAGCTGTCAAATCATTGGGATCACTGGAGACCGGCGTTATTGGCCTCGAATTTAAACATGCTTCTATTTGTGCAATTAGTGTTAGGTACGCTTCATAAGTCAAAACTTGAGTTCCAACAGATTTCTTTAGATGCAGCTTCATAGATCTTACGGCTGCCTCTCATATTTCACCATGATGTGGGGCAGCTGGCTTCATTCGATAACCACCTTCGAAATTTTGATTTTATTTTCTATTTATAAAGGATTTTATTTGAACCTATAAAAATTAGTTCTACAATCACTTTTTGTTTCTTGATGTTTTCCTCTTCTCGAAGCAAATCGTTTTAGAGCAGCTACGAATGCTTCACTTGATAAGTCGCTGCCAATCTCGAAATGGATAGATAGCCTTTGTAGCTAAACAAATGAAAATACAGGCATAATATTTAATTGGTCTTATACCTCTTCCCCTTTTCATTTTCACAGCAAATGGGCCGGCATAATCAACGCCAACCTTTGAAAAGGTTCTACTTGAAATCACTCTACTTGCAGATATTATTGTTCCCAGGAGTTCAAGCCTAAGTAGTGTTACCCCTTTTAATGGAGCTAAATGGGATTTTGACATTATGAAACTTGTTTTACATTTATTTTTCTTCTCAAATCTAAAATATGCTACAGGCTCCATAACACTTGGGATTGGCATCAGAAAATATGTGAACTTCTAAAAACTTCCAACACATATCATTGAAGTACGATCTGGGAATTTCGAAAAACTTATATTTTTTTAAATTCTTTTAACCATTCCTGAAATATGAATTCTGTATCAAGGGGAACACTCCCGTCCCACTGAATACCCTTTTCCCACATAGTTTGTAAAAGTTTAATTCCAACCGTAAATAGATTCATGATCCCTGAGGGATCAAACAGCATACCACATGCTGCAAAAATGATGCGTTTAGTTACTTTAAGATTTTGTAACTTTTGAAATTGAGATATATCTATTTTCAAATTCTCATTGACATTGTCCCATATAAGACCTAAATCTTTCAACGGTGTCAAAGAGTCTTCAGATGTCACACGACAGTCAACTTCATTAAATTTCCATGGCTCATTCAGCTCAGGTGAGTTTGAAACCCATCTATGTAAATTCATGCTGGCCTCGCTTAGAATGAAAATCATGTCCTTGTTTAAATATAAGGCCTTTGTTACATTAACCGTCCCAGAAATTAAATCATCCATGTAAAGCTCCTTTAACATACTGCATGCCTCTTCATACTTTTTTAAATGCAGTCTTATAGTAGCTGTTAATAAATAAGGTGAGCACTTAACCCCGAAAGGGACTCTATTGCGCTGGAGAACTTGCAAGTTAGGATTAGTGTGATCGAGATTTGATCCTTCTCCATTTATCCACAAAAACTTTAAAAAATAACTATCTTCTTTAGCTATGCCTGTCTCTAAAAATGCGCTCTGAATGTCAGTGGAAAAAGGCGACTGAGTGTACCCTGACTTTAATGATAATCTTCAGTAAGTCGGGATTTAAATTAGGTCCACTTTCCAAACAATAATTCAGTGATAAATTTCCCTTACTTTTATAAGAAGAGTCAAAATCTATTCTAACCTTTGTAGAATCTCTTTGCTCTCGAACTACCGCATGGTGAGGCATGTAATACCCAGTTTTCAAATTACCATTTAAATACTATCTACTCGTTCCACTATACCATTTCTCAAATGTTCATTAATTATCTCATTATATTTTAGATACAGCTCTCTATTTTTCTGAAACTAATTATTTAAAAATAGCAAACACTGTTTCGCAGTTTCATAATTATTATTTAAACCTTCAACACCCTCTTTCCACAATAATCGAATCTCATACCTTTTATTCTCATAAGTTGTATTTCGTTCAAATGACTCTAAAATTTCTCTATCTCATCGAGAGATTTCTTTACCCAAATTTATCCCAATTGCTTCTAATTCTCACAATTTTTTAACTCGTTCGTGACCTAAGTCCTGATCTACAATGGTTATATGATTAACTCTTGCCTCCTTACAATTCGATCCTTCGTCCTTGCCTTGAATCACGAAACCGAAAGTGCTTTCTGTTGCTACTAATATTTTACAAAACCTCATGTTTCGTTCTCCTAAAATTTCCCAAATATAATCCGAACCTATTAATACTTGAATTTCATTACTCGTACCAATATCTCAATGCGAGCAGCTTTAGGAATATTGCTTTTATAAAAATTAAATAAATCAAAGAATCGGTGTATTTATGTAAGCAGTTTGCTGCTGAGAAAAATCTAGGATACATTTGTATGATCATGGAGACGCTCAATTCCTTCAGCCAATAATATAAATCCTAGGAAGGGTATGGTACATTGACCAAACTCGCATTTCTCGACATTTGCACACAAACCTTACTCCTGAAGTTTAAAAAAAAGCAGGTGTAAATGCTCTGTGTGCTCATGTTCATTATTAGACGCCAGAACTTAATCGTCAACAAATGAGTAAATTAATAGCAAGTCTTTAGCGACCTTGTCGAGAAATCGTTAAATGGTTGAGGAAGCATTACGAAGACCAAACTGCACTCTCAAACAGGCCAAAGGGAGTACATATAGTGTTTTATGTACATCATTCAGATGTATGGGAATTTAGTGATATGCTTTGATGAGATCATTGTGATTAAAAATTTGTTTACCATGCAGTTCTGAGGTAAAATCCCCTATATATGGGATAGGATACGTTTCTTTGGTAGTTTGACAGTCTGTGCATTAAAAGAGCGATAGCTGTCAACTGGCCTGCATTCAACAGATTCTTTCTTGGGCACCATGTACAAAGGCGAAGAATAGTACCTTTTTGCAGATCTTAAAATGAACAAATTGAATCAAGCGCTGAAATTGCTTTAGCAATTGTGAGGCGGTCAGGAGCTAACCGTCTTGGTTTAGTAGTAACTGGAGGATTTATATAATGCACAGTATTGTTTCACAGGTTGGCCAGATCGGTTAATTCAGTAATATCAGGGCATTGTAACAATAATTTACCAAATACATTATTTACGTAAGCTGATTTTACAGAAAAAGTGTTAGAGGTATTTATTTTGGTGGGTAATTTAAAATTTGTTGTTACATCAATCAAACGCCGATTGCGTAGGTCAGGATATAAATTGAAGAAATTTTTAAAAATCTGCACCTATGATCAAGCATGTAACATTACAAATATAAAAAAAGAAAGTAAAATTGCATCTGAAACCAAAACTAAGTGTAATTCTTTACGACCCTAAACATTAATGAATATTCTTTTTGCAGCATGAAATGGGCTAAATATTTGAGTCTTCGTTCGTGCCTTCCGTTCAGTATTGGCGACAATAAAACTGGAATCTTTTTCTGAATTTGTGAGAATATATCTACTTGTAGATCAGTCTGTAATGAATTCCTTTGTAAGAACACGGCGAAACAATTTTTTTTGTGTTGTCCTTCAATTTTCAATGATACCAGCAAAACTTACTGTCACGTTTCTTCGAACGTTTGCGGTCCAAAAAAAAAGGTCACGACATGAACTCTTGGTAAGATGAAGTTCTGAAACTTCTTAGCAAAGCGCTTTGATTTTTCTCACAGAGTAGAGTCTGAGAGGAACAGTCGTTATTAGGAACGACAGCAGAAATGTTTATGTTGTTTATAGCCAAAATTCGATCAGTTACTTCACCTGATGTAATAGGAGATTGAGATACTAATATAGTTTGGCCAGGAACAGGCATCACTTGATTAAATACTTCAAATAAGAGTAAGTCGTCGATGTTGCTATTCTCTATCTGCTCTAAGGGTCTACCCAGCGAACTCTCGTAACGCGAAAGAGTTTGCTGGGTCTTTGATTACCAATGCCCGCAGCAACAGCCGACAAATTTCTTGAGTCTGTTTTAGAACCCTTTTCGGTATTTTTTGATTTCAGATTCTGAAATGGCTTGAAATGATCGGGCTGAATAATGACATAGCGAACAATAGTCGTGATATTAGGCCGCAAGTGAGCTACAAAACTGAATTTGGTCGTTTGTTCTGATATCGGCTAAAGAGATGTTAATTTGAACGTTGATTCCAACAAGTGAACCCGAAGAGTGGATCAACTTGAAGGTCGAATCACCACAGCGGAAGTTTCGGAATCAACCATTCTCTAAGTGGAACACGCACCAGAGAGGAGAATCAAAACCGAAAGTGTGCGTCACTGTAAAACAGTGAATAACCGAAGTCACCATTGAAGGCTTGCATTAGTTGATTTGACTCCTATATTTTAATGAAGCAGCATGGAACGGTATTAAGTATAAAAAATATTTATTCCACATATAGAAATGTAACTTGTGCCTGGAGCACTGTAGCAGCCTTTCGCACCTTGCAAACCTTTGAAAAAGGACTGTGAGGAGAGAGAAACTTTGCAGGGTCTAGAGGCTAGTCTTTTCATCAAACGCGTGGGCTTTGGTAGATAGTCTTCGAGTGTTCGGCTATATTTGAATACTGTAATATTAATTCATATTTTTTTAAAATCACTCTTTCTATTCGAAATAAATCATCATACCTTTCTAATTCAAACTGATTCCCAATTTTATTGATTCAGGACATCAGTTTTAACAAATTTCTCCTGAAAATTTTCCCCAAATTTGCTGTGAAGTGGACTTGCTTATTTAGGAAATTCTAAATTATGTACTACATGCTTTTGCAAACTATTGCTTTGGACTTGGAAAGTTTATGGTTTGATGACTGTGAAGATTAGAATCACTTTCATCAAATTTTGCCTCCCTGTCTAATGCCTTTTCAGGAAATCATCATACTGCACTGATTATTATTCTTCACTCTTGTTTATAGGATTATATCAGGAAACTAGCTCTTAATTAACAGCAATCTTTTTACTCTATATATTTAATATGGATATTGTGGAGATTTCAACTATAGTGGATCAATTTTCAGTGTCTGCGTAATGTCATTTAATATAGTGAATGCCAAATTATATCTTGGAAGATTATAAAAATAATGAGAAGCAGAAATATCGCTAAAACGCCAATTTATAAATTTGTTTAAAAATGTACTTGAAATTGCTCTTTGCTTTCCAGTGTTCCTGACAAAAAAGCATAAATAATTTATATTACAAATTTGATATTATAACTTCATGTCAAGAAAAATAACATTCTAATTTTAAGCACAGTCGAAGGTAGTTGCTGAAGTGCTACTTTCAACTTATGATCCCAGATGCTGAAAACTACGTATGATCCCAGATGGCAAGTTTGTGGGGCATTTCTAAAGAGAGATACAATATGTATATATGGGGGGGGAATTAATAGCATGGATAGCAAAAATACTAAATTAAAAATATTACAGCTTTTCCAAATTTTCTTCCTATTTCGTTCAGTACTTTTAATGAAACACTTATCTTCCTTATGTTCTTGCAGTAATTAGTGCAAATGGAATTTTCTGTATTAGTATAGTTATGAAATAATGTTTATATGAGACAATAATGCAACTTTTCTTCAAAATATTAAGATATATATGAAGGATATTATCAGAATAAAGAAAATACACTTTTCTAAAAAATGATTAATATTTTATTATTATTAATGCAATAAAAACATTATAAAATTCAATGACAGTATTGAGTTCTACCTAATTGTTCCAGTTGGTATAATGCAGACAGTATAGAAAGATTTGTTAAATGTAAAATAACTACTTATAGCTGTAATAGAATAATAATATATGCTCAAATAGTTTTAAAATAAATTGCAAAAATTCAAAAGAACTGTCGTTCCACATTCTTCTTTCGATTTCCTCAGCAATAATGAAAATAAAGTCTGAAATACTTCTTAACTTAATGAGGAATTTTTCCTTTCATAATTTTTATTCAAAAGTTTTGAAGGAATAAAAAAGTATATAACAAAATTACGTAGCTGTTGAAATCTCGCGGTGATTTCTTTAAGTAATTTATCTTGAATAAAAACTTATTTTTTCCTCTGAATTTAATTTGTCATACAATTCTAATGTCACTATTCTTTAAGTGTCCAGATGATCCACAAGACAAACCTCTATAAAATAATGATTAAAGCGAAAAATGTCGTTTAGGATAGACTGCCTCTATATCTAAGCCACTGATTAAGTCATAAAAAGTGCAAAATTCTTCGTAATTTATTATAAATGCTTCTTTATACTCAAAAACTAATCTGTTGCTTTTAGAATTATGCAGATTTATTAGAACTATAAATTATTATTTATTAACTATATTTATTAGAGCTATATATAATTTGACAAAATATTACATTTCTTGTTTTCATTTTATTTCGTTTTTAATGATATTTTGAAAAATTATGTCATACTGGCAAGTACTACAAGCAAAATATTTTAGAAATATAGGAAATGATTAAAAAAATAGATACATAAAGAAATAATAAAAAAAATAAATTTGATGAAAATAAATCTGAAAGGGTTCAGATTTCAAGGACCATTCAAAAGGGCTCTTTTTAAGTTTAATATGGTTTATTAGTAGTGATTATCAATAGATGTGTCCCATGTGGAACAGTGAAACATATTATAGGATATTATATGACTACGCATTTAGACTGACATGGAATGTTATATATCTAATTAAAAAAGTGAAAAATATGAAATGTAATATTATAAAAATTTTAAATGTTTTTAATTAGATATATCATGAATTAAATGCATTTTTTTTAAATAAAAAAAATAATGAAATATCATTCCTAAGAACTGCATCTGTTGTTTTTAAATAGTTTAGCTTGTTAATTAATAACAGACAAAATAAATATGAAAGAACAATATCTTATGTTTTTCCGAATGGCAATAGACTCAAATGAAAAGTAAAACAATGCAAATCATGTTTTCAGATTAATAACCTTTTTGGGCTAAAAATATAGAAGGCACCAAATTACTATCGTTAGTAAAATTATATTTTTTTTTATTTCTGTACTCCAGAAAAACCTTGTTTACAAAGCATGTTACATGTTAAGACAAAAATCAACTTATGTTACGAACTAAACTGTTATCTTGCACCGCGACCACCAGTATAAAATATATACACGTTTCCCTCTGAATCTTTTGCGAGATTTCCCTTGTCCTGAATCAACTACTACATCAAGTGCCAATTTGGGAGACATCATGCTTGAAGTATGCGGGGGGGGAGTTCTGTTTTGCGCAATTTACCTCTAAAATAAGATTTATGTGTGGTGTAATTTTTCTTAACTACCCTAAAAAATCACATATCACAGTGTAGTCCAATTGTCTTTCTACAATGACATAGTTGTAAATTATCTTAAGATATGAAGTGTAACATATCATATCTTCAAAAGTTCTTAATGTTTTACATAACTGCCAGTAGTAGACATATATTTGCAATTACAAAAATGTTTTGAATAAGGCAAATATTCACATTTTTATATTTTTAAATTCAAAAAATCAGTTTTAACTTATGAAACTATCAGTTTTAACTTATGAAACTTATGAAACTATGAAATAAAATTTTTTCATGTTCTGCAGGGTCATATTTGTTTCCAGACACTTGTATTCGTCAATTTTATTTCTAAATATCAGTTATTAATTGTAAGCAAAATAACTTTTCTTTCACATATACTACTGTCCATCTATTTTAAAACCTGCTTGTTTTGAGAAGTTATTCAAAGTGTTTTCATTTGAAAAAATATTGAAGAAATTTTGAAACTGAACTCACATAAGTATTTGGACACTTTGAATAAACAGTTGATATTATTTTTAAAAAAAATGAAAATAATGAGACATCTAATACTGTTGGTAGTACACTTAAAATACATAGAACAGTTAAATAAGCTTTAGCTAAAATTACACTGTTCATGACTTGGCATAGATTTATTTAATGCTTTTTGAGTAAGTTTTCCAGTCCTCTACATGAATTGATTTTAGTAGGGCTTATGAAGAAATGTCATATTCACTTATTCTTTTATCGAACTTACTCCATACATATTCGATAAAATTTAAATCTGAAAATTAAAAGAAGGAAGACGTCGTGATAACTTCTGGACAGAATCACAAGCTAACATTCGGTGCTGCATGTTTAGAATCGTTATCCAGATAAAACCTGAATGTATTTTGTTTCAGACTTTGATAAAGAGTATTTATATATTTATACTGATCCA
Organism: Stegodyphus mimosarum; assembly: GCA_000611955.2. Classification (NCBI taxonomy): domain Eukaryota; kingdom Metazoa; phylum Arthropoda; class Arachnida; order Araneae; family Eresidae; genus Stegodyphus; species Stegodyphus mimosarum. The sequence continues at coordinate 27,846 of KK115443.1, forward strand.
TATAATTTCCTATAAATGGTAAATTTCCCATCCCAGAAGAAGCAACAAACAGCCAAACCATTTTGCTTTCACCTTTGTGCTTAACAGTATGCAATAGGTTTTTCGGGAAGGGGGAAGAAATTAAAATTAGGAAAATTCTACAGAACAGCAAGCAGTGGTTAGTTTTCAAAGTTAGGAGATTCTACCATAAAAAAGTGCAGATTAATCAACATGATATGATTGACAAAATAGTAACAGACTGGAACACATTCTTAACAGAACTCCCAGTAAAATCAGGAAGGCAAAAATTTTTTTTGAATCCTACACTTGTGTTTGGAATTTCTGTCATTAGTCGATCAGCAGCCCAATAAAATGATGAGTGTAAAAAATAGCCCCAATAGAGTTGTCTGTAATAAAACATATAAGGA
>KK115445.1:5189-19727 GCA_000611955.2 Stegodyphus mimosarum
AAAACTGCATAGTCAATCCCTGAAGGTAGGGGATTGCCACCGGCTGCAGTACATTATCAAAGTATCGTTGGGTAGTCATAGTGCCCTGAATACGAACTAGAAGTGACCTAGAATCTAGTCTATGATAATCTAGTATCTAGAGAATGCCTAACTAGGCAATTTCGCCCCAAACTATTACACCACGTTGTCGCGCGGTTGGGCGTTCCACAGTTACTGCCGGATTAGATCTGTCTCCATGTCGACGCCACACACGTATGCGGCGACTGTCACCGGATAAACAGAAGCGTGACTCATCTGAGAACACGACGTTTCGCCATTCTGTCATCCACATCGCTCCAGTCCGGCACCATTCTAAACGTTGGCATCTATGCCGTGGGGTCAATAGCAGTCTTCTTAACGTATGCCGTGAGTACAGGCCACGTTCAACCAATCGACGGGAAATGGTTCTCGTCAACACGGGAACATCCAGGGTATTTTGGACATGCTGCAGAATCGCGATACAAGTGACTTGCGGGACCGCCAAAGCTTGTTGGCGGATGCGTTGAACCACGCGTGCTGACGTCACTCTGGCTGCACCTGCACCCCTCCTTCTTCCCACATTCTCTTGTTCCAACCATGTTCGCCATAGCCCAGGGGTCGCCAAACTTTTTTGATCATCGCCCCCTATGTAATTTTTCGAAATCTCCATAGACCCCCACAAAGGTAATTTTCAGGTAATTAAAATAAAACTATATATTAGTCTAAATATTTAATAAATCAGAAACAGTAAGTAAAGTAGCTACAGATTTTTTACTTCTTAATGAGATGAGTGTGCCTGGTGTTTCTTGGCAAGGTTCGCTATATTGGGTTCGAAATTAGTCAATTTTAACCGTAAATCCCCTCGAAGCTCCACATTTAATTTATTTCTGTTTTTAGTTAAAATTGAATTAACGTGACTGAAACCGGCTTCAACCATATACGAACTTGGAAACGCCAGCATAAATGGCTGAACCATTTCGTAAAGTTTCACATATTTTTGCTTTATATTTATATTAGTCCAAAATTTATGTATTGTCAAATTTTTAATAAGCGTTTTTGCTTCAAGATCGGACAATAGTTCAGCAAGCTCATCTTGTATGTTGATGTCGACGTTATCAATTTGCGCCGAAAATGGCGCAATAATCCAATCAGGGATGTCGATGTTTTCCAAATCAACAAAGCGCAGTTTAAAATTGTCGCTTAATTTTTGAAGATGATTTGTACATATTTCCAAGTCTTCTTCTTTTATTTTTAATTGTTGCAGATTTGAAAAATACTTATAATCCTTACGTAGCAATGAAGATCTAAATAAATTTAATTTTACTTGGAAGCCTAACAGTACTGTCCGAGCTTGGATAATTGTTACATCTTTTCCTTGCAGTTTTGTTTGAACGTCATTAAATTTTCCAAATAAGTCTGCTAAATAAAAAATATGGTTCTTATTGTTTTGGAGTTCAGTGCTTAGAACAGGATTTAGTTCGTTCAGAAATTCTGTCGTCACAGTATACATACGAAAACCGAAAAGGAAAAAAATGGCAGAATGTTTTCTGATTCATTATTTTCTATAAAGAATATAATATTAAGTCAATTATAAAAATATTTTAAATTTTTACGTACGCAGTTTGATATGTGTGATTTGCGTATTAAGAACTGCTTTTCCTTCGAGTCCCAATAGACCCCCATTCGACCCCTTGGGTCAGATAGACCCCTACTGTTGTTAAATAGACCCCTAGGGGTCTATATAGACCACTTTGGCGACCCTTGCCATAGCCGATGCACCGTGCTCGCATTCGTGTGGGTATTAGCTGCGATTTGACGGAAGGACCAACCCGCCCTTCTCAGTCCGATCACATACCCCTCTTAAAATCGTTTATCTGCTGGATGTGCCTTCGTTGACGGCGGCCTGGCATTCTCTCCTATTACACGTATTCCCCGGGACAAAAACCAACTTTCTTCGATAATTCGTCTGGCAGAAATAACGACACGAATATTGCCCATTCTGCACGTTCCTTCCCTTATATCTTACTTCCCGTGCGTCGGAGAGCTGCGCATTTCACATCATTCGCATAACTCAGTGACGTGCGTCTACTCTAAAATTCGCATAAATTTCTGACCACTCCTTCTTGGTGTTGCATTTCCAATGTCGAGCAGTGTAAGATTCTTAATTATGGAATAAATGTAGATTTCGTTGCTGCCCAGACGGTATAGTGCTTAGGGAAGGCAACTGCGATGCCCATAGGCCGGGATCGATTCCCGGAGAAGGCATGGCTGTATTTGTCCGTTCCCTCATAGGAGGCTAAGGTGGCCCAACTATTAGGTGCCTAAATAATAAAGTGACCACTGCATCTGGCCTTAGCAGTGGCCAGCGTCTATGGACTGTTGGGCCTACCGTTAAAAAAAGTATATTTCATTAGTTTATTTCGTGTTTCAAACATTTTTTTCCATTTCGGTGATTTCATTTGTGTGTCCTGTGGAATGTAAACGGAGGCCAGTTTCTTTTAGTGAGTAGTCACTGGAAACATCCCTCATAATAAGTAAAAATAGCCCTTGTGCCCTTTGCTTAGTTACCAGCCGACAGTTGGAAATAAAATCAAGGGGCCTTTTACAAGAAAGTAATAATCAAATGTCGCAAAAAATTGTTTTGTCGAACGAAATTCAGTTTTTAAATGATGCTTGAAATCTATTCCCATTCTCTTCATTTGGTGAAAATGCTTAAAACCATGCAACCATTTTTGATTATTTTTATAAGTTTGAATTTGAATATTGCAGAAAAAAGTTTAAAAAGACCTTTTTAGCACTGAACAATTAACTAATTGGAAAGTCCTTTATGGAAAGCCGGTTAAAAAGTTTACTTTCCTTTTAAGAAAAATGCAACGTAACCAAGCTTGTCCTATTTGATCTCATTTGACACAATTATTAAATTAAACAACAGATTTAAGATCTGTCGTTGACCATATTCTAAAGCGTATGCCAAAATTCTCTCAAGATTTGAATTTTACGCCATTTGTGCGATAAAATGTTAGCAACGAAAATAACAAAGACAACATGACAGCTGACAGTTCAGTGTTTTTAAAAATGGAGCGCTACACGAAAAAACAACGCCCTTTCATTGTCGAGCAATATTTAAAAAACAATGAAGATTTGGTAGCTACAGTTCGCAAATTTTGTGGAACATGAAGCCGGAATAGTGATTTAACTTCCTTGACCATGAAGAGATTAATTAAAAAAATTAGGGAGATTGAGAATAAAATTAGTGATTTTAAACACTCTGCCGTCCTTCCATAAGTAAGTCCATCCTTATATTGTATACTTTATGAATCAATAAAAAAATTACAAATTTTGTGTTATAAACCAGTGTTCTCTATCAAAATTACTTATTGTGTGAATTTTGGATAACTTGTTATAAACATTCACAGAGTAAATTAAATTCAGGATTAGAACTCTACACGAAGGTAGCTATTTATTATTTAGTGTAGGAATTGGCTAGCTTAAATTTGTTGATTAAGGCAAAGCACCTCGAGTGCTCTCGGCCTATGGACAGGATAGTTTCATGACGGAATTTTTATGGGAAATTGGTTCATATCTGCATTATACGAGGCGTATTCGGAAACTAAGTACCGTTTTGAAAAAAAAAAAAATAGTAAAACAATTTTTTCGAATCCAATTTTATTTTTACATGAAAATATATGTCTTAAACTATTTTTCAACATAGTTTCCGCCAATGATCAAACACTTGTCATAGCGGGTGACCAGTTTTTGTATACCATCGTCAAAGAAACTTCCCGCCAGTTTCGATAACCACGACTCCACAGCATTTTTCGTGTCATCGTCAGATCCAAAGCGCTTGCCACCAAGCTCGCGCTTCATGTGCAGGAATAAGTGATAGTCGGACGGCGCCAAGTCCGGGCTGTACGGCGGGTGATCGAACTGCTCCCAATGAAACTGTCGAATTAACGATTGAGTGACACCAGCAGTATGGGGCCGAGCATTGTCATGGAGCAACACAATTCCTTTACTGAGCATTCCTCTTCGTTTGTTTTGAATGGCACGCCTTAGTTTTGTTAAAGTCTCACAATATCGTGCCGCATTAATGGTTTCACCTCTGGGAAGAAATTCAGTAAGCAAAACGCCTTTCCTATCCCAGAAGACTGTGCACATGATTTTTTGTGATGACATTGTCACTTTGAACTTTTGTTTTTTCGGAGAATGAGTGTGTCTCCACTCCATCGATTGTTGTTTCGATTCTGGTGTGAAATGACGCACCCAAGTTTCATCACCTGTCACAATTTGGTTTAAAAAGTTTTCTCCCTCATCACTGTACCGCATGAGAAATGTCAGGGCACTACCAAGTCGCTTTGTTTTGTGAACATCAGTAAGCATTTTTGGAACCCATCGGGAACACTGTTTGCGATAATTCAAGCGGTCAGACACAATTTCGAACAAAACAGTACATGAAATTTGTGGAAATGCCTCTGAAAGAGTTGTCATTGTGAAGCGTCTGTTCTCATGAATTGCTTCATCAACTTTCCTTACCAAATCATTGGTGACAACAGAAGGCCGACCACTCCGAGCCTCGGCGTGTACATTTGTTCGACCTGAATTAAACATTCTTACCCACTTTATCACCATTCCATCACTTATCGCGTATTCACCGTAAACTTCTGTCACTTGACGGTAAATTTCGGCCGGTTTAACATTCCTCGCATTAAAAAATTTAATCACGGCACGAATCTCACAGTCAGCGGGAGAACTAATTGTCTTAAACATTTTTAATGCGCACAGCAAACTGAAAACACAACATAGAACAACCAAAATGGCCACAATTGAAAGTCAGTGAACAAGAAAGACTAGTGCGCATGCGCGGGAGGCCTACCACAGCGCTGCGACGGCGCTAGAATGAAACGGTACTTAGTTTCCGAATACGCTACGTACATGGGGAAAACCACGAAAACTCTCATATAACCAGTCCATTCGCTCGAATTCAAGCTTGGGGCAAACTACCAGTATCCACTGACTTAGCGCTCCGCCGCTAGCGAGCCAGATAAAGAAAATAATTCTTTTTTTGTTAGCCACGTCTATTGATGTGAAGTAACTGAATTCTTTCTACCTTACAAAGGAATTCTATTTCCTGGCACCCTAAGTAGGTTATTTTTGTGTATTACATAAATTTCTTTTTAAGTATTGAAAGTTGAATCAGCATTTGAGTACTGATTTATCACGCTATTTTTGAAGAGTTTTCTAAGTTGACGACACTGTATAAAGGACGCTTTTTTTTTCTGGGAAAGAGGGTGAGTTTTGAGTAAATTTTATAATTTAAACTTATTTCTCCTCTAAATCTATTTTTTAGTTTCCTCTTTGTGATCTTAGTAGATTAATAAAAATATCTGCCGTGATGATATTTTCTCACTTTTTTATTTTCATTTTATCTATTTATTTTTGATTTATTATTATTATTATATTATCATCATTGTCATGTTATCATTTTATTACCTGCTTTATTTTATTTTTTTTTAATTCCCAATATTTACCAGTTCACATCTTGACATTTAATTTTGCAAAAAAAGAAAAAAGAAAAAAGAAAAAAAATCTGAAAGATTTCAGATTTTAAATTACGTCCAAAGGCGCGTTTTTTTAACGTTTCGTGTGCTACCTTTTTTTTATTAAATATCATGTACTACGTACTCAAACCATAAAATTCAGTTCAAAATCAATATCGCAAAATCATTTTAAAATGAACATATCTTTAGAATTTCCGTAAGTCTCGTGCGCTGGAGATAAAAATGTTTTTCTTTTTCCGTACAGTGTTGCCATTGCTCGCTTTGAAATCATTTAGTTTGTTAATCAGAAATTCGTTGAAATGTTACAAAACATAAAATCGATAATAAAGCAAATTTCAAATTCAAAATTAGGGCTTCCAGATGCCCATATTCGCAGTAGGATTACGTCATTCAAAATTCGATGGCTCTAGGTTTTATCACAATGCGAGAAACATGCATACATTTATGCAGATTTTTCATTTTTTAAAATTTAATGCAGAGCGATAACATTTAGTGGCAACAATTTGAAAAGTGAAACGGGCATTCAGAGTGATTCAACGCAAAACGAAAGTAATAGTCCTTCGGGACTAAATCCCTTTGGACTAAAAAAAAAAGAAAACAGGGACATAGTTTAACAGATCATACATACATTTCTTCTTATCCATTATTAAAGAATCTCGGGGCTAATAAAGAAGCTACTAGCAGTAACACTAGATTGTAATTTTAATTTCTACAACTCAAACAAACGTTCATTTTCTTTCTCTCTCTGAGCATGTTGCGCTGTTTCCATTTCTCTATCATTTATGATGCTGTTCAAACGTTCTTTTGTAAACTCCGTGTCATATGGGCGACTAGTGATATAGCATTTCTGATTTCAGTGATTCTAAAATTTTCCTCTATCACTGCACCTAGTGATTCTGCTAATTCAATTAAATCCTGCTTCTTCCCTTTTGCTAAATAAGCCATGCTTAACTGAAAGTGGATAAATTTCCTCAAAATGTACACCTATAACTTTCAGTATGCTAACATATATATGTTTTGAAATATTTTTATATGCATTTAATACACATCAAATATACATATTCAAAAGCAAAACATGAAATAAAGTAATAACTCATGTTACATTACTTTCTGCTCATTGCTTGATATAGCATATAAAATACACAGTGCTAAGAACATAAACTGATATAGAATACTTTCAGTAATTTAAACACATGAAAAATACAGAAACTTGCAACTACATATTTCAGTACTTTTTCTATTTTCAAAACAAAACTAAGAATCCTTTACTTTGTATTTACTATATTTGACATTATTTTCAATGCTTCATATCGAAACTTGCATAGAACAAAATACTTGAACTTTGAAGGAAATATTCATTCAAATATTATTAAAACAATATGCTGAAGTAACGGGTATTACCACTAAATTCTTCATTTAAATTTCAGCAATACTTCAAAATTACTTAAAACTTCAAATACTTCAATTTTCAGCAATACTTCAAAATCCTTCGGTACTAAAGGAACTGGTGTGCAACAGAACTCATACAATATCATCAGGGTGATCACACTTCATCTAAAAGAATTCTAATCCAACAGAACATTTAACTGATTCGGATAATCAGCGAAAACGAAATTAGGTCACTGTGATTAGAATTCGTATATTTACTTGATCCGGACGATCAGTGAAAACGAAATTAGGTTAAGGCGACCACAATTTTTTACTTTTCCTTTAGTTCCCAATTTATTTACTTAGAAATAATCAAACATTAAAGTTTACTTATTTTTAATACATCCATGGGCTGCCCGTTATCATCACTTTGGGTTTTGAAGTATCCATATGGGGATTTTCGGCCCTTAGTTAGGCTGCCAGAATATTTAACAGATTACACATATATTTCTTCTTATCCATTATTAAAGAATCCCTGTTATTATAATGAAGACCGTTCAGTACGACGAACACTAATTTATTAATAAATTAACACACACACATAGAAGTGAGAGAGTGTTAAGTTACAAAGCTCGCGCTGAGCTTTCCAAGTCCTAAGCTAAAGTTCGCTATGTCACATGACCTGTAAGAAAAGGAATGTTAACATTTTTGCGAATCTCGCATCACATGATCAAAAGCAGATGCTCCGTATTAAGAATGAGTCACGCCATCTGTTACAATACTGAATTAAATTTATTATCCGAAAAACTTAGATTTAGTCTTTAATTTTGCATAAAACATTATTATATTAGACCCTCAAAAACAAATTCTTCCGTGATCTCTAGTTCACCTCGAGTATATTCTCTGATGCAAATATTCTCCTTAAAACAAAATTTGTTTGAACTAGAAACAATAAATGATTCACAAAAAGATAGAATAAAAGACATTTTCTGAAAATCAAACATGTCGTCCAGTGAATATCATAAGCCTTTAAAAATAGACCCAAATCGCTCTGTACTTCGAGAAACAACACTTAAACAAATCATAATTTCCTTTTTCTCGGTAATGTCCGGTCAAGGGAAAAAGCCATTTCATTTGGTTGCCATGTTACATGACAATTTTACTTCAGAATCGTGGAAAAGATTTTCGATTTCTAGCAGAAAATAAGTCGATAAAAGGCGAAGAAAATTAAGTTTCAGGGAAACTATTGATCGTCTGCTGGTGGACGGTAAATCTCCTCAACTCAGCGACAAATATGACACTTGATAGATGAGTTGAGCCTTTCCGGTCTTTCCTAAAGATATTTTATCTTACACGGAATTTCATTGTTTGTATTCTTAGTTTCCTGAAGTACTCCGGAGTACTCTTATGCAGTACCTTTTTTACATTTTCCATTTAAGTCGGTAATTAAATGGTTTAGTTAAATTTGGATTAAATTAGATAATTAAAAACGCTTTTAAGTGTCATTTTCTTTATTTGCCAGCTTCATTGCTCACGAATCTTATAAAAAAGATTCCGGATTTGACAACCCGAATCTTCGCGCATTTTCATTATTTACCTTTCGATTATTAATCTACTGATTTAAAAGAAGTGCAATTATCACATTATTTCATTTAACTTGATTCACTAATATCACCTTCTAACGACCCTGAAAAGAATTTAAAAGTTTATGTTTTGGCTTATTTTATGTTAACTCTTGATACAGTATTCCTCTCTAATTACACTGAGAAAATGTACTTCATGAATTTTACATTTCTTCTATTAAATTTCTTTTGTATTTTCTTAATGAATACTATACATGTATTTTTGAAACATGTATCTTATTTGTATTTGTTTTTCACCAAATGGATATTTCAAATTTTGCTTTAATTACACATTTTTAATATTAAGTCAAAACTAAGCTTTAATTTACTTTTTTGCATAGGAAGTATTTGAAAAATTCGAGTATTTTTTATTATCCGGATTCAAAAAAATTTAGGACTTTTACCTAAATGAGGTTTACTAATACTTTTACCTAAATTTACCTTTTAATCTTAAAATGAGAAAATTATTGAACTTATGATTTTCAATTCAGACTATGAAGTTCCTACATCAAGGAAGAAATTCTCAATCGCTGATTTATAAATCATTAAATATTTTGAACCCAAAAACATAAAAATTCAACTACGACTTCACTGAGACTCGAACCACAGATTTTACGATTGCCATATTGGGGTGATAAGCACTCATAAGCATGAAAGCACGCAGGAGGGAATGAGATAAATTTTTACATTCTAACTCATGCCTTAAAGGGCGACTGGAAAGAGGCATGAGATCCAGCCGACCAAATATATCTGCTGCTGAGTTTTTCTCGACCATGTATACGGTCGATTCCCTTCTGAATGTTTAGTTATTTACGCTAGTGGTATTAAAGCAGTATTTTTAAATTTTAAATCATTACTTCTGTTACGCAACGATACTATCTCTCCTAGAATTTCCACCATAAAATTTCTCTACCGTAAAATCATTTTCCGAGTACTAAAGCAGCAATTTTATAATTTAAGAGACCTGAAACCTTTCACATTTCAACGATCACCCGAAATGACTTGTTTGTTGAGGGTTTTTACACACTCGCTGAATTCGCAATCTACAAGTCTGCTGTTAAACTCACATATATTAACTCTTTTTTTTCCTGTCTTCTTAGCTTTAGAATTAAGCATCATTTTCTTCGTACTTACGCCGTATACAAGTGAACTGCAAAATTACAGAAATTTTTAAAAGCAGCATAGCAGTGTATGTTTAGAATTCCAGATGCAGCGTTAAATATTCGCACATATTTTTCTGTTTTTATTTTGTTTTTTTATCAGTTTGTGATATTAAATTTTCACTTTTCTTACTAAGATGGCTTTACAAAACTTTCTCTTGCATTTTTATTATCAGCATTTTGTGTGTTTACTTTATTTATTAAATATCCCGTTCTTGGCGTTCGCGCTACATAAAATTCGATTCAATGGCAATATTACAAAATACTTAAAAACAGTCTCGCGCGCTAAAAAATGTTTCATTGCAACTGCTCGCTTTGAAATCGTTGAGTTCATTAATCCAAAATTTCGTTAAATGCTTACAAAATATGGAATACATAATAAAACAAATTCGAAATTCAAAATTCGGTCTTCCAGTTAACCATGTTGCGGTGGAGAACTACCTTAATCAAAGCAAGCAGAACTATCCGACGCCAGTTAAGTCAGATTGAGAGTAATGGTATCTAACAGCAGAGAGAACGAACGATACCGCTGTAGTCCTCTCTCATAACGATGCAAAAAATAAGATTCATAGTCATACATTTTTCAATCTGATGCGATATGGAACCCACACAAAAAAAAAAATTCAATAAAAAAATAAACTAATTATCCCTCATTATATCAGCAACAATGGCAAGCCGTTTTTAATGATTTTCGTCTTTCAATGGTCGCAAAAACTTAAGTTCCATCCAATATTTCACGTATATTCAGTTTTAATCGATTAAATGTTGCAAAACATTGAAATTGATCAGAAATCAATAGTGCGAACATAAAAACAAACACACAAACAGATATTCTTCCTTATATATATACAGATTTTGTAAAATGTAAAAATTTTTTATTAACAAACTTTACGATTTGAAAAGCGAGCAAGAGCAACATTTTTCGAAATATCCATTTTTATATCCAACGCGCCAGACTGTTCCCACTCGGAAAAATGAATGCAAAAATTGGCGCTTTCAGAGTTTTTAATTAATATTTCGGCTGATTAAAATCGTACGAGGATGGGAATAGTCGAAATAGCTTTCCACGAATTTTTGGTGTCGGGAATAATGTATTTAATGTTTGACATGTTATTTTTATTTCATCGAAAAACTTAGAAATTTTTTATTAACAAATTCTAGGATTTGAAAACGAGCAGTGGCAACAGCTTTCGAAACAAAGCAGATTTTCATCTCCAGCTTTGCGAGAATGTTGCCACTCGGAAAAATGAGGGCGAAAAATTATCTTTTTTCCGAGTTTTTAATTAATATCTCTGATTCTAGATACTTTTTTTTTTTTTTTGAGAAAAAAGTGGACGTCGACTTATTTCAGAACCCAGAAAAGAATTGTAGAAAGTTTGGTGACGATAGCTATAGTAGTGACTGAGTTATTAGCGAACAAACAAAAGATTTTCTTCTTAAATATATATAGAGAGATTTGATAGCTCTAGGTATCGTTTTTATTTTTCTCAATGCCAGAAACATGCATACATTCGTGTAGTTTCTGCATTATTTAATTTCTTTAAATATGGAATAGGAAAAGAACGGAAATTTCTTTAATGGAATAGAAATTTATTTGAATTTGGGATAGGCTTACTTTTTCTCATAAATGCTATTGGAAAATTATCTAAATATGGAAAATAATCTACACCAGACATTAATAGGAAAAGTCTGGAATTAATAGGAAAATATGATATTCGTAGAAGATCTCCGAAAGTTCGAGAAATTTAGACGTGGGAACTCGCGGAGCGATTAATTTACGGATCTAATATTACTAATATTATCTAAAGTCATATCAGCGGCTTTTGTAATTATATTCTGAGTGCTCGCCCATCCATTATATCCCAAATTAGAAGACATTCATCGCAATCATCTTTCGTTCTGCAGAAATGTTATACTCGCTTCTGTTTCCACAGAGATGGAGTCACTCTGGTAGCTGAAGCTCAAGACCACCCCTAGATTCTATCGATCTGGCTGCCGGACTTCTCAATCGATAGCGGGATGCCAGGACATTCTCTCATTTGCAACATCCCGACCGTAAAGATGGCCACGCTTTCGCTCCTCCTGATTCTATCCGGTATCTTGGTCGCGGTCCTGGGGTCGGACAGCGATCCGGAGGTCACGGAGTGTGAGTTGACAACAGGAAGGACACTAACTGTCATCAAGTCGGCCGGATTCCCGGCCCGGTACGGATCCAACGTCGATTGCCGGTACACCGTGCGCAGGCGGTCTCGATCTGTTTGTTCGGTAACGTTCCTCTTCAATGTCATGGATCTTGAGCAAAGTCCGAATTGTACCAAGGACTATCTTCTTTTGAGGGGAGAGAAAATGTGCGGTTCGAAACCGATAGGATTCTCTAGTGAGTAATGTTGGGTTACTATAATTTAGAATTTGTTCGTAACTTGTAAGCCATAGATAATTAGTACCTTAAAGTTATAGAGAGTATCATACGTAAGTTAAGTCAAAATTATTATAAATTAATTAAAAGCCAAGTAGTTTAAAGTTAATTAAAAGTGTTAAAGAACTACTGAAAATTTGCTGAAGTAGAAACAATAATTATTACGAGTCCAATAATAATGGTTTGAATATCGTGAAACTAACGCAACAACATGTCGAAGTAATGAAAAATGATATGTCTGCGTTCAATATGTCAGCCCCAGCTTTATATATATTTGGTCCTGACTACCAAATTCTCTTAAACCTCGAACTTAGTTCTCAAGATTTTAGGGTCACTTTAGGTTTAGGTTTTAAATTTCAGTTAATACCGGTTAATATAAAACTGATGGCTAACGTACTTATTCGTAATAGAAAATCATTCCTTTCAAGAAACTATGTTTTTATATGTGTACAAACTATAATATGGAGAATAGTTGTGTAAAGAACGATTAAATATATATGGTTAAAATATAAAGGAACCGAAATAAGCAGGTTTTACAATGGAATGCGTATGAGAAAGCAGCATATCGAGAAAGTACAATGTACTGCTTAGAGGCAGAGGAAAGTGTTCTGCTAGCGTAAGTCGTCATTCCCCGTGAGAATTTCAAGTGGAATGCATCGCTAGACGAACGCGTATCTTGCCTATATATATTTTAGCTATGGGTCTGTAGACGGAAACGGAGCAGCTGCTCGAAGGAGGTACTCGGAAATCTTTCTTTATGTCTATTTTGAGTACCTGTTCTATTTTAGCTGCAGCTGATAAATAAAATTCATGTCTGTTAGTATTTCGAGTTCGTTTAGTGATGCAACCGTTCGAAATTCTCTCCGGGAATAATGATTTATACCAATAGAACACTTTTACCTATCGGTGAAGATTATTTTGTGCCACCTCACCGCAGTATTTCTTCACACACATTTCATCACAAAATCTTCTTCCTTCGCTCCCCTTTATGCTTTACCAATATTTTTTTCATTCATAATCGAGTGATTAACACCGCTGAATACTGATAGTTCGACACAGATTCGAACTCAGGGCTGGTTTTTCCCCGTCTGTAATATGAATACGAGCTAGTTTCTTTTAGAAATTCCTCCACGAAGACATTCCTCCCATTAGGCTAAAATCCCTCGCGTACTTTGCCATATTCAAATAATCGCATTCATATATTTGAAACACGCTGCATTTTTATTTTTTCTCTAATTCAACGTAAAAATGCTAGCAGCTGAAAAAAATTATGCTTAGAAATTCGATCTGTCTTAATAAGGCAGTTATTACCTTACCATTCTTCTTTAAACTTTAGTTAATATGTAAATGAAATGCATAGCGTTTTATACAGAGATATAATAGCTAATATGATGTCTGGAGCTGAAAATTAGGTAGACTTACGTTGGCTTTACTGACATGTTTTTGTAGGATTTTCTGAAAACGTTTTCTTCGTTCTCCGAAATTAACGGAACTTTAACACTGAATTTATAGTCACGGTAGATTACTTACTCAAAAATCAGTATTTTTTATTCACATTTCACCGAGACAGGTATGTGATATTATTCCTTTCATGTACGTAAATGCATATTTCGACTGGTTACCAAGATAATTTAGCCCACCAGCGGTCGAGCGGTAAAATCGCTGAACACTGGTAGTTCCAATCTGAGTTCGAATCCAGGCAAATGGACTGGCTGCATGGGCGTTTCCATTGTTTTCCCCATATGCAACGTGTATACGTTATATAACCAGCTTACCTTCGAAAGTCCTTCATGAAAGCATCCCTTTCCCTTAAGCAGATAGCCCTAGTGCACTCTGCCGTATTAAACTAAATACCGAACAAATTAATTTAAATTTAACTAAATCTTGTGAATAAACTGTGGTGTGCGCATCCATCATGTGTATTTAATGTATTAAATTTAACTTTCTTGAAGAAATTCTGATTTATATATATATAACTGCATTTCATATTATAATACAACTCATAATTAAAATGCAGTTTATCTGTATGTATATATTATAGATATATGTGTGTGTGTGTGTGTGTAAATACTGCAAGAAACATGGGGTCAAATTATAAGGTGTTTCTCCCGCCTTCGTGGTGTAGTGGTCAGCACGCTCGACGCGTAACAAGCATCAGCTATAAAGGTAGCTATGATGGATTCTTTGGGAAAAAAGGGAAGTGTTTCTTTTGTTAAGAAATGTTAGCAAAGCTTTTGAGTCCATTTAGTACTGATTAATGAAATCAATTCCTAAGAATTCAAATTTTATTAACTTCTTGAATTTTCAAAGTTTTTAGCCTTTCCAGGTTTCTCCGAAACAAATTCTCGACTGTAGACAATATTAAACAAACGCGAACCGAATTTCGCATAGAATAT
>KK115446.1:0-30723 GCA_000611955.2 Stegodyphus mimosarum
CCGGTTGGTAAGCGCTAGGGAGCAAACGTCGATTAATCGACGGCCGGTCGGTAATGTGTTAAGTGTCACCTTTCGCCTTTATTTTCCAGTGTCATCTTTCGACCGAAATGCTAATTGATATTCATACCTTGATTCCTTGCGACTTGGAAAATGCATTTCTCTCATTCGTTTGGAGAAAAAAAATCTGAAATACAAAATTTTAACTAAAAGAAATCGCCAATAGCTTTTATTAGGGAAAAAAATGTTGAAATATAGAAACTAAAATCATCATGAATATTAGAGAATTACTTAGCACATAGATCACGCAAATAACTGGATTTATTCTAGTAGTACAAAAGTTATTACCTCGTAAGCTTCATAATTGGTATTTTGAAAGATGCACTGCTTTGGCATTCTTGAATCTAATTTGACCATTTCATAAATGTTATTTTTGGGATAAATGTAATCTCTTTATCTTTGAATATTGCATAAGACAATTTTAAAAAAGTTTTGCCAACAGCCATAGTTAGTTTGTCATTCCTTTCATACAATTAAGGGCTATCACTCTAATGAGATATAGCATATTACATAATGAAGAATAAATAAATAAAATAAGTTACAAAGAATAATGATTAAACATTTAAAACTTGAGGCTCACCAGCGGCCGAGCGGTAAAGTCGCTACACACTGGTGGTTCGTTCCGAGGTGTAAATCCCGCGAACGGGCTGGCTGCATGGGCGTTTTTGTGGTTTTCCCCATGCGTAACATGTATACGGGCC
Organism: Stegodyphus mimosarum; assembly: GCA_000611955.2. Lineage (NCBI taxonomy): Eukaryota > Metazoa > Arthropoda > Arachnida > Araneae > Eresidae > Stegodyphus > Stegodyphus mimosarum. The sequence goes on from KK115446.1 coordinate 759, forward strand.
AGTTTCCCTTAGAATGTCCTCCACGAAAACATCCGTCCCGCGGAGGATCTCAAATTAGCATTAGAAGTGCATCAGCCGTCTGATAAAGAAGGAGCTATACTGCCCCGCACACCAATTCGACATCCAGACTCTCTTGTCAATTGGGTCATAAATCTAGACAAGGATTACTACCTCAAACTTGGCTTGCAAGGACGCCTTTATCTGGGTTTTTAACTCCTGCCCTTTCAGAAAGTACGTCCGGCTTACACGCTGCTACGACTGCCAAGGATTTGAACACTTGAGCAGGAACTGCCGCAACTCTCCATCGGGCGTACAGTGCTCAAAGGTGCACGACAAAACAGGCAAAACTTGTAAAAAACAGCCACAGTGCACGAACTGTGCAAAATCCAACCAAGAAAAGAACACTGACTTTGCTTGCAATCACTCGGCAGACTCATCGCTATGCCCGTTCTAGAAAGACGCGTTCCAAACTGTAGTGAGGACTGCAGACAAGACAACGGGCATTCCATTCGACAGAGCTATACAGCATTACAATTCCTGCAATGTAATTTGCAGCGCTCGTCAGTTGCTACAGCCACATGATTCACAAACAGTGGGAACTGGGGGCTGATTTTGGGCTCTACCAGGAACTTTATGTTGTGTCCAGTTATCATTTAATAGGCACTACTTCGTATAACAAGACGTACCTGTAGAATAACAGACTAGCAGCCATTGTGTACAATGGTTCACTAAAACCAATGCTGTGGCAAGGCACCGAGCATACGGTATCTATTGTCTTGCACACAAATGAAGGTAGTCTCCTAATTATCTCGGCTTATTTCCCACCTAGCCAAGTTATCGACACTCTGCTCTTCGAGCTAGATTACCTGAGTACTACTACCTTTAATTACTATCTGCTGGGTGGTGAGTTTAACGCCTGTAGTGCTCTCTGGGGAGCACCAAGAAAAGATGATCGATCTGCACTGGTAATTGACTTTATCGAGTCACATCGTCTAGTGATCCTGAATGCTTTGGACTCGCCACCAACTTATGACATTATCAGAGCTAACTGATAGCCAGACCTATCCCTCGCCTCAAGTAACATCGCATTTGAAATTAATCATTGGGCTGCGCAAATACCTCATAAATATAGTGGATAGGTGTTTATAAGCAATGAAAGGCTAATGTAATAAAATCTGCCAAGAGTTAAAGTTGTAAGTGTGGGAGGCAATTAACCACATGAGGATCGCCTTAGTTAATGGAGAACTTTTTCCAAGAAAATTTTATTTAGATTAGAGCTTTCGCAGAGAAACTCTCATTTACCTTACATGTTAAACAATATAATATTAGGAACAGAAAATTTATAACAAATGCTTAGAACTAGTTTCTTAGATTACCAACACCCGCAAAACATTAAATAAATAAATAAACCGGAGTTAAAATTACCAGTATTTGGTGATTTTAACCGCTCTGCCATTGTTTTTATTAGTTCTGCTGAAAAAAGAGTAGAATTCAGCACATTATTGTACTGTGCATAGTACAAGGATGGCAACAGAAATAAACCAAGCCTTATGCCAATCAGATTTTAAAAGAATAGCTTTATTTTTCAGCTAAAAGGATTTTAGATTTGCTTCGCTACTGAAAAGAACGGAGTCAGTTGCGTATTTTCGAGTTAATCGATATGTTTAGGTGTCGTAGAGAAGCGGTTTGATTGATATGAATGTCATGGTAAGGTGACCGATGAGAAGGTAGTAACAGATGCTTTTTACTTTCTTAATGCATCACAAAAAAGGATGTCTGTATTATTTTTATATTGACGGGTGTTCGTTAAGATGCCGCAATTTTAGAATGCTTTGCAGCCTGATTTTCATCTTAAGAACAGAAACTAAACAAAGTCCATTCGTGAAAGAAAAAGAAAACATTACGTTTCCTTTCTTTCTTCAGTAGATTTCTAGTAATGAAATAGGAATTTGGCTGATTTTCTTTCGTATCCCTTTTTTATCGTCAATAGAATATTTACTTTTCATTCAATATAATTTGAAATTCAAAACAAATAAAGGTACTTTTATTCTTGTAAGTAATAAAAACACCTCAGCTCATTATTTAGGATCGTATACTTGATGGAATTTTCTATTTCGAAACTTATAACGAAGACAATCTCCTAACTGCCGCCAAGAGGATAAAACTTTATTTGGTTACATGTTTCGCCCGCGATTCTGTTCAGTTCATTAAAAAAAAGTTTCTCTAGAACAAATTATCCTTTCATATTCGTTTGTTAATTATTAAACTGTCTCCCAAATACAGAACTTTAAGAATGTGCGAGCTTAAAATTCCATTAAAATTAGAAATTTAAACCTAAATCAGGCTTTTAGCTTTGAAATCGAGAAAAGAAATTACGTTAATCTTGATTTTAAGAAATTTAAAAGAAGAGCCACATTGAAAAATGAAGAATAACACTTCTATCAATTTGTTTTTCATCATGAACCGAGTTTCATGTGCACATCTAGTTTTGAACAAAGTCAAAAATGTCAAATATTTGTTCTTGTATATACTATACGGATGAAATTAATTGGAATAGTTTTATTTGAAGTATTTTATCATTTTAACAGCAATGGGGGTACCTAAGGCAAATATTATTTTCTCATTTATATATAAATTTTCTACGATGATTTCTCTGGCGGAAATAGCGGCACGAAAATTGAACATTCTGCAGGTTCTATCATTTATATATTCTTCACCGTGTGGTGGAGAGCTGCGCATTTTACAGCATTCGCATAATTCGGTGACGTGCGTCTACTCTGAAATTTTCATAATTTTCGGGCCAGTCCTTCTTAGTGTTTCATTTTCAATGTCGGGTATATATATTCAGTGCTTTACTTTAGGAGGGAAATAAAAACAATCCCGAGCCACCGTATTTTGTTATACCTTACATATATCTATAGTATTTTAATTGCGTAGGTGGAATCCGGTACTTTTAACTTGTGGCTGTGGACATTGCGGAATGGAGAGGCATATAGGCGTCGATAACAAAACTGGATTTCTACGAATCACCAATCTTTATTTTCTCACAGATCAAATAATTTCTTAGGAGATAAGGTACTTCTTGATCATAAGGAAATACAATAATTTTTATATACACGTTACGTCATCTTAGAGTAAGAACAAAGGAGGGCATAGCCAAAGAACCTCTATGTAAAGAAGGAAAGGCTCCATAGACATAATGTAAACCACTTTGTCTGCAACGCCGCTACAAAGAAAAGGGAACATTCGCCAAGGAATTTGGCGACGGAATCTGTTGGCGAGCATTTCCCCTCTGTGATATGCCGGTTCTTTGGTACCTAGCCGACATTTTTCCCCTCCGCGACGTGTATAGGAAATTGAGGAACACGGGTTAAGATGAATCGTTCTTTGACTTATCGCGATAATTTAAACTCGGAAATGATGAAATATTAGGTGAAGTTTCACTTTCACTGGCTGTTGAACTTCCATTGTCCATATCGCTACTTGAAACCAAAGAACCTATTCTTTGTTTAAACTCTTGCTAAACGTAACGGTCGAACCTGTCCAAACCAACTTAGACATTCAGCTTCGAGCTTTGGCGCTTTTTGGCTACAGATATTTCACGCATGCGCAGTTGTTTCCCTTTTCGTTGGAAGGGAGCCACTTCTGCTTCTGCGAAGTTTTCCTTCTTAACAGTACATATTCTTTGGCATAGCAGCATATTGGCATGGCGGAAGCTAGGAATAAGAATGATGTAGTTGCTTGCGAAGAGTGTTTATACTAAGTATGATGCATAAATACAGCTAATCTGTGATTGGTTAATTTTAGGTTGTTATGTAACATGAAAAGATTTCGAATTTGGGAGAAGAGATGAACTTAGGGGAAGAACACCAAATTTAGAACAGTTAATTTTGAAGTCGCTAATCGTTTCTTAAAGCAGCCATCGTATTTTATTTTATCTTACATATATATATTGCTAAAGAATATTTTTGTTAAAAATAATGATTATACTATGCTGGAAATTTTAAGAAACAGTTAATTTGAACATTAAAAAATGAAAACAGTATAAAACAAATAAAACATTTTGAACTAAGTATTAAACAAACTGAATTAGTTTAATTTTATTCGAAATCTTCTTTAAAAATGATAAACCTTTTCTTCTGTCTCATGTTGAATGCTAAAAGTGCTGGGCTATTTTATAATCGCCTATCGTTTTGAATTTTACATTATTTTTGCTCCATTAAAGTAAATCTAGTTTCATGTTTTTCCTTTTGCTTTTAACTTTTGAGTCTTTTTAGCATTTTTTACCATACTATTTTTTACTATTATAACTAGTCGAATTATAAAAAAATTAACTGCTTTTTCCGACTAAAGGAATAGTTTTTTAAGTACTTTTAGCCAAAATGGCAAACTTCGTAAAGTAAAGAATTAGAAAGTATCTTAGGATCATTTTTTCCATTTTATTTTTATTGTATAAAGACGTAATTCTGATCTAGAATATTCTTTCTTTTTTTTTTTTTTTTCCAGTATTATACGTTTTTAAATTCCAAGCAGTGGCAATGGCAAGCCAATGGCAAGCCAATGGCAAGCAGTTTCGCAGAGAAATCCGTCAGTTCTACGCTTCATTAGCCAGCCAGATAACAGCTTGCATCAGCGCTAAAGGTGGGCCTTTATTGACTTTTTTCATCCTTGTAGATGTATTTTCTGAATAAGACATTTAATTCCTATAATATTGTTAGCGTTTCGTTTTCAATACATGTACATACACCTACCTGTTTTCGTTCCATTGGGATAACTTCTTCGTGATGCGTCGCTTTTTGGGCTATAGAGTGTACATAGACAGAAATTAAGTATTTTTTTTAAATAAATAGTTTTAAAACGTTTTTTGTTCAATAACTAAATGAACAGTATTTAGTGCAAGATGCTTTGTTTGCTCGCTTATGAAAGTTCAGATTTTAAAAATTTAGATCTCATTCCAAAAGAAAATTATGTAACGGAATACAATTTCCACATTTTGACGACGAATCATGTTATACCAAATAAGCATAAGAAGTTAATTTAATGCGTTAAGATTATTGAACTTTAACCAAAGTATAATTTATGCATTCAAAAAACAGCTCTTGTCTGAGAGTCCTCAGTATCTGAGCATTTATGAGTAACGTTTTCGGTTGCATTTGAAATAGTTACTGCAAGTTACTAACGTTAAAAAAGCAAAAGGTTGAGCCTGAATACTTAAGCTTTTACTAAAAACAAAGAGAGAAAAAAGTGCTGTCTTGAAGACTGGTTCATCCTTTCATATATTCGTTCTTTTTATTTTTACTTCCCTTGCTTTGCGTCCATTCATTCAAGGTTTTTTTTTTTTTCGACTTTCACACAGCATATTATAACTTGCTTCTATACTTTAATTTGAATTTTTAAATTTGTAATTAAATGTAGATAACGAAATTCCACTCATTAAAAAATAAATAAATGAAAAAATTTGGCCCTCAAGCAAAATTTCAGTAGCAATAATAAATTCAATTTCAAGAGGAAATATCTGATTTACTTTTTTCTTTACCCTAACGGCGAAAGATAAATTAGCGGACTGATTTTGAATATTAACAGGAAGCACTACAGTGAACATAAATAAATGAACAAAAATAAGAGTGCGAGTTAATTTTAGTTCAAATCAGTACTACTACACAATATAATTTTTGCGAATATAAAAAAACTAGTAATTTAAGGCCGCAGAATTTTTAAAACTTGGCATGGAAAATTAAAAGAAAAAAAAAGTGAAATGTTAAAATTTGAAAAAACGCATACATTGATGGTCGAAGTGATAATGTTACTGTGTTTAATAGAGAATGAATGCTAATCGTCATAATAATTACAACTTTTGTAGTTTCTTGGCTCGCTTTCTTCAGTTTTCTTAATTTACTCTTATATTCACACCGAATAATAAACATTTTCTTTGAAACATTTTATCACGCTTTGGAGCTTCTTTCTTAGTTTTTCTCTTCTTGTACTCCAAGGTGTTAACAACCCTACCCTCCTATAAAGGAAGAACTAGAATACCTCAAATTTTGATGTCGCCCACGCATTCCGAAAATTGGAATCTGAAGGCCCATGAAAGAAATGTATTAAACCTGAAATATAAAAGAAACTGTTCGTAAACACTAGAAAAACTCGTACAGAAAACATACGAAAAGTTGTGAGATTGTTAACTTTAGCAAGTGAATCGCAATTACTGTCACTGCGGTACTCCGAAATCGTTCACACATGGGATTCCGTGACAGTTACAGTTCTTGGCTGACAACAGAAAATCTGACGGTAGTTAAACTCTCAACTACCATTCGAGTCATGACAGCAACTTCTCCCGAGGAAATTTGGCAGAACTTCTTTCGATTTACTGTGAAAGAGCTTTCAGAGCTGTAATAATATCCGGTCGCTGTATATCTCCGGGATAGAATTTATTATTAATTAGTATCAAAGCTATTGTTCTAGAATTTAAATTTTTACTGAGTTTTCTTATGTTGGAATATTAATAACATTACTTCAGAAAACATCTTAAATTAGGAATTAAGCAAATAATATAATATTAAAATTTCCTAAATCATTGAATGGATGACAGTTAAACCTCATGCAAAGATGCTATTCTGTATGAACGTTGAGAAGCTGATGATAAATACCTAGATTCAGTCTTAGCATGTTTATACGTCGTTGCTTATTGTTAAAGCCAAAATCTGCATAATCAAAGAATTATAATCAAGTAAATGCTGTAACTTAGCCTAGAAAGTAGATATGCAAAAAATTCGGTGACAACAGAAAGTGTCTTAACCTAAAATAAAAAGTTTGCAGTAACAATAATAATGCGCATTAAAAAAATATGGATAGCAGACTTAAGTAATGAGGATTTATTTGAATACCTTACAAAAGTTATAAACCCTCTGACCTGCCAAATTTTCTCTTCCGGCCAACCATCTAACCGGCCTAACCAAATTTAAAACCCTCTAGCGAGCGAAGCCCTATACATATATATAGGATAGAATATTTTTTGTACCGTCTATGTATAGAATATTTTTTGTAACGCCTTTAAGAAAGCATATGGGCATGAATCTTGAACTATACCCAAGAACTTAAGACAATCAATTAAAAACGCATTTATATACGGTATAAGACAGCAGTTGCATTTTAGCATTAAAATCAAGAAAATACTTATTTTTCATGGCATTTTGGGAAATTTTTGGGTTCTTAATGAAACCCTAGCCTGTTGAAGGATTTTAGTGCATACATATATGCTACTGTTACTATTGCTTTCTTGCAGACTTGATTCTGAATAAGATGAAAAATGAAATCTTGCCATCCAAATTCGTTCAGACATTGTTTTTTACTTATTTTAATTGAAAGCTATATATTTTTATTTTAGTAAATATATCTTACTTTAATTATGTCCAGTGAAAGTCGGATGCACATTGTTTTGACATAAATACTACTTGTCTAAGCATACTCTATTAATTGATAAAGAGAGAATAAGAGATAATGCTCTACTCATTTACTTATAATATGATTTTGAAAAACATTTCTTTTTCCTTTGTGAAAAGCCTTATTTAAGGATGTCAGAAAGCTACGTGATTTTGACGAAATAACTAAGCCCTTTTTTTTAATAACAGCTTAATTTTTTTTCTCTCTCGATTTAAAATTCTAATTGAACGAAACTACTGAAGTTCGATGTTTTTTATTTATTTATAAAAGAGATTAAATGAATAATAAGGATATTAGATCCGAAATTCCGTTGAAAGTATTATAATAATATGATTTTCGGTCAATTTTATGTTTTGCCTTTGCAGTGCTTGTTATTCAGCTTATTTTAAATTAGAATTTTTTAATGAGAAAGTTCCTAATCGAAAAACAAATATTGCTACGCTAAGACACTTTTTATTCTGAAGCATATAAGCATGTTTAAACTGTGCTTGTTTTCTCAGTTAGAAAAGAGCTTTCTGGAGAAATGTACTTTATTTTTATTTAAATAGAACATAGACATTAAAATTAGGATACCTAGTTTTAAACATGTCAATTTAGTGCAGTGAAACAGATTAGTAAATGATTAAAAATATAGAAAATAACAATTGTATTGGGAAGGGATTCTTTTCAATCACTATTACATCACTGGATAGAGCGGAAGAGACATAATGTAAAAATATTATTGCCATAATGTTATCAAAATACCGAAACCCAGCCCAGTGAGAACTGAAGTGAAAAATTTAAATATAATTTATAAAAAGTTTACATACATTGCTAAAAATCTTTACAATTTTTATGACTCATTGAATTAAAAACTAAGTGCCATATAGTTTTAAAATTAACTTTTTAACTCAAGATGAAAAATAGAGGGGGGATACATTAAATAAAAGGGAAAATTTACAAATTCAAAGCAAAGATACAGTAAAGGAGTATGATGTTCTACGCCAGAAACAAAAAATTGGCAACTATTGTTCACACTATTAAAACCAGAAGAGATAAGTTCTGCTGCTTCTTAAGCGGCTGCCCAGATTGGTATGATGGTTAACGTTGCTGGCTGCCTTAATGAGGGGTCCAGATTCGAATCCCGGAGAAAGTATGGATGTTTATAACTACGCGGCATGAGGCACTCGAAATACTGGCGACTTAAGAATCCTCTCGAGACCTCAGAGCATACCTAAGCGTGTTCTCTATTGAAAAGCCGCACAATTAGTGCAGTGGGATTATGTATGTACAACCAATGGTAAAATTATGATGTTCCGCCTACTTGTTGTTCCTGTTTCTTAAAAGCACTTACAAATTTCTGAAGTATCCCAGGAGGAATTTAGAGCTCTAAGATCTTGTTATTTACGCTTCTCAGACATATTCAGCCATGAAATGAGAAAAGCCACTCTAATTTCTTGATACCTTCACTTACCAAACATTCAGAAACGAGTATATGTTCTTGGGAATGTTCCTTCTTTTGGATTCTTTACAGATAACATACGTCTCGAATCACTGGCAAAGCAAAATCCAGATTCGTCCGTGAACATAACTCGACTCCAGTATCAGTATGTTGCACTTAACACCATTTCAAAGTTGCCGCCGAATTGAAAGAAACACAAACCACGATTTGTTCTAGTAGAGGTCTCTTTTCTGCAGTGTTAAGTATCAAGTTGTATCCGCAACAAACTCGCGAGAAATCTGTTGCACTGCCGTTGTTGTCCGTTTTAAATAGATAGAATAAGGTCTTATGACTTTGAGCTCTGGCTCATGGATGCTCTTGTTCTAAGCGATAAGGAACTTCCCTTGCTGTCCCGAATTTTTTCCGCAATCTAGAGTAGCTACTACCTAAAGTTTTGGTTCATTCTGATTTATTTCGTCTGACTTTTAGTGTTCCATCAACTATCTTTTTCCACAATCATTTAACAAAAATATTCAGTCACTATTATAGCTTTGTTCTTGATATTCAAACACGCAACAGTCAATACTCTTTACTAACAGAGAAAAACCTTCACAACGACATCTGTAAAATTTTAATCCCACTCTCAGCTTCACGTTTTCTAACGTTTTTGCAATTTGCGTTTTCTTACGCAAGCAGGAATTTTTAAACTATGACTGGATGAATCATTTCAAATATAATGCTTTAGTAAAATTTATTTTCTTTCCCTCAGTTATACTTTTATTTGTCGTTTCATATTAGGGAAAAAAATTGATGATTTTTTATAGATTTGAAAACACTTGTTTATTTCATATAAATTCAAAATCAGTCTACAAACTGCAAATTTTTGGTTATTAAGTTGTGGAAAACAAATGCTACTGTATTAGAGTTAAATACAGTTTGGTGCTCTGTTCCAGTTGACCAGATTAATTCCACATGACCTGTATTATGCAAAAGTGTCTAACTGTCTTAGGGTGAGCTTATTCTTTCGATCAAAAGTCGGTCAACTTCAAGACATGTGAAAAGATTACCCAAAGCAAGTTCAGAACTTTAGAAATTAGCATAAACGATAAAATAATAATAATAAAAAAGAATCTTGCGTGCGCGTGTTTTTAATTAATATTTTTCAATTAATTCTGGTTCTTTACTGTTAAATTTTAAACAATTTTACTTCTCTTTTTAAAAATTATAATGAGCAATATTTTTTATTCTGGAAATTACAGGGGCTTAAGGCATGAAATGTATGCGGTGCATGCCTAGAAATTTGAAATTGTAAAAAAAGGAATTATTATTTTTTAACTCACTCTTATAGTTAAATTCTTATTAATTACTTTATATATACAACTCTGCAATGTATCATCGATTTTATTTTGAGTCAGAAATTTAAAGCAAAACGTTATTGCATGTTATCGGTCAATTTTCTGCTTCTGAATGCCAACATCATTAACTAAATAATGCAACTTAAATAGTCAAAGGGAAAAACCTTTGCCCTCGTGTCCTCCCTCAATGTGAAAGAGCCGTCAGCCTTTTTCCCTATCAGCATGCGGTGTACTTATCATATTAGGTGGAAGTTTTCGTTTCTTAGTGTTAAATTTTTGCAATTTATAATAACGTTTTAGGCATTATTATTATGCATTTATTATTGCGCAATGGTGTACATTGTACTGTACATTTGTTTAGTTTTGTTTAGGAATATTTATTTAAAATTGATTATTTTAAAGATTTAGAGCTGTTTATTCTTATTTCTGTGCTTCTTTCAAAGTTCCGTGTGATAAAAAAGCAATTTTTGAAAGAAATTTGAAGTATGATTGAAAATGAAACAGAGGGACTTTTAAAGGGTTTAATTCAAACGATATTAAGATTCTGACCATACTTTGAAGAATAAAAATTACTTAAAAATGGTGAAACTTAACGGTATATGTGGTAATATATAAGATAAAAACACGAGTCGTACGCAAATTACATAGTGCAAGAAAACTAGCTAATTAATAATTTATGATGTTGAAGAGAAGTTTTTTCCCGTAGTTACTTGTAAGTTACTAATTTAGCAATTTGAATTTGCTATTAGTATTTCTTTCAAGGCATGAAACATTTCGCTCTGATAAACGTTCGAATTCAGCCGATGTCCGGTTCTCTAAATATTTCGAGTGAAATCGTTATTCTAGCCTGGAACTTTTCTAGTGCACGGGAACTTTAAATAGGAGCTATACAACTGAATTGCAATATTTACAGGAAATGTGAATGCCACATTTTGTTTAGCTATTATAAAAAATTGATATTAATGCTGGACACAGACAGTGTTGTCAGATCGTGCGATTTTTCGCAAATTTGCGACTTTTGGCAACCTGGTGCTACTACACTTTCAGTATTTGCGATTTTGCGAAATTCTTCCGACGTCCATCATTTTCTTATGCTACGTTTTGCGACTTCAAAGACTTTTTTAATGTATTGTAAAATGCTTTTTTTGTTAAAATAACGTACCCATTAAAAGTAATTTATATAAAAAAAGTTCATTTAGGCTTAAATAGAAGTTGGCATATGGCAATCTTGTATACATGTGGGCTTTTCTTTTCAAGCTGCACAGCCTGACGCCGGTATAACCAGAAGCAGGTATGAGAAGGGAAAAGTGGGAAAGAAAGACAAGAAGTTGCTTCAGAACCTCTCACCTTTCTCCCCTCCTTCCCGGTGAGTTTTGTTTTTCAGTCCGTAGTTCTACGGTGATAATGAATCCAACAAAATAACTTGCAGCTTGCGCGCCATATTTTAAATACCCAAACAGAGAAAGAAATGAAATTCGTGCTCCTGATTATAATATGGCTAAGAACTAAGCAATGGAGATGACTTAAACATCAAAGCACCGGCGTTTTTCTAAATAACAACAGAAATAAATTTAACAGTGAAAGAACAAGCTTTTTTTAAGCAATCACAATCTCAAATTGTGAAAGACCACCACGCAGAACGAATATCTCACTGAAAAGCAATCCTCAATTAAAATATTCACAATTATGAAAAAAAAAAAAAGGGAAGGAAAAAGAAAACATTAACTGCCAACTCAAAAGAATTTAGTACAAAAGCGTTAACAGTCTAAACGTGAGGAATCTCTTCAGAATGGGTATACACGAATTTAAAAATAGAAGCCTAAATTAAATGAGAATTAATTAAAAAAGAAATGGATAATTTAACCATTGAAAATGGTCAGTACAGTTTTAAAATTTTCGTTAAAGTTACGAAACGTAATTAAAAAGACTAGGAATCAAATACAGTAACTTAACCAATAGACAGTAAATTTGTGATGACGTCAGAGATCATGTGAGCATGCGTAACTATGACATCACAACAGTCACGTGATCTCTGACATCATTTGCGATTTTTGCGACGTTTTGAGTCTTCTTTTGCTACTTTAGTTGAAAAATTTCTGGAGTTTCCCTGGGAAGAGCAAAATGCGTGGGTAAACTTCAGCAACTGTATCAGAAAATCCTTTTTGTCAAAATACAAGCCCATCAGAAAGAGGAATTTGTACGAACAACATTCATTTGTTCAAAATGTCTTTTAAGTGGATTACAAGGCAAATAAAAACGCATTTGTATCATCTCTGTGAGATAAATAACAAAAAAAAAAAAAAAACATTTACTTTTTACGTTATTGTTCTCTTGGACCGGTTAACGGAGGCTGATTGAATTGCAGGCTGAGGATTTGAACCCCGTGCAAGGCCTGGTTATTTTTATCTCCTTTCGGCTTCTTGGGAGCGTAATATCGCCTTGGTAACATATATCCTATGCTACGTTCTCGGTAATTATGCTGCTAAATGACTGATTGGTTTATCTATTCATAATGCGTAAGATGTAAGCATGTGGCGAGGGTTAAATGGCTAGTTCATTTAACTCTAGCCTAATGTAGGCTAATTCATTCCTTTGTGTGACTCCTCGCCGACACGATGCTCGTAGGGGGTCTAACAGGAAGTAGTCTGACGTCACTATGTTGCATCTGGTCTGACTTCGCCTGTTTAAAACTAGCAGTGTGGACATCCCAAAGTAATTTTAATCAATCGATTGTTTTCTAGTAAAGCAGTGTCAAAGTCAGACTGGCGGCTTTCGAAGTAATTTTATGCTGCCTACGAATATATTCTTCGTAAATTAATTAGTATTATTATGACAAGAAATCGAAGAAAAAATTCAGATTTTAATGGTTTGGAGTCCAGTTTTACGTTATATTCATTACCGAAAACGAACGTAACTCTTCGCAAAATCTACAGATAGAGCTAATTAATTTACATTGCGATATACACTCTTAGAAGGGGGAAATAAAAAAAAAACGCACCATGACGCACCGAGAAGATAGAAAGCAAATTGGACACAAATTGATATGCATACAGGTTTCGACAGAAAATGCAAAATTTTACATTTTGGCTGCCAATGAATGAACGGTTATCTCTACAGCGCATCTGATCTGCGCAACTGGCAGGATATTTAAGAGGAGAAATTACGATTCCAGGTCATAAATTCTTCAGGAATTTCATTCAGTGTACTCTGGTGGACAGTAACTATGCCACGCATACAGGTGCGCGAACGATATGCGCAGATGTCAGAATTTGAGAGAGGTCGTGTAGTTGAGCTCAAAGAAGCCAGTTGGTCTTATCGGCATTTGCTTGCCATTTGAGCAGGAGTGATGCCACTATCAGACGATGTTGGCAGGAATGGCTGAACCATGGCCGCATACAGCGTCAAGACGGAAGCGGTAGGCCTAGAGAAACGACATAACGTGAAGACCGAGCAATCGTCAGAGCGGCACTCACAGCCCCAGATGCCTCCTTATCATCGATTGTACGTGCAACTAGTGCTTCAGTGACCGCAAGGACCATTCATAGACGGCTCAGAGAAAGGGGGCTGAGGTCACTTCGCCCCTAGCGCCGACTACCATTGACCTCTGTACAACGTCAAGCCCGTTTACAGTGGTGTCGGGCTCATCCGCACTGGAATGTCACTGACTGGAATAGAATAGTCTTCAGTGATGAGTTCCGCTTTGAACTAAGCCCCCCGATGACCAGCGAAGGCGAGTCTGGAGACGCCCCGGATAGCGGTGTGATACCAAACTGACTGTCTTCCGGCAGACAGGCCGACAGCCAGGAGTGAAGGTCTGGGGTGCCATTTCATCTCATAGTAGGACCCCTTTGGTTGTCATCCGTCGCAACCTTACAGCACAGCGGTACGGCGACGAAGTTCTAAGGCCCGTTGTATTGCCCTTCATGTCACGCCACCCTGGGCTTACATTTCAGCAAGATAATGGCCGCCCCCACACTGCACATGTTTCTACTGCTTGCCTTAGTGCTTGCCGAACATTACCTTGGCCAGCAAGGTCGCCGGATCTCTCTCCGATTGAACACGTTTATAGCATTATGAGCAGGGCCCTCCAACCAGCTCGTGATGTTGACGATCTATCGCTCCAGTTGGACAGAATTTGGCACGATATCCCTCAGGAGGACATCCGCAAACTCCATCAATCGATGCCAAGTCAAATAACTGCTTGCATAAGAGTCAGAAGTGGACAAACGCGTTACTGACTTTTTCACTTTGTGAAGCTCTATCACTTCAATAAATCATCCAATTTTTCTCAAACTGTAATCATTTGTTTTTCTGAACATGTACATCACTTCTACCGATTTTCGTCCCATTCGGATAACTCCTTCTTGGTGAGTCGTTTTCTTTTGTCTAAAAGTGTAAATATTATTCAATTATTTTAAGATACAAATTTGATTAATTTTTATTAGTACTTGTCAAAAGATAAATATAAGTTAGTCATAAATAAATATGAATAAAAATAATATTAATTTACGAATTTTTGCAATAAGAATATTCGTTTTGTTTCTGAGTTCATTTACACGAGAGCAGTTTTTTTTCCGTAGCTAAAAATTAACAAGTCTACGAAAAGAACCAGACTGCCGATGAGTATCTACAATTTGTGATGATATTTTTCAGTAATTTCCCTCCAGGATTACAAACTTAATGAAAATCGAAGCGTCATGAGGTGGTGTAGCTGAAAGATGTTGTAAAAAAACAATGGTATTTACAGTATTTTACATACAAATAATATTTTTTCTGTTTTGCGTCACAAAAAATCTAATAAAAGAAAGAGAATAGGGTGTCATTATTTATTCTCAAGTTTTGTCCCTCTTGGGAAGCTTTCGTATATTTCTTTTCAGTTTAAATTAGAAGTAAGTTACTTAGCAGTTAATATTACAATTATTTGAATAAATGCCAGTTTGAACATTTTAAAATTTAGCTGTCACATTTTTAATATTTAGCTGTCTGTTTGAATTCCAAACAGAAATTTCTTGCAGATGCAAACTTTGGGATTTTAGGCAAAATGTAAGTATTGTAACGAATTTTGCATTTAGTTAGCTAATTTTAGTAGAATTATAATTAAAATTGTTGTATTTCCCCGTGCAATGCAGCGCGAGACGAATTTTAACAGAAAGCTATTCCGGAAAAGCAAAAATACAGGAGCACGTGCATTTAACATTGAGTAAAAGTTTATCTCGGTAATTATACTTAAATTGAATAAATGTAATTAGACTATGTTAAAAGACTATGCTAGCTGTAACCGTAATTCCATTCTTTTTGCTTTCCAGAAATCTCCAGAAGCAGAAATTGCTAGAAAGATCTCGCACGGCCGGTTAAAAACTGTAAAAAGCCAAAGAAAGAACAACTCGGCTCAGTTGTTTAGTTAGCTGCTGTTGCTGTTGTTGCGAGTTCAGCGAGAGATCGGATTAACTTTGTCTTTGCATTGCGTTTTATTTTAACTTTTTTAGTAGTTTGAAGTACAACTATTGATTGTATTGCGTGATATTGTGAGCACTTGTACGAATATCTCTGAGGAAATTTCCAGCATTCTGTTATATTCCTTTTATATAAATAATTTAATAAATCTTTCGAAAGGATTTCGGCTTCTCAGATTTTAAGTACCTACTTGGCACAAAGACACTGCAGTCATAACCGTACTTGGAAATAAAGAGACAGTCCGCCAGCTTTTGCTAGCGGTGGAACCAAATTAGGCGGCATTCCATTACTGAGAATTGTGCTGACAAACAACAGTTAGTTCTTGCTCGAAGCTAGTGTGTTTGGTGCAAATGTTTTGAATTGCAATTAAAATTTTTGTAATTAGTTTATGCACTTCTAGCTAATTTTTTGTAGAAATAGCTTTTTTTCTTTCGCAAAACTTGTATCGGTAACTTTCATGAAAGAGTCACAAGTGCATTTATTAATAATAAGGAAGTAAGAACAGATTTTATCTGAAAATCAAAACCAATCAATGAATATTCTTGATTAGAATTACAGGCTGTAGTGTAGAACTGGGTGCCCTTTCGATTGGCGAAAAATTTTGTTCAGTTTTGGCGATGAAATCCCATTTCTTGTTACCATGAAAGTTTTAACTTGGTTTTATTTTCTTGATTTTTTTAAGTGAAAATAAATCGATGTGCACATGCACAAAGTCAAGGTGTGCAATGACTAGTTTGTACAATTCTCTGATGTTTTTTTAAGTGAAAATAGGTCGATGTGTACATGGACGCGGAGTTTGTGAAATTCTTTGACTTCTTATTTTGGTTTTGCGTAGCGGCCGTCTTGAAATTGTGCCTTCCTGGCGCCGATCTTGGCGTCAAAAAAGAATCGCCAAAAAACAAGGGGCACCCAATTGTAAACTTTTACCGAATTACATTTCAATTTAATTGAAATTTTATTAATTATTGGAAAGAATGCTGCATATTTGGTAAGAAAATAACTTTGTTACTCATTCATTTTAATAGCTTTCTTTTCATTTATAGTTTACAATTAGTACTCCTTTGTTAACAATTTACAAAGCTAATATCGCAAATTAATTTTACCACACGGGACTGATAAATGCATCTAAAGATCGCTTAGATATCTTTCAGTTTAAATCGACTTTTATGACCTAATTTGGCATGTTCCCTCTTCTGGAGTTTCCATTGTATGTATCTGAGGAGATAAAAAAATCAATAGACATTTTGATAGATATTATTTACCAGTAGCGTGGGAATATTAGACGTAAGTTATGCAGCTATCTTTCAGTAATGGTTCGGCACCTAAAAACACCCTTTTAAATCAAAGGTATAATTAATCGACACACAACAGTACATGAAAAGCTGTATGTTCGTGGAATGAGACGCAAGGCCTCGCATTAGTCGCTAAAAACTATTATTTCCTTGGTTTTCACACCCTATCATGCTTGTAACGTCCGCTCAAGGGTGTCTCATATTGCAATTCACTGAATGCTACAATAATTATCTTAATTGTGTTTTACACTAAAGATTAACTTTTCTTTGTGCTTGTATAAGAAAAATTTCGTATGTAGAAATAATTTAAAAGCGTATAAACATTAAGACGAGCAAGAAAAACCACAGAATAAAAGGGGGGTATTACTTATTTTTCTTGCCGTACGGATATATTGCCGTTGAATATTCTATTTGGACTTGATGTAAAGGTGAAAAACACGCGAGCAGTTTTCATTTTGATTTTACTGTACTCAAAACTATATCAGCAAAATACGAGGGCTTTAAATGGCAGTTTTATAAGTTGAATTTTGACACTTTTATGTATAACAATGGATATAATTTTCATTATTATTACTACTACTTAAAACAGAATAAGCATGGAGTAAAGTAAAGTATTCCGTGAGCCTAATTTTGGTTCATCAAGTAATCCGAGGGGAAAAAAAAAAAGGTACTTTCAGAATTATAAACATTTTAACATAAACTTTTTTCCCGAGACCTGCCGGGAAAGAAATATTAAAACGTTTGCAAACGAGCGGTCGCCAAAGATCATATGATCATTTTATTTCAACACTCTTTGCTCTACTTGCTGCATATTTCTAGGAGATAGTCATACGTATCTATTAAACGAACCTTGAAACTAAAACAGATAAAACTGCTAGCCTTATCACACTCATGCACCATTAGAATTAATAGGAAGTTCTACTAAGCATCTAGTCTACATACTTATATTCTTATTCTCTCTAATGAAAACAAAACGAATGGCATATATCAGACCAAATGACAAGTTTGCAATCATGAATCTGTTATATGGGCTTTCTGATACTGACATCTGTAAAGCCTTTTTGTGTTTTGCAGCATGTCTCCTTTGTCTAAATATTTGAAATTCCCCACCAGACGTTTCGCTTGATATAGAATCTTCTAAACTAGCATTTAAACAAACTCTTTTCTTTTATAGATGCAAAATTATCATTACTGGGTCGTAAAATCAGTGTAAAGAATTCGCGGCTGTTAGAAGTCGCAATCATTTTACACCTTGCTTACCTATAATTTACGCGTATTAAGATAAAGCCTTTTTTTT
Source organism: Stegodyphus mimosarum (assembly GCA_000611955.2). Lineage (NCBI taxonomy): Eukaryota > Metazoa > Arthropoda > Arachnida > Araneae > Eresidae > Stegodyphus > Stegodyphus mimosarum. The sequence continues at coordinate 19,017 of KK115446.1, forward strand.
TTTTTTTTTTTTAAATTCTGATAAGTGGTCATAGTGCATTTTGGATATTATTCCTACTTTCAGACGTGCTGCTTCTTCGGCTTTGGTAATGATGCCCTGTCTGTTTCTTGCGAATATTATACTTGCAAGCGTATTTTTCAACTTCACGGCCCTCCTGCCCCAATCTGTCTTAGGACATATTTTAGAAGTTTTAGTAGCAAAGGAGTTTCCCTCTTCTTCATTCTTAGATCCTTAACAAAATTATTGTTAAGTATTACTTTCAGACGTGCTGCTTCTTCGGCTTTGGTAATGATGCCCTGTCTGTTTCTTGCGAATATTATACTTGCAAGCGTATTTTTCAACTTCACGGCCCTCCTGCCCCAATCTGTCTTAGGACATATTTTAGAAGTTTTAGTAGCAAAGGAGTTTCCCTCTTCTTCATTCTTAGATCCTTAACAAAATTATTGTTAAGTATTGGTCTTTAATAGGTTACTTGGCTTACAACATTCCAGATTTAAATTCACACCTTAACAAAATATTTTTTCCTATACTCAGTGTACTATAAGAAATGAGCTGGTAACGTGCGTCATGGAAATAAATAGACTAAAATGAGTGTGTGTGTTGGGGGGGTTGCGTTTTAACCTAATTGTTGAAATATACTATGCAGTAATATAAATTAGTACACCTACGCTTTCATGATCTATAGTTTGTTAAATAGAATACGGATTTTCCCTTTTACTCTTTCCTTCAGAGATGATACACATTACGTAATTCTTTCTCCTCGATCTTTAAATACAAAATACGTTTTAAAGAAATATGCGGGGGGGAGGAAGAATAAGTGAGCTATAATGATAATTTTTTTTTCGAAGATCTGAATTCTTTTCTTATCATGTTGAACAAAAGGTGTTTTACTGATGTAGCATCAATAAGCGAGAACTTACCCCATACCTACTGCGTAAATACGTATATCACACCTCGGAAATGATGTGATAACCGCCCAGACGATATAGTGGTTAGGGGAGTCTACTGCGGTACCTAAGAGCCCTGATTCGAATCCCGGAGAAGGCATGGATGTTTGTAAATGTATAGTGTCTTTGCTGCATGGGGGCACTCTAAATATATGGCGAGCGGAAAGTCCTCTCGTGTGGTTTGGTGGCTGAGGAGAGGGATGGGAGACTCTCGGATCAATCCCGGCAACCATTCTTCCATTAAATTTTGAGGGAGACCTTCTTCAAAATTGGGATGGAAATAGAAGTCCAGCCTCCTTGAGGCTCTGGAAACCATTCATCCATTAAATTCATGGTCAAAACAACAACATATGATGTGATAAAGAAGGATATTTGTATTCACGTTTTTCTGGTTTGTCACCTTTTGGTATTTCCACTATTTTGCTTTCTTATTGAATGTTCTACTCTTTACAATAAATTGCTAAGATTGGAAAACAGTTTTTTTTTGTGGGGGTGGGGTTGGTTTTTGATTTATTGTTAAACAGCATCCAGTATAATTCTTTTTAAAAATTAAAATGAGCCACAAAGAGCATACGTTGTTTTCATACTCTTAAATTATAGATTCTAAAGGTTCAAATTAGTATTCTTGTCCTGGAATGGATTTACAGTAGAAAAGGTCGAGCTGCATGCGTGCGTGTTTTCATCATTTCCATCAGTCAGACATAAATAAAGGATAGTTTCCTTCAAAATTTCTTCACCAAGGTATCCTTGCGAGGAAGATACCCTCGCATATGTCTTACTCTAATCACAATCTGCATTAATTTTTGAGCTGTTTGGAGCATTTTTTATTTATTACGGGCTCTGTCCTTAGGCACTACACGGAAAGGAAGGGATGCTTCGTGAAGTCTGTCTAAAGGAAACTGGCTCATATCCAAGTTACACGTCGGAAAAACCACGAAAACGCCCATGCAACCAGCCCGTTCACCGGGACTCGAACCTGGTCCGAACTACCAATGATCAGCAGCTTTTACCTCTCGGCCGCTGCTGGGCCTGTTCGGAACATTTACTATTAAATTTCTTTTTTTTTCTGACAGGTATATATTTCCAGACGAAGAGGATACACCAGAAAAGGATATGCCAGTCATAAACGTTTGTAAAATTATTATTGTTCTAAATATATTAAAATATTCATTATCAGACGAAAGCTGCCGTGATTAAATACTTCTACGCAGTGTACTGTTGAACAAAATAAGAGCTTAGACAACTTGAATAATGCATTCTATTGCTTGTATTTTTGTAATAAGCCATATCCGTTCACTTAAGCTCAGCAGTGGTTCACTTAAGCTCAAAGTTGGTGAGTTAATCGGGCTGTCTACATGAATTTTTCACCATGTTCGCATCGCATTTTCGCCATCGCAAACACAAACTAATATTCTGTAGAAAGTCTTTTATGAAGGCAGATTTAGGTAGACTGCCCTACTCCCTTAAGCAGATTGCCCTTGGGTTCTTCTAAATAATCAAACATATTTTAAATCTTTTTTTTCTTCTTTTCGTAATTGTTAAATAAAAGTAGTTTCTTTAAATTAGTGCTTTTAGTTAGTAGAAAATAAATGGAATTTCTAAAACAAAATTTTTGAAGTATGCAATAACTTTTAAGTTTAAATAAAAATTTGCACATACTTGTGTGCTCCGTTTTACAATTTATTTCATGAAGACATAAACTATAATTAAATTTACAGCCGTATCATAAACAATTTTTGCAAAATTATGATTATTTTACAAAAACTGCAGTATTTTTTATGAACTGAATAGTTAAGCTTAACGGCTGATCTTTAATACTTATTTTTTGCCTTCTGAAGCAATTAAGATAATTAAGGTGAAACCTTTTCTAGTTATTAATAATCCTCCTCCCTTCCCCACCTGATGTTTTAATTAAATCGTAAACGAAGGAAGCAGTAAGAAATTTAGAATGTTTTAATTTAATACCCTTAATTCTCCGCGAAGTATATTTAAATTCCATAACACGCTAAACCATATTTCTGAGGTTACGCAAAGTTGCTACCGCATGATATTGACCATATAGGGCTCCGTGGTAAAATGTTCTTATCATCCGCCTTTTGTTTTAAATATATATTTATTCAGCTTCGATTTAAGGTAAGAATGAAATATTAAACACATTCTTTCCCACTTGGCTGCAATTTTGGCGACAATGTGCCAAAGAGCCGGCATGCAGAATTCTGAATTCCGGTAGTCCTACCCATCATAACTGCCGTTGTATCCGTCGGGAGCGGTCGGTGTGTGAGAGCGTAGAACTTCGTTCACTGAATGATAATTTACATTTGTTCCACTAGTGTGTGAAAGAATTCGCCTTGAAGAATCTAGAGCATTAGTGCTATTCTCAAGCACTATCAACAACTGGATTATTATTCGATCCGAATATTTGGAATAGCTATCCATACGACTATTCGACCGAATTTTGATACTGTATTTGTTGGAATTAAACAAGTAAGGGAAGAAGCGTGGTTACTCCTAGAACAAACTTTTATTTTTGACTATTAGAATTAATTATTTTTTTTTGAAAATGTGCGACTGAAAAGGTAAGATTTCACTTTAATCACTTACAAATATAATAATGAAATATTTGCAAGATGTGATATAGATCTTTTGTTATTTTTTAGTAGCGGCAGTAAGCATAGTCAAATGAGTTATATTAGTTTCGTTTTCGGAATATAAATCGACAGGTAATATAAAATTTCTTCTAATTATTCAATTGATTTAAATTTTTTTCTTAACTGTTACGTAAAAGTGTATTTGTGGGAAATATAGCAGAACAGTAAATATGTTTATGTTATGGATCACGGTTGACAAATTTAAAAAAAGACTTACCTAAAACATAAATATAGAGAGTATGCTTGCTGTTTTTTTTTTTTTTTTTTTTTTTCAGTGCGATATTAAGCTGAATATAGTTTTTTCTTTTTTTAAGAATAAAATGGTCTTTGAGGCTGCCAATAAATTTTTAAAGTACTCGGTGAAATTCATTTGAGAAAAGGCATATTTGTTGTAGTAAACCTTTCTTGCACTGGTTCGATATTAATTGTCAATTGTTTCATCTTTGGTGATTTGCAAAGCACTTTTGATGTTAGTGATTTGAAAATGTACTGAGTGTTCTCTTGAAGTTGCTTGAACTTTCAACTGCATTCCATTAGGGGACTGTGTCAACATTCTTGTATTTACTGCTCACAAGACTGGTTTTTGAAGAATCAACATTGACTGAAACTTTATTCAGCTTTTGCGAGCCAGGGCTAGAAATGTGTCGTTCCACTCATTTTAGGAACTCATCCACACATGGCTTTTATTGTTTAAGTATGTAGTTAACCGGAGAAAAGTGTCGCTATTTTAAAAATTTGATTTTTAGAAACTCCATTGTATCCATCAGTTACTCTAGAGTTTCTTGAGTGATTAGGTAAGTTCCAAAACTTGCCAGTGAAAAGGAAGTGCTGCTATTAATCATTTTAACTTTGAACTAATTTACGTGGGCTAAAATTTAAATTTTAGTGGGAGATATGTAGTGTTAAAGGAGGAAACCGCAAGAAGCGTTTACTAAGAGTTAATTCTCCTAGAAAGGGATTACGGATTTTAAGCATTTTCATGCCCATGACTATTTAAAAAAGACTTGCAAAAAATATTAAATACTTGTAAAGCATGTATTCTAAATAATTTGCTGCGTTCATTAAGTATTGTAAAAATTCACGTTTGCATACATTCTTTTATCAAAATTGTCTTTCGTAAAAGAATGTGTACTCGTGACAGTTACCAAGTGGTTATAAAAGTGTTTTCTTTTAATAATCTGAATAAAAGAAGAGTTTCAGGTGTATTACTTGTGATACAATCGTGGTCAAAGTTTGTTAACATATACACTTTTACAAAGCAGAAACTGTTACTTCCACGATCCACGTGCGTTTAAAAAAGAAAATCTTCGAATTGTCATTAACCTGTGCATTAAATGATAATAAAAATTCTAGTTTGAATCTTTAGATCCAGATGTCAACTGCATTTGGATAGAATCTTTTGAAATTTATAATTCAGTATGAGAAATTTGTTTAATGTTGCTTTTAAAAGTAGCGATGCACGAATTATCATTCGAAAATTTGATGTTGACTCCTCAAACAATGAAAATGAGAGGAAAAAGTTGCTTTGCAAAAAGACTAGCAACATATTTTCTGAAATGCAAAAGAAAATAGACTTCTTTGCGTTTATAAATTCATTCCTGACCTTGACGTGCCGAGGGAGGTGAGCCCCTTTTTAAGCACCCCGGACCCCTCGCGGGTGACATTCCTCCTCCAACATTTCGTGCCCCGTCTTGTGAAGCGTGTGCGAAGAGGACGACCCACGTTTCATAAAAAAAACTTCGACTTTTTTTTTGGTTATTATTTTGCATGGGGAAAGGAAGAAAAGAAAGAGGCCATCTTATTCCTTTACGTGCACTCCCTCTAAATATGCGATCATTTAGGCATTATGTCTGAAAAGCTGCGGAATCTGCTGCATAGGCTGAAAAATTATTTCAAAGTAATTTGTCGTAAACTGCAGTATCATACGCGAAATGTAGTTATAAATAAGAGTTTCGTATACGGGCATCTACTATTCTACTTAACACATATGCTAAAGAAAAGGCTGAGAGTATTTGAAAAATAAATAAATAATAAAAAAACTGTTTTTAGGAATAATGTATACCTAGTTCGATTATATTTTTGGTTAACTACAGAAAACGTTGCCTTCAGCGTCTTACTACGTTCTAAGAAAGAAACATAATTTCAAACACGAAACATTTTTTCTAAGCCAAACGTAAGCCCATATGCTTACTCAGTATTAACGTGACAGTGCAGCAATGAATTAAATTCAAACATAGAAGTATACCTAAAATGGAAATTGTTGTGCGTTTGTTATCAGGTATTGGCAAAATGCAATCATTGTGATACTCTATGGTATGTAACCTATTTGATGTAGTTTCATGTGTTGTAGCTTTCTTTGGGCATATTTCTACGTAAATTAAGGAGGTAGATGTGCGTGCTTATTAGATATCCAGTACTGAAGTTTTGTGGATTTTCTTACCTTAACATTTTCTTGCAAATAAAAGTTTAGACGTCAGTCATAAAAGAAAAAAAATGGGTGGCAACTTGAGTAAAATCATTCGGGTAAAGTACTCAACTAATTTAGAAGTTTCTAAGTATTACGTAGGATTTGAAACCATCTTTTCCGTGGATTTGAGGCAAAAATATACTTTCTTTCCAAAGCTGCATCTTTGCTTCACATTTACTAGTTTCATGTCAGGTCCAGATCGTTTAATTCGATTATTACGCGCCTTATGCAAAATGTTTGCAGCAGCTTGCAGGTGGTTGCTGTGCTTGCCAATAGAATGATTGCTTTATAGATTGTAGTTGTAGTGTTGGAAATAAAATATGTTGCTTTATTAACACCGTCCTTGTTGTGGATCGAAAGCATTTCGATATGACTGTATTCATAATCTTAAAGGCAGTTTTTAGGAGAAGATTCTCAAGTCAATAAAGTAACTCGAATTAAAGAACAAGGCAGGCTATAACAGAATACGTAAATTAGTTTTAGAAATGCAGTATTCTGGGATTATTTATAAAATCCTTTTAGAAGACGGAAAGCGTATGTAGACAGCATTCGCTCTCTGTCTTCAGGTCGCTTCTGTGCCAAAAACACAAAGTCATTAAAACAACTATGATTGAAAGAACACTGTGAATTGTAACAGAAGGTAATATTTCTGATAGGTATTGTTCTGTTATCGGGACCGGAGTGGTCGCCAAGTATTTTGCTAAAGTTTGCAAGAGTTTGGTTCATATCAAGTCGCCAATGTTTACTTGTAATGTCGTTATAATGTTAACATTTTAAAGAAAAAGTAAAAGAATGTCTTTTCAAAATTGGTAACGAGAATGCAAATGCCAAAGATGTAACTTGTGTTATTATTATTATTATTATTATTGTTTCCCAATGATTTGAAAATTTGGACTTTCCTAACGATGAAATATCTTCCTTATAATTTCACAGGAATGAGGAATTATTCAGTCTGGAAAAAAAAAAAAAAAAAAAAAAAAAGCGCACGAAAAAACCATAAACCGAATTCCTTCCCCCCTGCTTTCTTTGGCAAGTTGTTCAATTTACATTAAAAATTTCTAATTTTACGAATATCTGTTGTTAATTTTTCCCTTGGATTTTTCTTCAACTTAACCGTATCGTATTTTATTAATTTATCATAATTTAAATATTTTGACGACTATTTTTATGCTTCGAATTTTTCGCCAGATCGTCAGCGATATCTGAATCCGGTCCCGATAACAGAACAGTATCTTCTGACGTTGATTTTCAACTCGGAAACTCGTGATAGCTGTTACCAGATCTTGACAGTCATGCTTTTGTTTTTATTTAAAAGTTCTCAAATACTGTTGGATTGCTTTTGCCCTTTTTGAAAGATGTGGAAGTTCAAATATGTTACATGTAGAATTATCCAGCATAATTATGAATACTATGCAGTATTTTATAATGTATTGTGTTCAGGGCTTAATTTCTAATGTAGGAAATGCCGGATCGTTAGGAAAAAGGAACAAAAAGAAATAAAATGACTAATAAAATCATTAATAATTAAATTAAAAAAATCTGAGAGCTTTCAGATTTTACATTACGCCCAAAGGGGCTTTTTTTTTTAACGTTTTGTGGGTTACCTTTATTTATTAAATATAATGTTCTCGCTTAAACCATAAAATTCAGATCAGCAACAATATCTGAAGATAATTTTAAAATGTTTATATCTTTAGAATTTCTGATGCACAGTTTCGCGCGCTGGGAATAATTTTTTTTTTTTTTTTTTTTTTCAGTGTTGACATTACTCGCTTTGAAATTATTGAGTTTGTTAATCAAAAATTCGTTAAAGTTTTACAGAATATGAAATAGATAATGAAACAAATTCCAAATTTGGGCTTCCAGATGTCCATATTCAGGTGGAAACGTACTTTATTCAAAATTTGATGGCTTTAGGTACCGTCGTTTTATCACAGTGCGAGAAAAGTATAGTATGCATTTATGCAGATTCTCCATTATTGAATTTCTTTCAATATAATACAGGGCTATAATATTTGGTGGCAACAAATTGAAAAGTGAACCGACATTTAAAATTTTCAGCGCAAAATGCCAAAACGAGATTTATAGCCCCTTTGGGCTAATAATTAATCCTTAAAATAATTAAATAATTATAAATTAAATAATTACAAGATAAATTAAAATTAAATAAGCGATTTTTAACATAATTTTATTACTAAAAATTTTCGAGATCAAATTTCTACTGAAATTGTTGTTCAGTTACATAAAACGAGTGCTTCTTATGTAGGGGTAAGGTGCGGTCTGGCTAGAATTATGATTATTTCTAAAAACTAAGAAGTAGGGAGCCGAAGTACGGTGAGATTAATTAAATATTGCTTTATTAAGGTATTATTCTTGCAATTTCTTGCTTATACGATTGTTTTTACTTTTCAAGTCCGACTGATCGTTCGAATTCATTTACGATTATATTCTTTGCTGTAGAAACAAGGTTAATAAGAGAATCTCGAAAGATTTTGTATGACAAAAGACAGGCCTTGAAAGAAATCAGAAAATTTGGAGCCCTTGTTACTGTGCAGAACTTCAATTCGAATTTCACTTGTATAACTAATTTCAGTATTTGGATTTTGTTTTCCTAAATAGCTGTACAATATTGTCTTTATCGATCCCAACTTCAAGGAATGAAACTCTATTCTTTTGTCCATAAAAAAAGAGGTATCTCTCATGCTCACTAAGGATTAAGCACCGCAAGAATCGATTAAGTTGGATCACGGTGACACAAGCATCGGTAATTGGATGGCTCAGATAAAGAAAGACTGATCCGAATTACCTTCACAGAAATAACAACGAATAGCGTTTTTCAAACCCTGTGTTATGTATGTACTAGATTTCTATCCAAGTCTTAATTTCTAAAATTAGAAGGGCCATAGACCTATGGAAGGCGGATGGGATAGGTGAAAAATAAGTAAATAAAATAATAGTATGACAGTGAAAACGAGTACTTAAAATATAATATTATAAAATATGTAAAAAATTAATGACACACAAATGAACAATAAATTAAAAGTAATATATCATAAAATTAAATGAAATAAAAAATAAAAGATGAGTGAAGTAATGGAAGCGAGACATAATAACGATAATAAGACAGGTAAATATTTGGAACGGTGTTTTTCGTGTTATTGGAAGGAAGTCATATTCGAATAAAGAAGAAAACATTCTTCTTTATTCGAGTGGCAGCATACAGCTTCTTAATCTGCTTAAAACTATTACGACCTGATACACATAGCATTGAATTTCAAATTCAGGAATAACTTTCAGTATCCCTTTTAAATGTATCGTGTTAACAGCAGAATTTTCTGGTATTAGGAAATTATTGGATCTCATCTTATTACGGTTTCTCTCAAAAACTGAAAAGTGCCGGAATTAGGATCCATGTTAAGTTTCTGTGTTGTGCTTTGGTGTAGTTGAACTGAATAATTGATTTATTGTTCGTCTATTAACAGAGCAGAGAATTTTAACTTTAACCTCTTTTCCTTAAACCTGATAGTCAACTGTTTCAGAAGAAGTCTGTGTTTCTATGAATGCTTTAAAAATGATAAGTGAAAACTTCGGACTGTATTGTTAAATCCTCAAAGAAATTATGCTTCTGTTACTGCCTTTTTTAAGAATGATATTCGATGTAAGCCGTAAATATTTATTTCTCGGAAAATGTCTTGGCTGTTTATGTAACCAGGACAATCAAGCGAAACGTGTTATAGATAGTATCTTACTTAAATAAACTCGTATGCAAAATCGAATATTTGCTCATTATGTTCTGAAAAACTAATAGACATTTCGATGAAATTTACCGTTTAAAAGTCATTTTATGTGCACATGATTATCAGTAAAGCTCATTGTGCAGCGATGTCCTAAATCCATATTGGGGATATTGAACTGAAAATGAGTCTACTATGGGGTATGTTTCCGTTTCACAACCAGACAGGTCGCACAGAGTGACGGCAAACTGAACAGGCGGCAGTTGAGCCCCTGTGGCAGTCGATCCCACTCGTGCAGCAAGGCAGCTTTCAGCTATGGAATGGTTCTCGGAAGGTGATGGCGAGATGAAAGTGCCCTCCCAAGAGCGTTTCAGACATGCTCAATAGAGTTAAGGTCTGGCCAACCAATCCATGCGGCGAATATCCTCACTTTTCAGGTAATCGTCAGCTAGCTGTCTAAGATCTCTTCTCTACACATCATAGCAGTCAGCGAACCTTTGTCAAACACATGCAGGAATGTGTGGCCGTCCAACATAATGTCTGCCGAAACCATTACACCTCCACCACTTTAATAACCCTGATCAGGAAGGGATGGTATCGTATTCCAGGCTTTCTACAAGCCCATATACGCCGAGAATCAGTGTCTAGCAAAGTCTCGTCTCATCTGAAAAAGGCACGGTGTCTCACTGCTGTGGTCCAAGGCGCATGTTGTCTTCACGATGCTAAACGCGCTCTCTTGTGTTGGAGTGAGCCTGACGACGCAAACAGCGGATCTTCTGGCATACAGTCCTATCTCATGAAGCCTTTGGCAACTGTAGATCATGAAACTCTGATTCCAGTGGCTCAAGTGAGAACTGTGAAGCTGTGTTGCCGTGCTGAAAGTGCCAAATAACGATCCTTATTCGTTAATGTGGATCTTGGTCGACTTAGTCCAAGCCTTCGTATGGATCCAGTGTCCTGAAACTGTTTCCATAAGTTGTAGATGACGGGCTCTGTAGCCACCTGCGCTTGTGAAGGGCCTGCCTCCAGTTTACTGACAGCTCTTCACATCATTCTGTTATCCGTATGTTCGTAGCTGTTGATTTTACCCTATAACTTATAAAATTTGCCTAAGCCTTGCGAGAAATATGGCGAATGTCGTGAAGGAGTTCGAGCACACAAATCGTCGAAAATCTCTCGTTCGCTTAAATCCCCTCCACAATCACAGCTTTGTAGACACGCACCTGCCTGCTTACGTATTCGACTCTTGAGTATTTGTATAATTCTTTGGTGTCATAATTAATACCTTTGGTTCAATACTTTTCGTAAAAATAGACATAACTTGCAAATTAAAATTTTGCACACGAGAGTACGAAACAGGTACAGCCCATAAACTGCATGGCCGCCAATGCATTTCTTTTCCACTATGATCTGAAGAAAACTAAACCATTATTTTCAGTAAAATGTTTTTACGCATTTTATTATATAAAATATGTAGATTTATTTTTAAATTCGATGCATGTCATTAAAAATATAGCTTTGCGAAGAATTTTATGTTCTAGGAATATTAGAGAATATGTACGTTTTAATATCTCAATAAGCAAAAGACAATATTTTCTCTTCCATGCACATTAAACAAGTTCAATGGGTGGACTAATTCCCACTTTCAGCATCAGTGCTCCAATAATAATAAATCTCTCGTAAATTTCATATTTTAAATGCCGAGCAGGTAGAAGTGTTAGATAATCATTGCGTAACAAAACTGGAATTACTTTTTTTGTTTGTTTTTATTAATTACAGGAAATTTTATGGCTAGTAACTTCAATAGCATTAATTAATATAAATAAATATTTCATTTCTTAATTATTTTTAAGAGATTTAATTTATTTAACATTTGGTATGTTAAAAAAATTTTTTTAACTCTTACCCAAG
>KK115446.1:39059-100967 GCA_000611955.2 Stegodyphus mimosarum
CCCTCCCTCCCAAATAGATTGTGAGCTGCAACATAAGTTGTCTTGCGAAGCTTTCAGAACATAATGGCATTCTCAATTTTTAAGGAAACTTAAATACTTATAGGGGATAAATTTTTGAGAGGAGGTGAAGGGGATTGGTGAATATTGCGTAATATTGCTTTCCGCAGATATTTATAAATAATGTATTAAAGATGAGAGCTTACGATTTAACTTCTTACAAGCTCGAAAGTGATATCATGTTATTCATTCTTTTAAATTTCGAATCTGAGAGAAGAAAAAATGTGTAAGAAGAAACTGCAAAATTAGAACGAATTCCATAGCAATTTTGTTACGTAGGGGTCAAGAACATAAGATTAAAATGCGCTTACAGGGCTATCACCCCAAAATTTATGACGCTCCAAACTATTATTTTGTTTAACACGTATTGATTCGTGTTAAATGCGTACTACATATACTGTTGCATATTATATGGATTATAAAAATGTAATTATTCGGAAGCTGTTTAAACGTATTACAATGATTCAAGTATTAAAATGCGGTGAAAATGAACGCAAGTTTCGATGGATGAGATATAGCAGACTTGACTTGCACCCTTGTTTTCAGTATCCAGAATAACATTAACAGATATTACGAGGATATTTTTTAACTTTGTGATTTACCTGAAGTTGAAACTTTTGATGGAGGAATTAAAAACAACTTCATCTTCAAGGCTTCGCGCACAGGCAGTTTCCGCTTTTAGCCTGCCGTTGTGCGGATACTAATGATTAGATTAGTAATTTGTGCGAATCTTGTTTTATGACACTTGAATCCAAGGGAATGAACCAGTCCCTAGGCCTTCCGTTAGGAATTGCCTTACCTGGTGAGCTCTTTTTTTAGGCCAGAAGGGCTATTAATTTCGTTTTGGCATTTTGCGTCGATTCACTGTAAACGGCGAATTACTTTTTGAATTGTTGCCACCAAATATTAGAGCCCTGTATTATATTTAAAGAAATTAAATAATGAAGAATCTGCATACATGTATATGTTTCTCGCATTGTGATAAAACAACGGTACCTAGAGCCATCCAATTTTGAACAACGTACGTCTCCACCCGAATATGGACATCTGGAAGTCCGAATTTGTTTTATTATCTATTTTATATTTTGTAAAACTTTAACGAATTTTTGATTAACAAACTCAACAATTTCAAAGCGAGCAATGGCAACATTGTACGGGGAAAAAAAATTATCTCCAGCGCGCGAGATTGTGTATCAAAAATTCTAAAGGTATGCTCTTTTAAATATTTTGTGATATTGCTGTTGAACTGAATTTTATGGTTTAAGTGCGAAGAACATGATATTTAATAAATAAAGGTAACACACAAAACGTTAAACTCCCCTTTGCGTGTAATATAAAATCTGAAAGCTTTCAGATTTTCATCTTTTTATTTATATTTTAGGCGTATTGTTTATTTATTTATTTTTTGAAACCCGTCAGTATTGTTGCTTATTGTGGGATTTGTCACATCTATGACAAAGGATCGCAACAACTTTCGCAGAAGTAACGCCAGGTGTCATTCAATAGACTTCGTACAAGATCGCGTGTGCAGTTCATATGCTACGCAACAAATATATCGCATGCTAAAGCCTATTGAGAAAGGCAAAAATTTCAGACATTTCTTAGTAGTTGAATTTTTGAATATTTTCGCTAGATTTGACGCTTTTTTAATGATACTTTTTCATAGTCTAGTTATTCTGTTTTGTAACTCCTGTACCTGATTCTGAGCTTTTATTTTTGTATGTCACCCGGCTTATATAAATTTAAATTGCCTTCATTTGGTGTTTCCTTGCAAGTTTTCAGAGTTTAAACGCGATAATAAGCGTATATTTTGGAAACAAACAACTAAGAAATTCAAGTAACAGGTTAAGGGCTTTGTTTGTAAAATTCCAGAACAGGTTCAGATTTCAGCTACTTTTGGCCGTTTCACTTCACTAAGAATTAAAACGATGCGATTGAAATGTCAATTAATTGCCTTTATGCTTAGAATATTTATATTCATTTGATTTCTGCAACTGATTCATTTGTATCATTTTCCAGCTACTGGGAGAGAAATTTCGTTTAACTGTATTTTCTGACTTTCATGTTGTCGAAGATGAAATTTGAACTTTTATTTTAGCCGTGTACGATGAAAATCAGGTTATGTTTTGCTTCTTTGTTAATTTTAGTATTAGTAATAATGGAATAATAGTTATTGATTAGTGCAGGAGTTCAAATGTTTTATTTTTCATTCTGTTGTATCATAGTGTAATAATATTTCTAGCTGTGGAGACGAGCCATGTTTTATTTTCATTTTTTAGCCGTGTTAAATGTCAGATTTGATCAATAGATCAAATGCTATGCAGACATAGTTCTTATGCCCTAAAATATGTAGCATGAGATCAAGAAAATTTAGACCTGCTGTTATGTTTCTGAAATATCTGCTAATCTTGTTAACTTTATTGAAAATGATTTGTATATATCTATGATTATACATTGTCAGTTATGATTCATTGTTTATTTTCTGATTCAACTTGAAACTGGTGATATGCTGTGAATTGCACGTGGGAAAGATTTGTTAACACGTTTATGACGAATACTTTAAACATGGACGCCGCTGTTTATCTTCAGTTCAAATAAGTACTCTTCAATCGTTGTCCACACAGTTTGTATTTTCGGATCCCGTAGGTCAATTATAACGAGCGCTTTCTAAAACTGAAGTGGGAGGACGTTAAAATTGCTATAAAAGCATGCTTCGTACCTTCCTGAAGTCAACATAAAAAATGTTATATATATATATATGTGTGTGTGTGTGTGTGTTACCTAGTTTTATTTACCGTGATATTCATATACATTCGTTCTTGGAATTCGAGGAGTTACCTTCTGCGATTCAGCATCATGCTGTGCTGCTCCCTGCCGCGTGAGTCTGCAAACTCTTCTCGAGACTGAAAATTTAGCCGTGGAGTTTTAAGTATGCCTTTTTAATTATTTATTTTTTGTTTTTCGTGATTTATACTACGCTCTGTATCATATTAGCGTCGTAGGAGAGTCTACAGTGATTCATTCATTTAATTGGTTTCTCTTAATGACTGTATTTACTTAACTATCTTCGTATATGAATTTTATGCTAATATGCGCTCATTAATCGAAAACATATTTAAAACGATGCGTATATTAATATCAATTTCTTCGAAATTTCGTGTTTATTTTTTTCAAGCGATGAGAAAATTTTATTAAATATCAATGTTTCCCGTAATGGCACGTTACATTGTCTAATAACTGAAATGAAATTCACTGGTTAAAAAATTTAAGGCTGAGTCAAGATCATAAATCTGATTAAAAAGAAAACTGCTTCATTTCCTAACGAAAGGGTTGAATTTCGTGTTTTAAGCAGAGAATCGCAGCAGCATTATTTTGAAAGTATTTTGTGAGGCAAATTAGTGTCTTTACGAGATATTACCTGGCTGCAAATCAGCTTCATTTACAACGTCGGGAAAAATTAAAGGAACAACTATAAAAACTCATGAAACTTGAATAATTTTGCAGTTAAGAAAATGGAACGTAAACAACATTTTTATTTTTTCACGTTTGACCTATTTTCAAAATGCCTGTATGTATAAAAAAAAAATTAAATAAGAATATAGGAAATGTCATTTTAAGTGATGTAAGGAAAAGTTCGCATTACAACGTTTTAGTCAACAGCATAGTAAAACGCAGTAAGGTGTGTGGTCACCCCTAACCGAAATAATACTTAGTTGTTGTTCGTAGAATCTACTATATATAAGATAAAAATATGTAAATCAAAATGGTAATTCAAACTAACGGTAATTCCCTTAATTTTCTTTCTCTGTTCTAAAAATCGTAATAGCTCCTCTGGACTTGCGTCATTTCCAGATCAATCCATCTTGCATGGCTCGCATAACGCTATGACGTTAGCTGATTCAGAACTTAGAATTTTGAGAATTGAAACTTTTTTGATCTAAACTAAAACCTTCCTCTTTGCGATCTTCCATATTTAATA
This sequence comes from Stegodyphus mimosarum, assembly GCA_000611955.2. Lineage (NCBI taxonomy): Eukaryota > Metazoa > Arthropoda > Arachnida > Araneae > Eresidae > Stegodyphus > Stegodyphus mimosarum. The sequence continues at coordinate 43,096 of KK115446.1, forward strand.
AATGCGTACGTTTAGCTTCACCCTCCGTATTGCTTGGACGTTTCTCTATATTCTCTTCCTATCGCAATAGTATCAAAAATGTAAATGTTCTGTAAATTGTAAATGTTAAAGCTCAATTAGAGTGCCAAGTGAACTGTGGCCATAAATATGAATTTAAATGAAAATGGAATTTAATCTGCTTTGACTGCCATTATGACTGCCATTATGGCACAATAAAAATTCTTCCTCTTCAATATGGATCTAAGATCTATCCTCTCTGTATGATGCGCCATCAGTATTTCCACGTTTCTGAATCTCAGTGTTCCCACTTCAGTACTTCTAAAATCTGTTTTTATTATATATATATAGTATATAGTATATATATATATATAGAGAGAGAGAGCTCCATCATCAAAGAACTATGTTTAAATGTAAGGCTCTCATTCTTCTTTCTATGCTTTTTTTGTATTGTATTGTATTTTTGTTTTTACGCTTTTCTGTTTCAGAAAGATCCTATCTGTTGTATGTACACGTATTGTTTTTGGAACTGACATAACAAAAGAATCGTTTAATCGGAAAACGGTGGCTAAGAGTGATGGACACATATTATGGTTGAGAAACAGAAAGATGATTAAACTGGTAATTTTCATATTTGGGATTAATCAGTTTTAGAAATTCTTGAATGCTTTGTAGAGACATTAGGTTATTTCGGAAGCAGGAGTGGTAAAAAATGAGTAACGCCTGGGAATCGAACCACGGACCTCTCGGTTACACTTCGAGTGTGCTGACCACTACACCACGAAGGCATGCGAAGAAGGCGGGAGAAATACCTTATAGCTTTGAAGCTGAAAAAAATTATTACAATTTATATTCCCCTCCCCTTCTAAATTATTTGCCTTAATATTCAATAAATTAAGACGAGAATTACATTAATAATATGCAATGTCGATTCTTCTTGGAGCATATTTGAGATTAATATGATGTTATGGATTGTTTAGATTTTTCAGTTTTAACTGTGCTTATTAATAAACGTCGAACTTAATTTGACTGTTAAGAACAGCGTTGCTTCTTTTGAAATAGGTATTAAGGAAAAAGTATTTAAGTTAGATGTGTTATAATTTTAGCACTATTTATTTTTCTGATATTTGAACACATACCGCATTGTGTCATACACATTTTTGACATAGTGGCAGTGATATTCTTTACAAAGAGAGGGAGCTTTCTAAGCAGAGATAGTATGCCTTGAACGGATTCTTCAAAATATCAAATTGAATCAATTATAGATAAAATAATAAGAAATCTAGAACTAAATCCACAAAGACATGAAATCTAAAACCAATGAAATCCCAAAATCTCTCTATAAAAATGCAAAAAAAAAAACCCTTCAATTAAGTGTTTCCAAACCAGAAAAAATCGCGAGAACAACAGAAAAATATAAAAATACAAAAAAAAGGAAGAGAAATACGATCAAAATCTGATTTCTACGTTATCTAACAGAGTATGATCAGATTAAACATCGTAATGTCATCAATACAGCCGGGATAATGGCTAGTGACCCCAACTACCGTAGCGATGGGCCCGTGCTCGAATCCCAGAGAAGGCATGGTTGTAATTGTACGTCCCTTCATAGGAGGCAGCAGTGGTCACATATTAGGAGCTTTCATAATGAAATGACCACCACTTCCGGCTTTTGTGGTGGCGTAAGGCTAATGGCTATTAAATAAAGCCCCTGGCCATTAAAAAAAGTGTCATCAACAGGCTGTGGAAATTATTACCAAATTGATTAAAGCCTCTGTAGAAGACTTGGGTCTGGACGCTGGAGGATTACCACAACAGCAAACGATCGATTCCTGTTTCTATATGCAAGATGCCGTAGATCATTAAACCATTCCACATCTGCCGTGGCCTGCTAGCACCGGATCTGAATCCTTACAGCATGTATGGGACGTGCTGAAACAACATGGTCGCTACTGTCACTACAAGCGATCAACGACACTGTTTGCCAGCTTGTCTCTTCGCTGTTGAATTTCAGCTGGAAAGATACCTGTTATTTGCGTGATGTTTCCATTGCATATTCTTCCGACCCATTTGTTCCATTGCGATGTGATGGTCATAATACATGTGTTTTTGTAACTCTTTTCTTTGCTTGCTGTGTGGTCTAGTAATGTCACACCAACGTTTTGGATCAGTTTCCACGCATATTCCTGAATGATGTTTTTGTTTTATTTTTTGTTGCTTTTTTTAGCAGGAGTGTATTATGTCGAATAGATTGATCTTGATTTCCTAGTATATTCTTTTTTATATTTAATAGAATTTGGGTGCATTTCTTTTAGTTCCGCTTATGGCAAACTTTTAATTATTTCTGTGAGGGTGAAAAGAAGGATTAAAAAAAAAAAAACTTGGAGCTAAGATGGCAACCCGTTATTGCTAGTAATGTGTCGATTATGTGATGTTATATTTGTGTTCATTAGTGTTTTTTTTTCTTTCTCATTTTATACGTTGCCTTTGATTTACGGGAACTCAACTGATTTTTAATTAAAATAATAATTTACAGAATTTCAGTATTCGATATAATTCTCAGTTTTGTAGGTTTAACAGAATTTCTTGCTCATGTAATATAATTAGTCTTCATGTTTTATCTCCGAAACTGGCGTTGAATATTAAACATCTCTTTAAAGAGATTAGTGTAAACTGTCTGCTATTGTAATTACAATGGGTTAATATGCCTTTCCATACACCTGGGGGTTCGAAAACGGGTTATTTAGAGTACTTGAAAAAGTGTATTGGTCATATTAACATACTGAAAAGGTGAAGAATATGCAGTACCCGCAGCTTACTAAACTCGCTAGTTAATAAACTTAGCGGCGTAATACGTTCAAATTTCCACGAACCAAACTAAATACATGTTAATCAATAGAAAAATCCCCGTTTATTAAATTCATCTGTGCCGCTTATCAAACTCATATTAGCGAAAGACTGATTCTTCAGTGCCAGACTATCGTATTTTTCGTACGTCATCCATTTAACGTATTCTTCACCATGGCTTTTATCTTTCAGCATGTGAGGTTTGACGGAAATTTGTTTTACCCTCCGTCCCTGTAAATGTGAGGCACTGTTTCTAGAGTTTTTTTTATCCACAGTGGATTTCAGAGGGGCAGAATTTTCTTGTCTTAAACAGTGCTCAAGAGTACTGTAAATGAGTGAGCGTTCTGTCTCGAATGCCAGCTGATGGATTGTGGAATACCATCTTTTAAGGTTTTCGATGAGATAGACACATTATGCACAGAGAGTTATAAAAATGTTTATGAAATTCTTCTTAACGTCACCATACATTAAGAATCTTTGAATAGGAAGGATATGTTAACCGTAGGGTGAAGCAAAAGCAAGGAAGCATTAGTCCTACCTGTAATCGTGAAATGGCAGATCGTGTGAACAGACAAAGGGCACTAATCATTCTGCTTGTTGGAAAGGTAAGTTCTGAAATTTGAACAAATCACTGAAGAGGCGTTTTTTAAATTTGTCGTATGCTTAATTTATAACATGTCCGAAAATTCCAAGCGAAAAGGCTTGAGCCTGAGAAAAAGAAAAAAGGGTCTAAGATTTTAATGTTTCTTTAATTATAGACAGAGAAAAAAATGCATTTAAACTGCGAATTTTCTAAAGAGCGTTGTGCAATTTACTTAAACAAGGAATTATAACTAACGAAGAATTAATACAAAATGCAAATGTTTCAAGGAACCGCAAAAAAGTCAGAAAATCAAGAGACTCTAAAACTGCTTTTCTAGAATGGTTTCAAGCTATAAAAATAAAAAGTGTTTCTATTTCTGAAGCTTTTTTCACTAATTCCCTAAACTCAAGGAGAAAATTTTATATTGTTACATGCGTATGGGTTCGTAACAGATTGATTGCACACAGAACCGATTATAGCTTGATAAAATTTATTTTACAAAAAGGAACACGTTACAGATCTGAAACATTCCACAACAAATACTCTTACAGCTTTTTTCAGTATTACAGAGCGCAAACAGTAATTAACTTCAAACTGCTAAGAACGTTAACCACAACGCAATGTAAAGCGAATCTAAAAGGCGAAGCTCAGACCGGTATCTCAGTACTCCGAATTCAGCTCTGAACTAGCAACTGAGAATGATGCTCTTTCCGGTCTCGTATAAATTTCCTCCACCCGCCGAGAAATCCGTAGCGCCTTCCACTTACTGGAAGACATATGAGTACCGAATATGGTTATAGTTACGAACAGGAATCAATTATATTTATTCAATCACATTATAAATTACAGTTATGCAGGATGCGGACCGAAATGACGTCAAATGGTCGCCATGTTTGGGGACTTTTGCGATTTCTCTCGAATTTAGCGAGATAGACATTTATTCAATTTAAATAGATTTGCCCCCCTCCCCATTCTTACTTTTCTGGCAAAGCTTCGCTGTTTTAGATTTTCATGCTATATTAAGAAAAAAAGAAAAACCTATAATTTAATATATTTAATTAATAATAAATTAACATAATTAATAACATGCAAAATTTGCAGCGTTGCCCCCTTCCCAAGGACTGCACGCCTCTGCCGGTACGATCCCTGAAAAGGAAGACATACTTACACATACACAACATTACATAGACAACTGTACTAAATCAATTCAATACTAAAACAATAATTTCAGTAAATGATATAAAGCAAATGAAAGGCTAAATCAATAAATAAATGCATAAATTAAAAAAATATATATACAAATAGGACCGGGGTCTTAGTATATTGTTTACATTATATATGTCCTATGGCCATAGTAAGGGGCTAGCCCATGATAATGAGTGCCTTTAAGCTTAGATTTGGATGATTTACGGATTCGAACTACGACGTTGTTCAGCCGAATTAGGAATGTGTAAGGACCGTCTGAAGATGAACGTAGTTTAGGAAGCAGCCTTTTCCGTAGACTCGGATTCCATAATCACACCTTGTGACCTTCGTTGAATCGATGCCCTGTAGCTCTCGTATCGTATCGAGTCTTCATCTTCTCCGTCGCCATGTTGACTCACTCTCGTGCCTGGAGATCTTGAATTTACTCCTCAGGCGATGAAGGCGTATCCGGAGGGCTACCAAATAAGAGATCAAAAGCAGACAAAGGTCATGAACGAAGAGCATTTGGGATGGGGAATAGCTGGTAGTTTCGTGGACAGCACTACAATAAGCCAATAAAAACAGAGGTAACATCTTGTCCCAGTCCTACTGGTTTCTGGAAACCATCAGCGAGAGGTTGTTAAGAATGTTTCGATTAAACCTCTCTATTTAAGTACTCTAACTGAGGATGTAAAGGTGTTCTTTGGGTTTTCTCGGTGCCGAGTAGCTTGCAGTGTTCTTTAATTAATGCCGAGAGAAAATTCTGAAGAGGCACTCGAAGCCTGGAAATCCAATTCTGTATCATTACTTCTGCTACCGTGACAGCCACTTGATCAGGGATAGGATACGCTTCAGGCCTTTTTGTGAATTAATCAATGAAAAAAAGGATGTATTTCTTGCCATCAGCAGTTAGTGGCAGATTTTTCAAGAGGTGAAAGCTGATGCGTTCAAAAGGTGCCTCTACATTGTAACGTTGCAGCTTCCCTCGGCAGCGTTTCTTCGGCCCTATCTGATTCGTACACGCATCGCATGATTGGCACCACTCTTGCACGTCAGCTACTTACTTCGGTAGAAACGCTCTTTATCAAGTCTTCATTGTTCCGAAGTGTCCTTCTGTAGGGTTGCTACGTAGTTCTTTAAGGACGTCCGGAATCCACGATCTTGGAAGTATCAACTGCCATCGGAATGCCTTTCCATCATACGATTCAAAATTTCGGTCTAAGACGCCGTTTCGAATATGGAGTGAGTCCCAGAGAGCCCAATATTGTTTTGTCGGTCGTAGGACTATAGATCGAAATGTCCTGCCACGTAGGTTTCCTCTTTGAATACTCCATAAATTCAGTTATGGGTTTAATGTCCCGTCTTCGAACTGGCTTTTCCTGATTGGTTCATGACTCCATGGATATGGGTCGGACGATGCTGGATTCGTAATTTGACGTACGATTGGACTAAGCCGTTCATATGTATTTTGCTTCGACCCTCGAACAGTATCAGCAGCTTTCTGGGCAGGATGTTTTAGACAGGGAGTCAGCGTTTTCATGTGATGAGCTCTTCGGATGACTGAAGGTGACGTCGTATTCCTGGAGTCTGTACCCACCTGGCTATTTGGCCTTCAGGATTCTTGAAATTTAAGAGCCACGTTAACGACTCACGATCCGTGTCTAGTAGAAATTTTGCCGTAGGAATAATAATAATGTTTTACGGCTTGAACTATGTCGAGCAACGCTTTCCTGGTGAAAAAGTAACTCCTGTCCGGTTTAGATACACACTTGCAATATGCTACAACACGTACTTGAGTGTTTATTTCTTGGGACAAAATAGCACCGACACTATCATTCCTTGCATCTATGTCAGGAATAAATGATTTATCAAGCTGATGATATAACAGTGTCGCAGCTTCCTTCAGTTTCTTGAATGCATCCTCCACAACCACTTTTGCTTTCTTTCTGTCAGCATGTGAAGGGGTTTTGCAGTAGAAAAAAGTCCTTCTCGTATCACCGTAGTAGGTGCAAAGCCCCGGGAAACTTCTCATCTGATGGACATTTTCAGGAAGTATCCATTCTTTACTTCTGCCACTTTTTCTGGAGCCGTATATACACCTTTGACAGAGATGACATGTCCAAGGTGAGTCACTTCTTGTCTTGTTAAATTGGCGGGATTTGAATGACTCAAAGAATAGAAAGGTGCTTCATAAACTCAAAGAATGGCTGCTTTGAGTTTTTGAAGCACTTTCTAAGATTTTCTAAATGTTCTTCAAAACTCTTCCCGACGATGATGATGTCATCCAGGTATATGAGACAGGATTCATAGGAAAGGCACCTAAACACAGTCTCCATGAGGTGTTCGAATGTTGCTCGCACATTACACAGTCCAAACGATACTAACCTTGAAATGCCAAAGCCATTGTCTGGTAGTAAATGTTGTTTTTTCTCAGTCATCAGGTTGTATCTTTATCTGCCAATAACCACTCTTTAAATCAAGTGTCGAAAACCATTTGCTTTCTCTTTCTGGAAGCAAGGGTTTCGACACTTAATGTACGACGCTTCATGTGTTCTGGATGTCGTGAGTTCTGGGAAGAGGGTAGCTGTCATTCTTCGTGACTTCGTTCAACCAACCACAGTCAACGCCCGATCTAGTCAAACCAACTTTCCTTGTGCCAAGAACGATGGGAGAGGCCCAAGGGATTACTGAAGTCTTGATAAAGTCGTTTTCTTCTATGTCCTTTGGACGTTTTCGTAAATCGGTAGACGTCTTGGATGTTGCTTGATTGGTGGATGATCCGGGTATTAGTTCTATGCTGTTTCAGGCTGGTTTGACCTGCATCAGAAAATGAGCGAAAGAAAACATCTTTAAATTCTTGATTGACGCGTTCTGCAGCGCTTCTCTCTTTTAACGCATTTTTCTCTTTTTCTCCTTCTCTTTCACCGGAGTACATGCTGCAACCACTTCACCTTTTCTAATGAATTTCGCCTGATGAGTTAGTTACATAGGCAATTTTCACCATGATAACGGTCCTCGATAGGTGGACGAATGCCCAGGCTACTGGTACTCCTTTGTGGATGTTAGAGTTCTTGGGATATTTCATGATGCCATGCCGGAAATTTTTGTTTTTAGGTATGGAACAAGGAAGTAAAAAGTCTGTTCTTGCTGGTAGTATGATGTATCCTTAAGCTATGATTTGGTGGGTGGATTTAACTTCATCTTTAATTCCAATCGGGGACATGTTCTCATAGGCAGAGTACAGTTCGTTAAAGTCCAAAAAAAATTATATTTCCTTAGAAAGTCTAATCCGAGTAAGAACGGTAATATTTGCTACACATGTCCTGTGATGGCAGGTGGCACTCGCAAACGTGATGCTGACGTCTAATCTTTCATCAGTTTCGGTTTTATCACCGGACGCGGTCTGAAAGGTTACGCAAGGCGTTGTCTAGACGCGCTTGCCTTCCAACTTTTGAGCTAAACCTCTCCGGATGATAATAACATTCGCTCCAGTATAGATGGTTATATTGCAAGGAACTCCTCTGATATGTCCCATAATGAAAAGTCCATTACTGCTGCAACAAGAAATAATGGAAGACAAGTCTTGTTTTTACTGATTTCCTTTTGAAATGGAACAGCAAACTGAAAAATAAAAAAAATAACTTTACTAATTACATAGCTGAGCAGCACACGCACCTGTGATATTTTTCTGAGGAAACATCAGAGTAAACTTTACTTAGTTCTTCCTGCAAATACGATTTCTAATATTTTATAGAGTATTACTTTTAAATGTCATTACCGAAAACATGTTTAGAAAATTATTAACAGAATTGAATTCTGGGAAAATGCAAACTTTTCGAAGGAAATAAACAAATTGATATTTCATTGCAGAAATTTGAAGCGCTTTCAAATGGGTCTTGCCAATATCTGGTAACCTCCACTCCACGCGCAGGCCACTGATTTGTTTGTTGCGTCCTTGTTGGGAAGTGGTCTTATTTTCCGTATTTGGGGGCGTTTTGCATTTTCTTCGCACCTGACATTCACCACCGCAGTTCCAGCATTTTAGGTGTCGGTTTCTTGTAACTCCTATTCGATCTGAAGGCATTGCGTGATTAAATAACCTAGACGAGCAGTCACTTGATCCACTGCCCCTGTGACTTAGGTAGTCTGTACGAGTTGCTTGTTGGGCTGGCTTGAACTTCATGGTGTACACTAAGGCTCTTTTAAATCCTTTTGCCATTCACAGTGCTTTCTGTGTCTTAGGATGCTGGATGCCATCGATTAAGTACTGCAGGGACAGGATTTCCCTTGTTTCTCTTGGGCAGTCTGAGAAGGCGAAATGAGACAGTCTTTCAACAATCTGGTGGCGAACTCCTAGAGTGTTTCCGTGGGTTTCTGTTGGCGAGATTTTAACTGAAGCCCGCTGTAGTCATTTAAACACTTCTTGTCAAAGCGCAGCTCCAACGTGCCGGATAGATCTTTGAAATTTAGCTTCTGGCCTTTTTGGGAAGAGTTTGAAGGATATGCACTGCTTCTGCTCTCAGAGAAGCGGCGAGATAGGCCTTAGCTTGGAAATCCTATCCATTTGCATCTGCCATTATAGAGAACTGAGTCTCAAATCTTCGGCTGGAGGTTTTTCCATCGGAGGTGGACAGCTTCGAGAAGGCATAGGTAGAAATTTAAAATCATCAGGATTGCTTCATGCTGTCGCTACGAATTTATTAAGCTGTCAACTTCTTTGTTGACAGCAGAAAAGTCTGTAATCGATTTGCTGTGTTCACTGTAGAAACTCTCTTCGATTTGTTGTTCGACAGACGAGACTCTGATTAGCTGTTCGAGGACAGTAACTCTTTCTTCGATTTATTATTCAGTAGTTAGAAACTCTTTAATTTCTCAGTCTTTATTTTCAACTGAGTCTTCTGCCTTTCATAGCCTTGAATTTGTTTTCTATTATGGAGGTAATTTCTCTTTTTATTTTCTCTTGATCTGTTTAAATCTTTTCTTGAACCTTCCATTTTTTGGCGTGCTTTCATCTCTTCTTTAACGGTTTGTTGGCCAACTTTCGTCTCTTCTTTAACGGTTTGTTGGCCAACTTTCGTCTCTTCCGTGAATGCAGCAAAGGCTGCCATCCGGCTGTCTTAATTGCTTCTACATCGTTCTTATCACTGGTATTTGGTCCCACTTCTGACACCAAAAGTTGTTGTCTGCGTAGGGGTTCGTAATAGACTGAATGCACAGCTTGAAAATAGTTGTTTTACAAAAAGAAACACTTTACAGTTCTGAAACTTTCCATAAGAAATACTCCTAGCTGTACTTCAAACTATTAAGAACGTTAACTACAACGCAATATAAAGCGAATGTAAAAGGCGAATCTCTTATGGATATCTCAACACTCCGAATTCAGCTCTGAACTAACAACAACTGAGAAACGCTATCTCCTATTCTATATAGTTTTCCTTCGGCCACTGACAAATTTCTAGTACTATCCATTTCTCGAAATTACTTGAAGCCATATGAGCACCGGATATGATTACAGTGACGTAGAGGAATCAATTACATTTATTCAATCACAATACCAATTAGAGTTATACAGGGACCGGACCAGAATGTGTCCAAATGGGAGACTTTTGATGATTCTCGCCAATTATAGCGACAAAAATTTGTTTCCAGAACCATCGCGAGATTGTCGACATCTCGTCAATTTTGCGAGATAGCCATTCACTCAGTATTAAATAGACTTGCCCCTTTGTTCTTATTTTTCCGGGAAGCGTTGCTTTAGATTTTCATATAAAAAAGGATAGTACAGTTTCAAATGTAATTTCACCAAAATTATTTACCTATGTCCAAAATTCGTAATATTATCAACTGGGAAATGCAACAGCAACTTACAACTGGAGAAAGAGAAATCGAGCATTGTTCATGAAAAACTGTCTGGTGAGGGAAAATCAGGTCACCATGCGGCTGATAACTGGACGAAAGACATTTTACTTAGGCAGCTAAATGAATAGAAGCCGCACGAAATTTATGATACAGATGAAACTAGAGTGCACTATAGAGCATTACTAAAACATACAGTAACATTTAATAGTGGAATAGCAGTTGTTTTAAGAAACTGAAGGAATAAGTTACTATATTAGAAACGTGCAATATGGATCTATCAATTAAGAAGATAGCACAGGTTACTGACAAAAGGGAACCTCGATACTTGAAAGAAATCAAGAATTTACGTATGACTTACCATAGCAACAAGAAATAATGGAAGACAAGTCTTGTTTTTACTGATTTCCTTTTGAAATGGAACAGCAAACTGAAAAATAAAAAAAATAACTTTACTAATTACATAGCTGAGCAGCACACGCACCTGTGATATTTTTCTGAGGAAACATCAGAGTAAACTTTACTTAGTTCTTCCTGCAAATACGATTTCTAATATTTTTTTTACTTTTAGAGTATTATAAAAGCTTTTAAATGTCATTACCGAAAACATGTTTAGAAAATTATTAACAGAATTGAATTCTGGGAAAATGCAAACTTTTCGAAGGAAATAAATAAGTTGATATTTCTGCTAGAGGCGACGCATTTTGTAGTAAAAGTAGGGGGTTAATCCCTTAAAACCAATTAAAAACTGTTTCCGAAAATGGGGCTTGTATGAAGAAGTTTCAGAGGAACTGCAAACTATAGGTAACGTTTCAGATATTAGTGAGAGAAGTCTTGGAGATTCATTTTTTGAACAGGAGTCAATACGGATATTGAGACAACCTGTATAAAACTGACTGTGAAAGTGGTAAAATAATTGCAGAAACTGGTAGCAAAAGTGATACACAAAAAGTGGTGACATGCCATCATCAATCGAATCTAGAAAAGCACTGCAAATTCTAAGAAAACTCTTGAACTGATCAATGAAAGATCTCTAAAAGGTGCTGATCAATAAAGTTACCTGCGGCTCTATAAAATTAAGAATATAAAGAAACTGTCTTTGAAAAATATGAAATAAGTACAGTAAGAATAGTTGCTTGTAAGAGGATGAAATTTCATCAAAAACGTAATTATAAAAATATTTTTATGAAAAAATAAAACAATAAATTTCAAAATTGCGTAAATAGTGTAATTTTAGAATTAATTTTAGTTATTATTTCAGAATTAATTATTAAATTAGTTGTTAATTATTTCTTTACTTGAAAAGTTTAAAATTGATATCATGATCTGCAATACACAGCCGCCCTATATTGAATTCAACCGCTTCATAAACTCGGAACGGAAGGGATTTTAATAAACGACGGGTACTGTATATATATATATATATGGTGCTTTTTCATAAAGAAAAGTAACGATTCGAGAACAAAACGTTGGAATACGCTCTGTCCCATTATCGGACTTTATAAAGATTAGTTTAGTGCATTCGAAAGCTTGTGACATTTTACTATGACAACTGTCTTGTCGATTTCCGTATATTCCAAAGTTATTTCAGAATTGAGGATGTTATCATCACCAAACTGCAGTGAATTTATTTGCTTGAACAATATTATGTTAATATTTACATAGAATCAGGCAAGAGTCTAAAATAGTCTATTTTCAGATGCTCCGCATTTTATGATTGTATGACTGGTGCAGTGGAACTGAATCTCTACGACGTCTGTTCTCACAGGTGAGTACTGTACAAAAAGACTGTTTTAATCAACTAAAAATAAAATATGTGTAATATCGGTAAAGAAAAATTTGATTGCACTATAAACTTGCATATCTCAGTAACAGTATATTTAGATACTTGTATTATTGAAAATATGTTCAATCCAAACTTCATTCGAACGAAGAGTTCTTTTCGTTTGATTTTGATGCCGGAATGTAGCACAGTGTTCAAGGTTTCTTGGCTAAATAGATTGAGATACTTTTCATAAAACATATGGTAACCAGCTTTTTTTGTTATTGAGTATACGTATCGGTGAGAAATGAAATACTTACGCTGTTTAAGAGGTGTAAATAAAATGTGTCTATTTTCTTTACATTCTTCCGTTAACTTTAAATTTCTGTTTAAGCATTTCCTGGGCATTCGTTTAGTTACAACTAAGTGTTTTAACTTCTGAACCAACCACCATGGTTCACTTATAATTTTTTTAATGAACTCTGAGAGGCTAATAGTAATAAAACTGTCAATTACGGTTTTGGGTTTATCTCCTCAAGTTATAAGTTACTATAAAATGAGAGCGCTTAATTTTCAAGATTACTTTTTTCTTTTAATTTGGAAAACGTAATTACAGAAAGCAAACTATTTTTAACTGTTAAATGGTAATTAGGAAATTGTAAATGTAATATACATTACATTTTTATGTATTTCTGCTTTATATTTTATTCAGTTATCGAGAATTTAGAGCGTTTAGTATTTTAAACATTTTTACTAATGTATGTTTTAATTTATTTTATATTAATGTCACGAAAGTTTGAAATATGATCTTAATAGAATGTATTTGTTTGATATGTGAGGGGATAAAGCAAGAAAGATGTTTTAATTTTAATGTGTAATATTATGTTAGGTTTTAGAGTCAGCCCAGGAGGAATCTGAAAGCCCTGCATTCGTTATCTCCGTTATTTAATTTAAGGAATAATCATTCTCAATATATTCCACAGTGTTGAGTGTCAAACAACAAACTAATGTATCGGTTGTATGTATAGTTGCTAAATGGTCTTTTATAAAAGCGGCTGAGGTTCACCTAAACCATATTAAGTTCAAAAAACTCATTATTGTATTTTAATACCTAATCAGAATCACGTCTTCAAGATTGTCATTAAGAAATTAAATATTAGTATAATATGAAATGAATAAATCGGAAAAAAAAATCCTATTCAGAAGATTGAACGGAAGCCCCTTTAGCCATCAGAAGTCGATGAAAAAAATATCCTCTGTTCATGCATAGTGCTAAAATGAAACTGTATAACTGCATATATAACACGGTTGTGACTTTTCGAAGGGTGTGTGTTTTCAAATATTATTTATTTGGGTTGCCTTCGTCTTCTCTTCCTCTGCTGTTAAAGCCACCAGAGTTGTCGCTTAACAGATCGTAACTGAAACCGTGTCCGCAATTTTCCATCTTGATGGCAAAATGCCAGTTATTCTTGTTAGATAGTGAATTGAAAAAAAAAATAATTTTTTTTTGCTGCTAACTTTTGAGTGTCGTCAGCGAGGAAGGAAAAATTGCATCTTTTACACATTCTTGTCATTTTTGCTCTGACTTTTATTATTTTATTTGGTTATTCGCTCTGTCCTTAGTGGAAGATAATTTAAGTGGATATTCGTCAAAAGTAGCTGTTTCCAAAGTTTTCGAGATACTTAAATTCTTTTGTCCTTCGTTCATTTCGTGTCGTTGTTGTTCTTTTAGTGTCTTGATTTCCATGTTCCCATTTCACATACTTTTCTTAATGTTTTTGTCCTGATCCATTAATTTCAATTGAATTTTTTCTCTTCCATTTTCTGTGCTTAAGTTGTAAAATTTTTCTTGGGAGTGGTTTATTTATGAGAATAGTTATTTAAAAGTGTTTAGGAGTAATAAAGCCAAAATATGTGATTTCATTTCCATTTCAAAAAGAATTGCAGGTTGAATTAGTTCCGTTAAATGGAGACAAATTTTGAAACATGCCCTTGTACAAAATGATTTTGGCCATGATATTTTGCTCCTGAATAACAGAATGGAGCTTTCAAATATTGTACTATTCTTATTATTTTAGTTAATAAATAACTTAATCCAGTTTGATCCCTATTCTATTCAGTTTAGCTCTTTATTAATATAATCAGAGGTGTCCAGTCCGCAGCCCATATTGCACAATCGAAAGAATGAGCGCATGTGAATCTGAATTCGAAAATGCGAATTAAATTATTTTAAGTGGATGTAATTGCTTATTCAAATGATTGGTTTGCTTTAGTTGATTATGGCAATGCACGCTTTCAGGCTATTTGCGAAACGGGAGGGATGTCTTCGTGGAGTATTTTTAGCGGAAACTCTCGTATACACGTTACACATGTGGAAAAACGCGGAAACGCCTATGCAGCTAACTCGTTCGCTTCTAATCGAACTCGGGTCGGAATTACCAGTTTTCAGCGGTTTTACTGTTGGGCCGCTTATTGCATAAATTGCACTTGCGTACTTAAGGCGAGAAATAGCAAAAATAGAATTTCTTTTCGAAGAACAATGACATTCGAAATGCCACTGAAACAATTACAGTTGCTTCTTAGTAAGAGAATAACTGAATTTACTATGAAAATAGCAATTATGTAGATAGTAAAAAACAGGTGGCATTGATTATCGTTTTGCCGGGAGGCTTTGAGAGTAGATTTCAAGCTTTGAGAGAGCACTAATTGCATTTCCGTACATTTGCTTTAATTTGGGATCAAATTTGCCTGCGAACTTGTAAATGGATTGCGTAGAGCTTGAAATCAGTTACGTAACGATAATTTATTTAAGTGGAATCGCATAATTTTGCACCTACTTCTTTTATGAAAGTATACATATTTACGAACAATTCCTTTTCCTTATAAAACACATTAAAAATAAATGGGAGCAAAAATATCACGAGAAAATCTTGAACATGCTTCGTAGAATTACTGTAGCATCTATCAAACTAGATATATGTCGAACTACTGATATTTCGAAAACAGGTTTTATGAAAAGTGTTGTATTCATAGTCTTTTTTACTACATCAGAGAGACCTCGAGCAAAGAAGTAAATTCCTGTTGTCTAACTATAGTGAATAACCTTAAGTCACTTCACTTAGAGAACCCCCTCTGAAAGCGATAAATGTTTCGAGAACATAAACATCGATATCACCTTTCTTAAGTTAACCACCTTTAGAAATGACTACAATCATCTGAAACCATCTTAGAGATTGGTTCACAGAATATAGTTAAAGTTATTCAAAAATAACTAGTTTAAATCATAGCTGTGTTAATAATTTTTAATCGCAGCTTTATATATTCAGAAAAAATTATAATTTTTAAAACTCAAAACGTTGAAAAGTACCATTTTTGATAAACAATATTGAAATGAATATATAATCAGTACAAAATATTACTGATTTTCAAGAACGTTTTCTGCTTTTTGCTGAAGCAAAACTACCAATAATATTTTCAAAATCTACTTGATTAATTACTTCATGCCCTGTAGAGAGAATAGCTATGTTTGAATAGTTTTCTCGGCCGAAGGTATTTCATAATTTTTATTATTTTAAGCTTCTTTCTACATAAGCAACAGTTCTTGACAACGTGAAAAATATTCCTAAGGCAACTCCTGTATTGAAATAAAATTGTAATAAATTAAATCCCCGAATTTGCTTTGAGAGACCTAAACTTGCACTTGAATTATTGGAATGACGTGGTTTTGAAATTAAACATTTCTAATGAAATTTCTGCACCTTTATAAGCTGCTTCTCTTTGCCTAAACCCAAAACATTAATTTTTTATAATGTAGAAAATAAAGATCAGAAAATGCCTCATTTGTTTTTAGTATCTCTATTTTGCTTACGAGACAAAAACTCTTATCACTTCTACTATGAAAAAATATTTTTCGGAAAAATGAGTTTTGTCTATTGATTCATGACATTCTAACTTATTAACCTTGCTTTTTTATTTCTTTTCTTCAAATTCCATTGGTATTTTACATTTAAAGCTAAATTTTACACATTTTTCTCATCTGCCATGAAAAAGAAGCTATTTCCGCTGTTATGCACTGCTTGACCGAGTGATTAGATGGTGATGAAAAAGCGAAGACAAAGAATGCGTATATATATGAGTGATAAGGTATCCGACTACGTTCGGAACATCGTTTTTGAAAAATAATTTAAAAAAGGATGTTTTGTAATATTTTGAAACATCTTCGATAAAAATCACATACAAATTTGTTTTTAAAAGTTTGAACTCGAACTTTAAAAAAAAATTCAATTTTGGCTAAAAAATAAAAAAACCATTTTTAAAAAAGATCCACTTATTTAAAATTTTGATTTATTGAATATTTTTCTTTGTTTATACATTACTCTGACTCTTACTGAGAGCCTGAATTAAGAGTTGTGATGTATTCATATTAACAACTGAAGTATTACAAATTGAAACGCTGATATAGGAATTTTTTAACAAAGTTTTATGTTTGTTTAAAAGTGTATAAATTTTCCTAAAAATTGTTGCATCCTAATTCAGGCTCTCAAGTATATTATGAAAAAGAGTTATGCCAAATTTTATATGAATTGATCAACAAATGTTTGTTATGACTTTTTAAATGCTGATATGTTCGCGGAAACGTAGTTTCTCAGAAAAGGCATTTAAAGCATACATCTACTTATACAAAGCATATTTCTTTATTTTATAAACTTAAAAGCTTCCACATTCATACGTTACACTTTCTACTCTTTGTTTTAGAAGAATTTGACTATTTTGTACCTCTCAGTTTTTTCCTGGCATGTTTTGCTATTGGTAACGAATATCGTTTGAGAGTCGACGATACGTTCATTATCAAGAGTTTTGAATCCCTCGATAGTAAAAGGGCCAGGAATAATATGTAATGCACGTGACATAGTCAAGATTCCTTCATATCCTTCATTAAAATACACAACAGTTATGTATGCACCTAGAGTAAATGCCGGGAGCTCAACGAGCACATATTTCGCTACAATTTGCCATAAACATCCACTGAAACTTTCATTTGCATTTTGAGTTTTCCCGTGAAGGCATTTTTTCAGCAGCCTTTGGTCACAAAATCTAAAATACAAAGGCTCTATAGAATTTATAATATTTTGTAGAACGCCTTTAGACTTTTCAGTATATTTTTTGCCTTCAGCTGCAGAACGCTGATATTTGCAACAACTGCCGTTGCCTATCGGACATTGTCCATGCATTGTTTTATTTAGTCCCGAACAACTGTGATAAAAGGCTGCTATAACAGCAGTCTGCGTTTCAAGCAAATTGTTTCAATTGCTACGAATAGCGATTCCATAGCAGTTTTGCAATTTATTTATAAATTTGTCTCCAAGTTTCTCTTTACCCCTTTATGATTAGCTTTGAATTTACGCAGACGTGTGCCAAATCCTTTTAGTATATGCCCGATACATTCGTATTTTGGGAAGCTGTCTTTCCCATAAGCATCCTTGACAGCCGAATATCTTTGAGAATCACTATCACCTTAAAATTCTGTATACTTCAATTGCCTCGAGCGCTCAGATATCCTGTATGCACCGACTGCCTCCATACTCGATGATGAACCACAGTGGTTTGAAGAATACATATGGTCTTTAGTTTCGTTCATTTTATTTAATCGATTACATATCCTACAGCTTTTAGCCATTACTTCGACATTTAAGACTTTAGCTGTATCAGTCGATAAAACAGCGACACAGCATTCAAAGAAGAATGTCCTCGACGTTGCCAAGTGCCGTCGCAGGAGATACCGCAAAACTGCTTCAGAATCATCATTTGCTCTCGAGTTCTTGATTTCTGATGCAACTGCATTCATCCGAATCTCGATACTTGTTGAAAATGCAGTTTTTAGATTTGATCGGCTTATTCGAAGTCAAAACGAAATTTGAATCTTCTGCTAACTCTAAACATGGCGATAAACATAATGGGCAGCATAATGCTTTAAATATATCTGCTAGTATTTCGGTGTCAATTGTACGGTTTCCAAAGAAACTCGATTTATTGATAATATTTTCATCCTTAATTTCTTCTATAAGTTTAATTTTCGTTTCATTTGCTGTATTTTCAGTAACACTGTTTGATTATAGGAGTTACGATGTCCATGGAATTTTCGCTTCCGAGTAACACGCTTAATTTCGCGTTACCTATGTTAAAATAAAAATGCAGAAACGAAAATACAAGATTAAATTCAATGGCTTACGTAAATTTTAATAAATACAAAACGTCAGAAGCATGAATAGAAGTCAATATCAAGTTTTGAAATCCGAGCAAATCGCTTTTAGTAGCTAGATATAGTAAACAACAGTAGATGTTGCCAAACAGTATTTCAGAAATTATAAAAGGTTGAAATGAGGCCAAAAATGAAAATACAAGCATTATGCAGATATTACTAAAACCTTTTAAATTATCGCTTAAATATAAAGAAAGACGCATAAATTATCCAACAACTTCCGGTTGTTTTGACAGCTACCGTCTTGCATTAAACCGGCTATAATATTGCTGCGTGCGTATAGGTCCGTACACAGTCCTAAAGAGGCTGAACGACGTCATAGTTCGGATCCGTAAGTCATCGAACTTTAAGCCGAAAAGTCGTTCATTACGACAGGTTAGCTCCTTACTATAGCCATAATACGTAGTCTATATAATGTAAATAGTATACGAACATGGCCCTTTTTGTTTCGAAATTTGTATTTGATTTGTATTTAATATTTGATTTGTTTTAAATTACTTATTGCAATTATTTATATTATTTGTTATTGTAATGTTTATTATTGCATTGATGCCTTAGTTGTAAGTTTAGCTTCCTGGCCGGGGATTGTACTGCCCGGGACATACAGTCCATGGGAAGGGGGGCAGTGTTACGAATTTTGCATTTAGTTAGCTATTTTAAGTAGAATTACAACTGTTTTGTGTCCCCGTGCAATGCAGCACGAGGGATATTTTAAGAGAAAGCTACGCCGGAAAAGTAAAAATACAGGGGCACACGCATTTAACGTTAAATAAATAGATATCTCGTAATATATATTTAAATTGAATAAATGTAATTGACTACTGTGTTAGCTGTAACTCTCTTTTGCCTTCCAGAAATCTCAAGAAGCAAAGAAATTACCAGAACTTTCTCGCTATCGATTAAAAAGCTTTAAAAAGCCGGAGAGAAATGATCTTAGTTCAGTAGTTGTTTATTGAGCTGTTGTTGTTGATTGTAGTGAATTCGCGGTGAGATCAGATTAGCTTTCTCTTTGCATTGCGTTGTATTCTAACGTTTTTAGTAGTTTGGAGAATAACTACTGATTACAATGCGTGATATTGTACAAATATCTCTGAGGAAAATTCGAGCATTTTGTTATACTTCTTACGATAAGAATAAATTTTTTTAACCTTTTATCCGACTTGTGCATTCAATCTATTACGAACCCGTACGCACGCAGCATTTTTTTCTTGGAATGCAGCAAAAGCATCCACGAGCTGTCTTAATTGTTCTTCCATCGCTCTTATTGGCATTCATTCCCATTTCTGACACCAGAAAGTGTTGCCTGCGTACGGGTTCGTAACAGATTGCATGCACAAGTCCGATAATAGGTTAATAACGTTTATTCTTATCGCAAGAAGTATAACAAAATGCTGGAATTTTCCTCTGAGATATTCGTACAGTATCACGCAACATACTCAGTAGTTAGCCTCCAAACTACTAAAAACGTTAGAATACAACGCAATGTAAAGAGAAAGCTAATCCGATCTCACCGTGAATTCACTACAATCAACAACAGCTCAATAAACAACTACTGAACTGAGATATCTCTCTCCGGCATTTTAAAGCTTTTTAATCGGTCGCGAGAAAGTTCTGGTAATTTCTTTGCTTCTCCAGATTTCTGGAAAGCAAAGGAGTGGAATTACGGTTATAGCTACACAGTAGTCAATTACATTTATTCAATTTAAATATAAATTACGAGATATTTGTTTATTAAATGTTAAATGCGCGTGCTCCTGTATTTTTACATTTCCGGTCTTAAAACATGCCTCGTGCTGCATTGCAGGGGGATATAAAACAATTTTAATTATAATTCCACTAAAAATAGCTAACTAAATACAAAATCCGTAACAATATGATTTCTATTTATTGCAGAATTAAAATGAAGACGGTTTTAGGAATTTTAATAAAAGAATAAAATAAAATTCGATATTTTCACCAAAATTCCTAATTTCAACGTTATGGGTTACAAAGAGGATGAACGCAATACAGTGATTGAAAGCACAGGATCAGTAGAAAGCAGGACCATTTCTTACGGCGATACAAGAAGCTGAGATACAGATCAATTAAGGTGCAGATATTGACCTGACGGATGGATGACCGTGTAGTTTGTTATCCTCTATAATTTGTTTTTCGCTTGAGGCAGGTCAAGCAAACGCCGATTATTCGCGTCCCACATATGCTGAATAGGTGCGAGATCTGGAGACCTTAGTAGCTAAAAAAGCATCTGGGTACCTTGCACAAAAGCAGCGTTTTGCAACCACTGAAGTTAATCATTCGGCTGCAGCATATTACCCACGTATCATCGTGCATTCATTATACCTACGTTGTCTACCAGCATGGCGTACAAAGTTATAGCAAGACTGGGCCTGTCTCCACGTCACCTCAGTGCTCTTACTTGGTAACTGTCATTGGGGAAACGGAATCGAGACTGTTCTATGTACACTATCCCATGCCACTCAGTTGTTCCGACACCACTGCAGATTGCAGTCGTCGGGTTGGTTGCTTTGCTTCAATGCTTGCTTTGGTAGCTTTGCATTTGACCAATCACCTGAAGATTGTTCACGCTGATATTGGAGCTTTCAAAGCTCTGTGCGTTTTCTGCACAATGTTCATGGTCGTGATTTGTGGGGCCACCTTCGGATGTGTCTTTGCAGGCGTGCTGACACCCGTCTAGGCGTCCGAGTACCCTTAGCATGATTTATATTCTCTTCTTCGATCCATTTTCCTTCCAATCCAAATCCTTTGCACAGTGGATTCATGTTGGTGTGTTTCAGCTGGGGTGTGACAGAAGGATCAGCTAGCCGTTCGTAAGCTCTTCCTGAAAACATTTGATTGCCGAAACTGAATTCGGCATCGTCGGCCGATCATTTCTTTAACTACCTATATCTTAGGTGAAAAATGGGTTTCCTACGGCGACATAGAATATCAACTACTGACTTGTTTGATGTTTCCTTTCCTTTTATAATTTTAGTGTATTTGTTTAATTCATTATAACAAACAATATCAGGGATGTCCGCCTAAGGGAAAAAAAATCTTTGGAAGGGAATTTCTAAGGGAAGCAAGCTCGTGCTTGTGTTACACATAGACAAAAACTGTGAAGATATCCATGCAGTTACTCCATTCGCCAAGATTCGAACTGAGGTTAATTCCTGTATTAAACGTGTAATTATAGTTTTTAACTGAAAGGCTATTTATCTCTTTTGTTTATTACGATATTAAATTCCATGCAGATAACCTACACTCACGTTTGTGAAAATTGCAACACCAAGAAGGAATCGTCATAATTGAATGCAATTTAATACACAGTTGAGTGGTAGTGGTACAAATAAATGATTAAATGTTCAAAGCAAACAAACAAGAACAAGACATCAGAATCAGTATTTTGTGTGGCCACCACGCGCCGCAATAAGTGCTGCTACACGACGTGGCATGGAGTCAAACAAAGTTTGAATGTCTGACTGAGGAAGAGCATTCCATATCGTTTGTACGCGTACCCAAAGTTCGTCTGCAGACGCAACAGGACGAGGATCACGAGCAAGACGCCGACCAATGACATCCCACACATGTTCAATTGGCGACATATCCGGGGAACACGCAGGCCAAGGAAGAAGCTGCACCTGTTGCGCTGCAAAGAAGGATTTAACAATCCGAGCAGTATGAGGGCGGGCATTGTCCTGTTGAAATACAGCGCCTGGCAAGCTTTGAAGGAAGGGAACAGCTTCGGGCTGTAGAACTTCACGGATATACCGGTTGCTGTTCAGATTGCCCACAATTCGTAGCAATTGAGATCGTCTATGATATGCTATGGCGCCCCAGACCATAACTCCGGGTGTTCGTCCACTGTGGCGTTCGATAATGCACTCCGGAAGGTGGCGTTCACCGGCATAGCGTCTGACACGAATGCGGCCATCATGGTACCACAAATTAAAGCGGGATTCGTCAGAAAACACGACATGCTGCCAATCAGCACGCCAGTCTCTATGCTGATTGGCCCATTGTAGCCGCAGGCGGCGATGGTCGTGCGTTAGGGGGATCCTGTATAAAGGAGTCCGTGCGCGCAGTCCACACTGCAGCAGACGTCTACGAATTGATGAAGCACACAATGAAACACCTGTAGCTATTGACCACAGTGCTGCCAATTGTCTAGAGGAAGCTGTACGGTCCGTCCGCGCCATGCGGACCAGGTGTCTATCATCGCGAGCTGACGTCACATTTCGGGGTCCACTCCCGGATTTCCGAGTTGTCCGACACTCGTCCGTCCACTGCTTCCAAACGCGCATCACTGTGCTGCTGTTACGCTGCACACGAGAGGCTACTGCACGATACGACAATCCAGCTTCACGAAGGCCGATGATTCTCCCTCGTTCAAACTCTGTAAGTTGTTCAAATCTCGCTCTCTTTCGTCGACGAGGCATAAGTACAGATCGAGTTAACGTTTACCACTAGCAGATAACCACCGATAACCATACACGCCTCGCTACAGCCGTCTATTTATTCGGATCCATCAGCCGTTCAGAGGGCGCTGCTCAGCATACGCATGCGCTACGGATTTGCAATTCTAATCATTTGCATATCATGCGCTACTTTGCATTTCCTGAAAATTTCAGCTCACTCGCGTAAGTCCTTCATGGTGTTGCAATTTTCACAAACGTGAGTGTACATAAAAACTAAAAAACAATTTGTTTCAGAATACCTTGATCATTTAGCACTTTATACAAATATCATGCACATATTAAATGCTAAGCAACAATAACAAAGTGAAAATTGTATAAATATGTGATAACGTTTTCTCTGTCTCGTTTAATGAAACACATTCTCTTTTTGTTTGGGTTAACTGATTAATAGCATAGCACACAAGTGTTATCTGCCTAACAGAGGATGCCTTAGTGAAAGACTTCCTAAGAGAAACTGGTTCATATGTATGTTGTATATGAACATATTTTATTTATTAGATTATGGCAAAGCCCACTCGGGCTAGTCTGAAGGGACGGATGCTCGCGTGGGAGACTTTCTGAAGAAAATTGTTCCGTATTCATACAGACGAAGAAAAATAACAAAAAATTCGTATCAAGATGCGACGGACTACACAGAGATGAGAAAATCGTGTGTGCAGTCCCCGCAAGTCACTCTTGCCAAGTTTTCATGACGTGCCAGACGACATAGTCTGACATGCAGACGCAATAATTCGTTTCAGTTGACAGTGCAATAGACTAGTGTCACAACTAGTGTTAAGAGATTTTCGCTTTTTGCACAGTGTCTGTCGTTAAAGCCTCTCGGTTTTAAGAGGGCTCACAAACCAATGATTTTATTTTTCCTCTGATATCGTTCTAGATATAACGAATCATAGGGTGTAAAATACAACAGAAAAATTAAGGTGGCGTGGCTAAATCAGTTGGAAGTTTTCAGAACAAGACTTCAGAAGGCTTCTGAACTCTCAGCTAGAGAGACCTAGAATGCTCTTGAACTCTCGACTAGAGAGACTCTCACTAGCAGGCTCCTTACACCGCGAGGACTATAATTCACTTCCATAACTTTTCTATGCTATCCATAAGTTAAATATATTTGTAAAGAGCTTCTCGTCATTGTAATAAATATGTTTTGGGTTTAAAATGCAGTAAGTATTGCGCAACCTCACAAATGTATTAATTTTTATACGGAGTCAGATGCTCTGCCTGCTGTAGCTCAAGGCATTGGAAACGCCAGTCACCCCACAGTGGTGACCAAGGACTGAGAACTGCATTAACGAAAGAAACTGTCATAAACTCTTCTCACAGCTACAGGGCAATTCACCCGGAAAAGCTTCATTAATTCCATCTTCACGTATTTCGTTCGGCAAAGCTTCGTTAACTGCTGGCTCATCTGGAAATTCAACTGCACAGCTAAACTCTGCAGACGGATATGCGATTAAAACTGTTAATACTAAAAAACACATCTCGTGCAGCCTGATGTAGCGCAGCGAATAGTAAAGGAAATACCAAGCTACTCTCGTCGCAAAGCGGACATTAAATTCATTTTCACCGACAACACTCCTGACGCGGATCGTAACGTCGAGATGCTTCACGCCACTCCAGTCTTCCCGGAACAACCGAAAAAGGCATACATCTTCTCTAAAGGTTTTCTTCTAGACAGTGGCATCCAAGTCTCGCTTTCAATGGTGCTTGTGAATGCGTGACAACTGTGTAGTGATTTTTTGTACAGCATCGTATATTCAGTGATCTGTGTGTGCTTTATATTCGACTGCGCTTCTTCAAAAAATATTTTCCTTGAATCCAATTTGATGTGGCTACAATTACCAACGATAACACGAAATTTTCGCACATTGTAGCAACTTTACCACATGTCTCAGATTTAATCTTAACACCTCCTGAAATTGATAAAAAACAGACTAATCACGGAGTTTCGATATTCTGAAGTGCAGCAAATCCGTAAACTTTTATCGGAATTACAATAAGGTGATAAAAAAAAACCTAGTTTCCTTTTGCAACAAATGAAAGAGAGAGCGTCAAAAAAAAATACTTGATGATTTCCAAAAAACAAAATTTGTGGATACAAAGACTTCCTTCCAATATGTAGGCAATTTTATCCGCTTCGGATGCAGATTTAAATCGTCTGTCCCAGATAACAGATAAGGTTTGGAAATCACAAATGACGCCCAACTCACTATTTGCGCAGCATCAAATATTGACCAAAATTTAGAGTTAAGTTCAGCACTAAGCTTAGTGACCAAATGGATAGAGAAATTCATTAAGCAGGTTGAACAATTATCTCCGAAACAGTGCAATAAAATTCCAAGATACCGCGATAACCGCAATCGTTCAGAAAGGAGGCAAGGTAATTTGCACGCAAATCATGCCAACACTGGTTACTGTTGTTATTACCAAAAGTTTAAAGCTGATGCTATTAAATGTACTTCTCCATGCTCGTTTCAGGCGGAAAGCTAAATTCCACTACTTTTCCGAAACAAGTCATGGATACTGGAATAGCAGATAACACTTCCATCAGATTACACTTATATGACAAACATACAAAAATGAAGTTTCTTGTTGACACAGGTAATGACATTTTCTGCCTTCCTGTGCCAAAAGGAAAGCATATCACTGCTACTACTCTACAGCTATTTGCTGCAAATAATACTAAAATTAAAACATACGGCATTAAGCAACTCACTATAACTTTTGATCTCGGGAGAACTTTTAAATGGAATTTCATAATAGCTGATGTTTCAGTTCTCACAATAGGCGCCGATTTACTCACCCGTTTTGGATTATTGGTCGACTAACCAAAAAAAAAGGGGGGGGGGCATTCATGATACATGAACATCTCTTGCTAGTTGCGGCAAATTAGAGCACAAAACTCATTTGAATGTTAAGACTGTTTCGAAATGCTCTGAATATCACCAAATTCATAGACAATTTCCCGAACTAACTAACCCTTTTATTCATAGCAAAGCAATCAAACATGACACATTATATTGAAACTAAAGGACAGCTAGTCCACTCCAAAGCAAGACTGCTCCGACCCGAAGTTTATCAGGAAACACAAAAGGAGTTTGAATTTATGATAGAACAGGGAATGTGTCGACCCTCTTAAGGCCCCTTTCCATTACTGCGATGCGAATGCGCTTCTCCAGTCAGCGAGTGAATTCACTTTGATTGACATCTGCAATCCGTTCGGTGTGTGGTGATGGATGGATGGATGGATGGATGAAGTTCAACTTCTATCCGTATGTCTGCAGATGCGTTGGGGTCATATGGTAAAAAAGGAGTAATCAGGTGTTGCCACCAAAAAATGATGGCGACAGAAGTAGCGATCAACGCTGATTCAAGATAAGAATGTTTTGCAAAAAACTACTTATTTCTGAATTAACATTATAACCTGAAAAAGACGACAATCAGCTGAATTTAATTAGAAAAGAAAAATAAGATAACTGCAACTACAGTACTAGTTCCCATAGAGCAGCAATTGCTGTCAAAAAAATTCAGGTACAAAAAATATAATTCCGAGTCCATGAAACAGCAAAATTTGACCTGACAATTATTTCCTAGTTCTGCATACACATTTACTTTTAATAATAATGAGCGTCTGACTATATCAAACTGCTGTAGCGAATCAGATAAGACATTAATTTTTTTTTTCTTTTGAAACGGGTAAAAAACTAATAACGTTATTTATAAATTAAATTTGATAGTCTTTTAAATATTCTACTATTTACAAATATACCTTTTTGTCTAACATATATTTGTAAGCACATCTTTCACTTGGAATATATATTTTAGCAGTCCGTCTGACTTCAATTGGAACGCCACTTTAAAATTATGTTTTTGTAAGAAATGCCCTAGAAGCTGAAGAACAAACTCTAATGAATTTTTTAGACTGTAGCACACTGCAATAGGACCAAAAAATTTAGTTTTAAGAATTCATTTTCTTGATAAAGTATATAAGCCAAAATTGCCAATCACGTTTGTGTAATGATAGCTTACTGGTAAAGCAGACGGCAGCGGGACTTCCCTTTTGGGGTGATGAGTTCGAATCCCATACCCGTTTTTCCACCCTGTTTGCAACTTTCTTAGCTCTGTATTCCAATTTGATCTGTATTTGTGTTTTATAATTTATTTCTAATATGTGCGGTAAATATAATGTTTTGTTTAGTTCTTACTTATTTAAATTTTCCCCGCAAGAATTTATCTCGAATGTATAAGATAATATAAATTTAAAGCATACCCCCTCACATACATTCACTCATATATATATATTGCTTTATTACTTCGCAGCTTTAGCGCAAGTCTTGGGCTTATTAATTTACTTTTAATTACTTTTATATTGAATTTATATTCAAACTAATAGCAGCTTTTAGCGCTATTTTAGTAACAGTGTATTATCTGTGTTAACAGTGTATCATTATTAAACTCTGTGTATTATCTCCAAGAAACCTTACAGTTTTGTCGCCAATTTAGGCTAAACTTTCTTTAATAGAAAACTACATATTTCGGCAGACCTTTTACTTCCACCATACTTGCATTCCTGTCATTTGGTTTTAAAATTTAGCAGGCAAGTTGGTTAATTTTTGCTTTCTAGTTTGATTTTTAAATTCCTTATTTACTACAAGCTTTTAACTTTTAATTTTATGGATTATTTTATTTTTTAGTCTTCTTATGGTTTTTAAAATTTGTTCTTGAATTTACTTTTTGGTTTTACTTTTGTATTTGAAATGAAAAGGGAGTGTAGGGGGATATGTCTTCTAAAGTAAGCATCTCATTCAGATTAATTGCGTACTTAATCAGAAATTTTAATTATGAAGATTATTTGCTTTTTAACAGGATTCTTTTGGTTTAAGTGGACAAATATCTGTATTTTGATTGAGTATCAATTGCGAATTATGATTTGAATCTAGCAAATAATTTGATGCTTACTTCGAAGTAAGATGAAACACTCTCTCTTATTTTAGTTATTGTTAATTGATGATAGATTGGTTTATCCCCTTGATAAGTCGATTAATCTGCTATCAATGGCAATAACTGGTTTCTCAATACTTAAATAGGTTTTACTTTTGATTTTGGCATTTTTGCGATTTAAGTTTTTTCTTAACTGTTTTTAAAGCAAAGGAGAACTAGAAAATTCTTTTATAAAATTCCGACAATCCCTTTTTGATGAGAATTTTAAATTGAATTTATGTTCCTTGGAGATGTTATATGGAAAGTGTTTCTTACTTATAATTTATTGTGAATTATTGCTACACATATATATACGTTTCAGTTTTATGTGAATGTGCTGAGACTTCGGGAGGTTTCCAGCTCTAAGCTTTCACTACTAATTAACATGAGACAGTATTAATGCCCTAAGCACCTTCAATAAACCGTTAAAAAATTATAATAGTTTAATTAAATATTTCCATTTTCTTTGCTATATATATGTAAATGATTGAATTAATTGAAATTCATTGTAAACTAAATAAATTTCCTAATACTTGCAGAATAGCTGCAAAGTAATATAATAATACTTTATTAACTAAGTAATAAACAGTATATTAACTCCCAATATAAAGTTAGTAGAAGTATCTGAATGAAGTAATCTAGAAACATTGAAAAGTGAATCCCGAAAACTTTCTTTAAAAAAGAAGGAAACTTTAATTTGAATCTTGAAAAATAGAAACGGAAACTTTGTAATTGATAATGAATTACTCATGAAAAATATTCAACAAGTTATTAATTATCGTCATTGATCGGAAGTTGGTTGACTTTTCAATGGGAACAAAACAACCCCCATTCAATAACAATAATTGATAAATGCGCAGGCGTTTCGGCTTTTACACAACTAAAAATTATGAAGACAAATTTATTTGTTGAACAAATGTTGAACGAATGTAAGATATTTATAAAATAAGACACAAAATGTACAATTTTAAATGTACACTGCGCGGGGGAAAAAAAAGGTTGAACAGTTCTATATCTCCCGTTCTACTGGGGCGACTGACGAAATTCAAATTGCGTGTTCCATGTCTCGAAAGCGCGACTTGGGATCTACATTAGATTTATAGATAGCTTTGTTCTAATATAGGTATTTTGGCACAAAATGGGACGTTTTATGAAATAACATACCAATTTTTTTCCATATTTCGATTCTACGACTCGAATTATGGCTAAATATGAAATTTTGTAAAATTTGCTGCGAAATTTACGGAGAAATTCAAACATTTAACTTGGCGTATTTTTTTCAGTTTGAGCCAAGAATAATTCACTTGGCGAACTTCTTAATATGTGGCAACCTATTTTCCTTCCCTTCCATTGTGCAGGAGAGGAAAAAAAAAAATCGCATCGTTTCTGCCTTTTTACATTGTGGAGGAGAAAAAAGCTCTAATTTTTTTGCAGGTATGCTTAGAAATACATCTACTTTAAGATGATCATAGAACTTTTATAGGTTATAATTCAAAATTTTTTCTAAAAATTTATAAAAACTATTTAAAAATACGAATTTTAAAAATAAATCGTAAAAGATCGGTGAATTTTATTTGTAATGAACCTAAATTTTGAACTGTATAGGAAGGAATCAAATAAGTTTCATAAAAACAGAGACATTAATAAATACATACAAAATTGAGCTAACATTGAGGAGCTAAAATTTTGAGATCTAATTTTTTAAAAACTACTCGTGCGATTTTTACAAACTGAGTTTGGCATAATTTGAGTCGTAGAATCGAAATATGGAAAAAAAAAAGGTGGCAAGTCATTTCAGAAAAAGTCAGAGTTTGTGTCAAAATACCTATATTTGAACAATGCTACATATAAATCTAATACATACCTAAATCGCACTTTCGAGACATGAAAAACGCAATTTGAATTTCGTCAATCGGCTTGCGCAGTGTACATAATATACATAAAAGGCCAGAATATGAATTAACTTACTCAAAAGAACCCACTACACAGTAGTGTAACCGGTCGTCCATCTGCGTATGCGTTTCCTCTAATGACGCTACGCTTTTGCAACGCACTGATGGAAACGAGGCTTAAGAGTAACTTAAGAGCCTAGTGGGATTAGACCAGTTGGAGATTACAGAGCACTTAATTCAGTTACAGATTTTAATTTGTATCCTCTTCCACAGATACAAGATTTCTCTCAATCTCGTCATGGCAAAACAGTGTTTTCTAAATTAGACATTGCAAGGGCTTATCATATATCCGTCTGTGAAAAGCGCATACCTAAAACGGCGGTAATTACCCCTTTCGGTCTTTTTGAGTTTCATTTAAATTTTGGACTCAAAAATGCTGCTCAACGTTCCAGCGCTTCGTGCATCATCAAGCGTTACGAGGACTAGATTTTTGTTACACATACTTGAATGACATTCTAGTGTTCTAAAAAAAACGAAACACTTCATAAACAACATATTTCCAAAGTTTTACACAAACTAAACGAATATGGACTCAAGTTAAATACTTCAAAATGTGATTTCGGGGTTCCTGAAATACAATTCTTAGGTCATTTAATAACTAAGGATGGCACTAAACCTTACCTGAACGGGTAAACGCAATCCTGAACTTCGGGAAACCAGAAAATGTTGTTTTCTAAATTTTTACCATAGGTATCTGCCACATGCAGCACATAATCAAGCATAACTCAGCGACTGTATAAAAAGGTTCAAAGAAGAATGACAAGCGCAAAATTCCTTGGTCTGTTCAAACAAGTGAAGCTTTTGAAAATGCTAAACAACAGTTAGCAAATGATACATTCACCAAATGCATCTATCATTCTTCAAGTCGATGCATCTGACTGCGCTATCGGCGGATCTCTAAATCAGGTTACTAAACAAGGACTCGAACCCCTAGCATTTTTTTAGAAAGCTCACAATCTAGAAAAAATTATCCATTCATGGAAAACTTGTTTCGGTCTCAATTGACCGGGGGAAAACCAGCATTTCTGTTGAATACCGACATGGATACTCGCTCTTCTTATGCTTAGAAACCTACATCTGGGCATCACGCCAAATCAAAACATTCGTGAAACTCGTTCGGGTAGACATGGGCATTTCCCTAATTTTTACGTATCATCACTATGATACTGGAGGGGGAGTATGCGGCGGACCACACAGATATAAAAAAAATCGTGTGTGCGGTTCCTGCAAGTCACTATTCCCAAGCTTTTATGACTTGCCAGACGACAGAGTTTGACATCGAAGACGCAATAATTCGTTCCATTTGACAGTGCCAGAGACATAACTTCACGACTAGTGTCAAGAGATTTTAGCCTTCTGCACCGTGTCTGTCGTCAAAGTCTCCCTTTCAGGAGGGCTGACGAACCAATGATTTAGTTTTTCCTCTGATATCGTTCTAGATACAACGAATCAGAGGATGTAAAATACAACAGAAAGATTGAGGTGGCATGGTTAATTCAGTCTGAAGACGTTTTCCATCGGAACAAGACCTTCAAAAGGCTCCTGAACTCTCGGCTAGAAAGACCCTCGCTAGCAGGCTCCTCACGCCACGAGGAGACTATATGTCACTTTCACAACTGGTCTATTCTATCTGTTGCGTTATTTCTAGTGGACTGTAATATAAATTTAAAATACAAACTCCATTTAACATTTTTTAATATTTTTATTTAACCTTTGGAATCTTGCTTCCCATGGAGCAGCGAAACAAACGAACGACTAAAAGTTTTTTAAAGCTACAGTGTCGAAGCAACATAGAGTTGCCAGATTAAGCAATACAAATATAACCAATTCAGTGGCGCAGACGATTAGCTTTTTTACAGAGTGGCGTTAACACTATCCATGAATTATATACATTTGTAAAAAGCTTCTCGTAATTGCAATAAATATGTTTTGAGTTTAAAATGCAGCAAGTATTACGCAACCTCACAAATGTACCAGTCATTGAACGGAGTCAGATGGCGCTACTTGCCGCCACCCTACGCTGTGGTAACTTACGTCTCCCACGAAGCCAATCCACTCGCAGGATCTGAACCCAAGTCGAACTACTAGTATTCAATGATCTTATCCCCTCGGCCGTTGGCAGACGAACAATTACAGTTACGTAATAAATAATTGTAAGCAATTGGTTACAAATAAGTACAGTTTTATTTGCTAAAAATCTTACTTATTGCCGAGTGCAACCGACATTTTCTTAAATTAGTTTTAATTTTAATAAAAAACTTTAATAAAGAAAACACTTATTTTTATTATATTGTTAAGAATTTTGTATCTTTAGCTATTTTTAGTAGAATTGTAATTAAATTGTTTCATTTCCCCATGCAGCGCTAAAAAAAAATACAGGAGCACGCGGCCATTTAACATTTTAATAAATAGATGTCTGGTAATTGTACTGTTTTGCTATACAGAAAAATTGAGAAAATACCAGAATGTTCTCGTGTTTGATTAGAAAGCTTATAAAAGCCGGATTAAAACATCTCAGCTCAGTTGTTTTAAGCGAACTGTAGTTGTTTACTTATGCTGTTATTGATTACAGCCAATTCGCGGTGAGATCGGATTTCCTTTCTTTGAATGGAGTCCTATTCAACTTTTTAGCAGTTTTAAATATAACTACTGTGAGATATTGTGATATTCCACGAATACCTAAGGAGTTCTCAACATTTTGTTTTATTTCTTAGGATAAGAATAAATTTTATTAACTTTTTATCGACTTGTGCATTAAATCCATAACGAACCCGTGCGCACGCAATAATATATATAGGGTGGTCATAAAGAAATTTTACCAACATGTGTACTTCTAGCGGCCGTTTCGGTTAACCGATCGAGATGAGATTGCAAATATAGTTATTCGGAACTATGCTCTCGAGATTCCGTTAATGGCAACACAGAGGCGCTCACGGTTACGGTTATAGTTTCCGAAATTCGAAAATGTCGGATGTCAAGGCCAACTTTTTCCGATCACAAAATGTTCAGCGCATGCCAAAACCCTAAGTAGTGTTGTAACGGTACCGATATGTCCAAAAACGGACGTGTTATGCATACAAAAAAGGAGTTCTGAAAAGCGGCCAACGAAACACAATCTGGGCGTACGCAGAAAATTTGCATATGCCTGAGGCAAGATAGCAATCACAGAACATCGATCGCGTATCTTCAGCGTAGGTAACTGATAAAATGCTAGGCGTGTATGCGAAATCGTCATTCGAGAACTCGGGCATGGCGACGAAATGATTCTTCCTGGGAAATTTCGTGCCGAATTGATAAAACTGTTTTATCGAAACTGGATGAACGCTGAGGAAGCCTTGCGTGTTTATCGCGGAAATCGTCTTCAACGACGTGGCCCATGTACTCCGTAAGCTCTGCGTGATTTAGGGCACAAATATGAAGATAAGGCTGCGTCTGTGATAAACCGCGCCCCGGACTGTCAACAGTTTCAGAGGACGTTACGGAAGTGCATCACACAGTGACTGCAGGATACAGAGAAGCCGCAAGAGGCACAGCGCGTGTGTTGGATATTCCGAAGACAACGGTCCTCAAGTTATTGCGCTGGGCTCTCCACATGTTTCCCTTCCGGTACCAGCGCGTCTAGATGTTGCAGCCGGGGTACCCACAACTACGCCTGGACTTCGCAAATGAATTTCTAATACGATATGATGCTGATATCGACTGGCCACTTCGGATACTATGGACGGACGAGGCACATTTAAACTTAAATGGGAACATTAACACCAAGAATTATGGACACTGGGCAGAGACTAATCTTGACGCTTTGCACTGGTACCATTATTTGACGTCAAAGTGCCTGTGTGGTGCGGCATTATAGCCACACAGGCTCTCGGCCCGTTCTTCTTTGAGGAAGCGACATCGGCGGGCCGTGTAACATGTTCTTTAACAGGCTCTCGGCATACAGCCTTGCGGCAAAATTATGTACTACCGAAATTACGTAGGCGGAATACACTCAATGACATCGTTTGAATGCAAGATGGTGCACCTCCACATATAGCGAGATCTGATAAAAGGGTCCTGGAACAGCATTTTGGTGATCGCATCATCTCATGCCATTATCCTTTTCCGTGGACTCCGCGATCCCCGGTCTGACGCCTATGGATTTCTGGTTTTGGGGATATCTCAAATCCGGAGTTTATCTGTGCAATCCGCAAATTTTGTCGGATTAAAGGATTCTATACCGCGTGAGATTGGAAACGTCCCTCATGCCATGTTGCGTTCAGCGCTATGGTCCACAGTGTCCCGCAGGCAATGCATACTTGCCTGTGATGGCACCCATGTGAAAATGTGTGATCTAAATAAAGGTATTCTTGTGTCCGATATGTGTTGTCGTCAGTGATTGGTGTCTTGTCTCTGTGATATGCAAATTTTCGGCGTGTGCCCAGATCGTGTTTTGTTGGCCGGTTTTCAGAACTCTTTTGTGTATGCATAACACGTCCGTTTTTGGACATATCGGGTACGGTTCCAACGCTAATTAGGGTTTTTGCAAATCGCTGAACATTTTGCGATTGGAAAAAGTCACCGTTGCCATCCGACATTTTTAAGTTTAACCGCAACCGCGAGCGCTCCAACCCCTGGGTTGCAATTCACAGAATCTCGAGGGCATACCTCCGAATAACTATATTTGCAATCTCAATAACTATATTTGCAATCTCATCTTGATCGGTTAACTGGAACGGAGGCTAGAAGTGCAGATGTTAGCAAAGTTTTTTTGTGACCACCGTATATATTCTTTCAAACCGATGTTTACTTAATACTGCCATAATTACCGATATTCTACGGTATTAGTGATATTTTTTCCAGCATCGTTGGTATTGGTAAAAAGCGGCGTTAATGCGGTCTTTAATATCTGCAATATTAGAATTAGCAGTAAGGTTTGTTTTAATTCTTTCACAACAGAATTCAAAATGTTGAACTTTCTTTTTTATTTCTTTGATATTATACAATTTCACTGTAGAAACCTTAAAAAAGGAGGATCATGCTTTACGTG
Organism: Stegodyphus mimosarum; assembly: GCA_000611955.2. Lineage (NCBI taxonomy): Eukaryota > Metazoa > Arthropoda > Arachnida > Araneae > Eresidae > Stegodyphus > Stegodyphus mimosarum. The sequence goes on from KK115446.1 coordinate 78,018, forward strand.
ATCGCTTTACTTTCCGTTTTTCACACAAAATAAAAATTAGGTCCGACCCACCTAATCCATTCAGAAGCAAGTGAAGCTATTTCAGAAATAACTGGAAATGAAATCAGTTCTGAATTGAATATGCCTGGTTCAACGACAAACTTCATAATGAAAATGGATCAAGAAATAGATGAGACATATTTCATTTTCAGAAAACGTTTATTCTCCTGATGCAATTCTGATGGATTTTAATGCATTAGGTTTTGCTGAAATAAACTCTAAGCGAGAGTGACAACATTCCAAGTTCATTTCAGGGACTGTGAAAAATACATGATGACGCAATCGTGGACTTCGGAAATCATATTTTGCATCAATCTTAGCTTAATGAGATTTCTTATTGTGACAGCTACAGTAAAAGTTGTACTAATACAGGTAGCAGAGGCACTAATACAGGCGCGTTGTATTTCTCAGGCATTTTCAGTCTGTACAGTTCATTAAATATAAATCAATATCAATGCGTTAGTTGTTATCAAAAAAAGTAATGTTAGAACATTAAGGTATACAGTTCTATAAAACCGAAGTAGTTTTGAGAATAAATAAAAGTCCTAATAATCCTTTTCTAGAATTTCGACTGAGTTGTTTCTGATAAAAAATTTTCTTGATCTCTTGTTTGGATAATGGAAAACCATCGAGGTAAAAAAATATGTAATATAGAAACCACATTTCAGCAAGGTAATAGAATAAACGAGGTAATTCACATGTTAGGTGTTTTGTTGCTTATAACGTTGACAGTTTACTGTGTCACTGTACTGTTGACACTGTAAAGTGTTGAAATGTAGGTAACCTATTTTAATTAGTGATTTTAAATACCATTTACTAAAATCTCACGGTAAAGTAATGCAGTGTTGTCAAAATTGCGTTTTTACGAATTCCATCAGCTTGAGTAATGAATATTGTTTTATGATAATAAATTCTTTTGGAAAAGTTACAGCATTAAAATAAAAAATTCCTTGTGACCAAACGTTTCCATTACTCCCCCCTGCCTCCCACATGATTTGAAAGGAGTGCATCGGAGTGTGACTAATACCTTGAATGATGTTGATATGCATGTCTTATGCTTGAAGAAATTTAAAATAGCTCCTTTTCTGATATAGGCATATGAGCATAATCGTAAACAATTCATAAACATGTAAAATGTTTTTCAGAAAAGTAGATTTGGAGATTTTTTTTGTAGTATTTTTGATATACATATAGCACTTTTTATAAGTTAAACTTTCTGAATCCATTCGCAAATATCCTTTATGGATTTTTTAAAATTTCTGTTAGTTTCAGTTTTTGTAAATGATAGCTACTTGTTCGTGTTACTTCAGAGATTGGATAACACTTATCTAGATTGTCGTATAGCTTCGGCGCGATATTTTCATATTTTTAGTGTTAATGTTGAATTTTGATTGATTGCTCAAAAGAAATATGAAACATGCATGAGGTGGGAAGAAAAGAAGTGATATTACGTAGCAAAAATACAGGTTCTTTTCGCTCTTCCTCTTGCTTTCTGATTTGATTTAAAAAAAATCGCAGTATACTTAGTTCTTTCATTATTGATATTTTTCGTGTTCAGACCAATCATAAAAGTTTTTTTTTGTTTTCCATTAGATCTGGAAGATTTTCAAGGTGAGGGGATTTTTTTTAAATGACACGACATATCCAGTGAAGACGTTTCTCGCTTCCGTCTTAATTTTGAAAAACTGTCAGTCGGGAACATTATTTCGAGATTTCCTGTTAGCCAGGTGTAGATACTCGGTCGAGAAATGGCTTTGTGGGCAAGACCGCTGAATACTGGTAGATAGATACAAGTTCATGATTTCTGGTAGATCGATACAGGTTCAAGTCTTAACGATAAGGATAGGTGTTTCCGTGGGTCCCCCTCTCCCCCAAATGGAGAAAAGCCGGAGTAAATACTATCCATTTTCCGTTAGAAAGTCTAGTACGAAGGACGTTAGAAAGTCCAATTTGATGTAGACGGACCATGTGTGGCCCACCAGCGCCCGAGCGGCAAAGTCGCTGAACACTGGTATTTCGGTCCGAGGTTAGAATCCTGGCGAACGGGCTGGCAGCATTGTCGTTTTCGTGGTTTTCCTCATGCAATAGCGTGGACATGGGCCAATTTTCCTTAGAAAGCCCTCCAGGAAGGCACCCCTCTCTCAGATAGATAGTCCCCGGGTCCTTTGCCATACGGTTTCCTTGCCTTGAAAGTCAGGTTACGAAGTAAAAGGATAAACGGAAAAGCAACAAATGCTTTTTAGTTTATTCTGAATTTTAATAAAGTAAATTAAATAAATTAAATTATTATTTTATTTTAATAAATAATAAATATTTAATATTATTTTATTTTAATAAAGCTATTAATTTTTGGCCCTCCATTCCGAAAGACATCTTTTACTGTAAAAAACAGAATTCAGCAATGAATGTATCTTTCAAGGCTGTGGTTTCTTCTGGCGGATGAGCGCTGACAAGTCTGGTGATGTGGATGTCATTTCGGCCTTTAAATGGAGCATAAGAATAGAGGAAGTGTGTACTGTGGCCATTAAATATATAAGAATACTGAGGAATGCAAAAGGAAATAATCCTCGGGAAAAAATTGAGAATAAAAATGATTCAAATTCATGAATTGTCTAACTTAATGAAAATAAACGTCATGATACAGAACTATGGAAGTAAATGATATCTGTTAAGGAAGCGTTTCTAAGCTGGTAACGCAGCTATTAAGCTGGCATTTACTACACACCATGTTTCAGAAAGGATGGCTAGAGAAAAGATTGTTTCTCTGTAACTGCTTATGATCTTGTATGCTTTTATGCCCCTCAAAATACATCCAGGTGTTTACCCTTGTCTTTAAGGATTAGATTATCTGTAGCCGTGGCTTATGTGATATCAGCTAAGTTATGAGAAAGAATGCAGCTATGAGCGAAGTTTTACTTGCGGATGGATATTCTTTTACGATTGGGAATGGCGTATGTCTGCATAAATCTTTTACGTAAACGTGAGAGAAGAATATTGCTAGAGCAGGTGAGTTATTTAGGGAAAGGCGATACCATAATATGCTTCTAAATGCATTTTCTGCCTCGAAAGCATGTGTCCAGACTATATTTAATATCGGGTATAAAGTATTGACAAAAGATACGTATCATATTTTAGAAGGGACCGGAAACTATTACGGAGGGATAATTTGTTTCAGTTTCGTATTTTTAGAAGGTACAGAAATAAAAACTCTCTTGGGCATGTTCTCTTTTCTTTATTATTTATTAAGCCCTTTTCTTCTTTTTGAAGAGGGAAAAAATATGCCGATTAAAATTCTAACTTTAATTTGTAATAGCGTAAAAACTTCATTTTAATTTGGTCTTTTCCGCTTTGTGTACTGAAATGGTAAAATGACATAACTAGTTCTGAAGTGCGTCATTTCTGAATTAATCTGTCGTATAATTCTTATATAACGCAAGTGCCGCATGTATTTACGTTACCGCTTATAATCAAATTGAAACTTTTATTAGAACAGAAACGATACTAGTTAGTCTACTGAAAAGTATAGTTTTTCCACTATTCCCAATTTAGCGTCAGTAACATAATCTTACTCATCGAACTCCTCGATCTTCATGCTGTCATGAAGTTCGCGGCTTCTTTTTGTCACCAGTTGCAATATTATGAACATAAACGTGTAATTATAAAATGACGTAGGCGTCTATTACGCGAATTCAGCTGCATACATTGAATAAAGAAGCAACTGTATCAACTGTTAAGGAGTACGTCTGAATCTCTGTACATCAGCGTCAGCATTATACTCTACGTCATCACCTCAAAACTTTCATCATACATTTTGGAATTATCCGGTCCCAAGACTAAAGTACCTCGTACCACCGGCTTGTAAAACTCAGACCTGCTCCAACAGGACGACCTCATTACGAGCATCGTCGAGCCGAAGCAGCGTACTCAGTACCAAGTACGCCACTGTGAGTATGATGTTTCAATGTGCCATCAAGAAAACTGCACATGCCCCCATACTGGGAGACTGCCAGCAGCTTGGTGAGGCCCGTTAGCTGCCCCTTGTCCAGAGAACCCTGCCGCCTCTCCACTTCGCCGAGGTGCATCCTTGCAAGGTTGTTGTTGCTACGTTCACTTGTCTGACCTATAGTCAGCTCAAGCCCACAAAAATCCTTGTGGCAAGCAGCGCAAGTTTACGCCTGTCGTTGGCAATAGCCTTGAGCACCTTGACATTGCTATTTAGCTCAGTTCCGCCCCCAGTTTTGATGTAGAGCACCCCGGGTAACTGGTCCGAGGGTCTCCCCCCCTCTCTTCCCCTACCACCGACCTCTCTAGAGGACTTTCGGCTCGTCGCATATTTGGAGTGCCCCCATGCCGCACGAATGCTATACATTTACAAACATCCATGCCATTTCCGGGATTCGAACCCAGGACATTTGGCACGGCAGTCAGCGACGCTAACCACTATACCGGCTGGGCGGCTTCCTTGCGAAGTTCTCCACCTTGCGAGGTTTTCAATGCTAAGATGAAAACATTTCCAGACTTTTTAATATTTCAATGACCGCGAAACAAATTTCTTTTTAAATTATGCAATTTTTTTTGGGGGGGAGACAATGTCTGTGTACATAATGTCGTGTAAAACAGTATGATCAATGTTTTGATGATTTATATTATAGATTTAAATTGTGAATTTTATTCTGTGAAATTTTAGAAAGTCAGAATTTTAATTTAGTGTATTTTTTCTACTTGACTAAATAATGCTCAGTAATTTTCACATTATACCAGTGTCGAACAATAATAAAATAATAAGTATTGGAGTTATGAGAAGAGTATTGCACGTTTTTGCAAATAATGAAAAATTCTGTTTTAAAAAATCGCATAAAAGTGTCGAAACGATACATTAGTTGATTACACTTGCATTTAAAAAAATTGCGGTCTTTCTTCTAAATGATCATGTATTATTCACGAAAATCATAAATATGCCCTTTAATATTCATTCATCGTTTATATACGGTATTCACTTGTATAGCAATAATATTTAAATGTGTAAAATGTATTTAGAAGACATTAAAAAATTTGGTTGTATCTGTAAACACTTTTTTTGGGGGGGAGGGATGCCTTATTAGTATTTACTTCATTTAAATCGTGGCCAGTTGTGTAGTAATATATTACGTGGAAAGTGCAGATTAAATATTCAAGAGTTAAAATTCAAATAAGCTGGAACTAGAAGTCTCTTTAACCCCTTCAAACTCCAGTCTCCAACCTTATAAAGTAGTTTGGAGTAGGCTTTTACATAAAGCTCGATTTCGAGGGCATTCAAACACAGGTCCCTCCTCTTCAAGAGGATTAAAAAAAAGAAATAGTTTGGAAAAAAGGAATTAAATTTTTTTACCTTCTGCTGGAGAAGGGTATGTGTTTGATCGATTTCAAAATCGATAGAATTTTATTTAAAAATCTACGCCAAAATAAGGTTGCTGTTTTGCTTAATTTTAAATTTTACACTGTATTATTTTAGTTCTTATTTGAGCTTTAAAATTTTTAAAAAAAAGAGGAGACAGTTTTAGAAACTTTTGCAGATGTATTGAAAAGTACGTTCTTAATCGAGAACTTTTCTTGATTATGAGGCGTGTTAGAGAATGTGTTAGAGGAGAAAATGCAGTGGAATAACCACGCACACGTTTTTTTTATCTTGAAATAAACGCCGTGGAATAAATGTCGAAATAAATATCGATCTTGGAATAACTACGCATTGAACAGAAGATAACACGTTCTTCCCCTGAGTCAGACAGAAATACTGATCGCATAAGGATGACAGTCTGATTGTTTTATTTGTTGCATGCTGAAATCGTATGTTTCAGTTATTTGTTAGAAGTGTTCTTGTAATAGAATTAGTTGTTGTATGCGCACATCATAATTAAAATTTAAAAAAAAATAAGTATAACGAGGTAACATGATACTTTGGACTCTTATAAATTTAAACATTAAAAGAATTAATAATACTCATTAAAAAAAAGGAACACTGCCAGCCCCGCAATAGGGTACTGAAGATCTTATACGTTATCCAACCCTGCTATTGGGGATAACGAGAAATGGAGGAATTTAAATAATGTTAATGTTACTAAGAATTGTCTTATTAATTTTTGAGAGCAGACGTTTGTGAATGTGTTCGCGTTACTATACTGAACCGAGACGAGTAAGTACTCTGTCATACGCTTCACTTGTTAATTTTTGGTGTACCTTTATGTGATTAATATTTTGTTTTATATTAAAATTATTAATTTCAAACCAAATCATCTTAGCTAATGAAATTGTATAGGTGATTAATTGGATGTTGTTCCTGTTCAGTATGAAAAATATTACAGAAAGCATGCGGTGCAGCTGAATGTTCAAGTACCGGTATGCGTTCAGTTTCTTTATTCCCAACAATAACATATAACTAACTAACGAAATAAAAATAAATTTGGAGAGTATTGTTTAGTTTGCTTAAACGAATTTGAATGCTAGATTTTTATGTTAGAAGGATAAAGATTAAATTCCTGCCGTCCAACCTGTATAGTGGTTAGCATCGCTGACTGCCGTGCCGAAGGGCCTTGGTTCGAATCCCGGAGAAGGCATGGATAGTTGTAAATGTATAGTGTCGGCGTGACATGGCGGCACTTTAAATATGCGGAAAGCCGAAAGTCTTCTCGTGTGGTTTGGTAGAAGGGGAGAGGGGTGGAAGACCCGTGGTGCCCCCAGGGTCCTCTCCATAAAAACGGAGGGTGAAACTGAGCCAAATCGCACTGTCACCTGTCAAGTGCTCAAGGCTGTTGCCAACGACAGGCTTAATCTAGTGCTCCTTGCCACGAGGAATTTCGTGGGCTTAGGCTGACTACGTCAGACAAGTGAGCATGAGCAGCAACAACAACAGAATAAATTCCTTATGATTGAAGCAATTGTTTTAGTTTTATGCAAACCAACTTCATATGCTTCTTCACTCCCTTATAGAGGCAAACTAAATCAAAATATTTAAATCTTTTTGTAAGAAAAATGTACTTAACATTTTTTTTTTTAAACCTGATGAAAAAAAATATTTTTGGGTGTTGACAACCATTTTTCTTCTATTATACTTTCTATCCGAAGAACAAAATTAATTCAACGTTCGGAAAAGTCAGCAGAATTTGCGATTCTGACTGAATGAAACTCAAGAAATATTTTTTAAATTATTTGATGAAAAGTACTGAATATCATAAATGTCTTACACAAATTTTCGCGTGCTTATTTCTGAAAGGCTTCTTATATCACATATCATAATATGCCATCATGTTATGAATGTCATATATTTAACCTTATATGTCGGAAAAAGGCATTAAATTCTAGCTAAATTTAAAATTACTTTAAATCTAGCTCTTAATAGAACTGTTAACCGACTATTTGCCAAGTTCAATTGTATCAGTAACAGCTCAAGAAGAAGAGCAAGTAGACCCTTTTATTCACTCCACAGAGGGCACTTCTCGTGCTTACAAATACCTCGTCTACACTTTTGATGGTAACTCAAAAATGGAACGTAAAATTAAATCTAAATTGAATAATCAGCCGAATCTGCTCAGAGTTGTTTAATGCGAAGTTGCCTCTTGGGCTAATACCACCGGCATAGATTATCTGGCAGTTAATATGCACAGCCGTAAAATAGCAAGCTTTAACTAGTAACGAAACAACGTGGTCGAAAGGTATAGTGCGCTGTGTCTAAAGTAACCTAGACCTCAACGTAAATAGTAGCTTTCTATCCTACTTTGCACAACGCGCGAATCTGAAATCTCATTCTGGCAAGAAAGCGTGGGTTGTAGAACGAGAGTTTAAAGGAAAGGCTGTTTCCCAAAAATAAACTGTTAGAGAAATGAAATAGAACTCCCCAAAAGGGAAACATGAATTCTCGTTATTTCACTCTTATTATTAACAAGCTGAACAGTTTTCATGCTATCATGTTTTAGCTCTTTCTTTTATCTGCAGAAAGGGCTAAAATTTTCAAATAATCTATTACATGTGAAATAACTTCGTAAATTATTCACAGAAAACAACATGTGTTAAGCAACTTATTTCCTTTATAATGATCACTTTTTACTTAAAAATAGGGAGAGAAACTGTAAATAATTGCAAAAATTTGATAAGGATTGTATGTAATGAACAAAATTCTAAATTCTATTGATAAATAAAAGTACTGGGTCATTCTAAGCCAGATTAGCGCTGTTAATTTCTAATTTATCTTGTGTATATTTGCCGAAACTGCGTAATAAAAATTATTTTATTTTTCCTTTTTCAGTAATGGTTAAATTTAAATAATTTGAATTTGTTCGAAATAGTCTCTTTATTTCGTAATCCTCGAGATATAAATCCGAAACTACATAAGCACTACGTCAAGGGATTACGAATTTCGTGAATGAGAAGCATTATTTAAAACATGCTTATTGACTGTAAGCGTTATGTCTTCTGTAATTTATAGGTTAGTAAATTCTCTTGCGTGTTATTATTTTTGCGTAAAACTTTCAGATTTTACAGAGGTCTGTTTTGTTTATTTGGGCCGTTATTGGAGTTAAAAATCTAATTCTTTAAGCTTGAGATAAATATTTGTGAGGTAAAATTTTATCGTGTATTGCTAATGTGTTATATACTGATCACCTTTAACAACATAAATTACTTTCTCCACTCTTTTTAGTGATCATGCGGTGAAAATATTTTCGAGGTAAAATATTTGCGCATGTATCCCAAATCGCATTCAGATTGAGGTATCCGATAACGCTCTTATCGCCAATTTTGATGAAACTTTTAGAAAAAAGTTATTACTTATTTTAAATCTTATACATTAAGCTTCCCCAAACTACTTTTATTTTGTCTCTCCGATCGTTAGAAGCAGAACTATGGCTGTGCTTGTTCTACGCCTGTGAATGGCTGTGCTTGTTCTACGCCCGTAAACCGGAAGCTGATGTTTAAACACGCACAGACTGCTTAACTTTAAATTGAGAATTTTTCATTTGAATAGTGTTGATGATGATCAAAAGACGATCTCGAACCTTTCTGTTTCTTATTGAATGCTCAGGAAAAAGATAAGTTTTGCAGTTTAAGTTTCATACTTGGCTCTTTTCCCCCTATTTGCGTTTGCATTTGATAAACTTAATTTTTGAAAAATTTGATTTTTTAAACTTTTCTAAGAAAAATATTTTAGCTTAAAATATTACTATAGAAATTTAATGAAACTTTCCACAAATATTTTGTGAAATAGGGTGAATTAAATGGACTAAAAGTTTAGGTTTATGTACATATCTAAAATTTTTTCAGACAATTTTGTAAAGGAAAATAGCGAAATTTCTCGAAAAATACCTCAAAGAGGTATATTTAATCTACATTTTATTTTATCTCTTAGATTTTAGTCCATTTAATTCCTTATCCCTTATTCAGTATTAGTGACAAATATAAAAGTAAAATACTGTTAAACATGATGTAAGGATTTTAAGTTTTACTAACGTTTATTTTATTTTAAATCTTCATTATCGCCTCTTATTTTCCATTTCTGGCCAGAGTAAGCGCGAATAGATTTAGTGTATGCAAATGAGGTTGCAAATTTTAGAAGTATTTAAGACATGGCTTTTAGCCAAGAGAGTAGTGAAAGAGCGTTTTCTCGCGGCCTTTACCACGCGTGTGATTTTCGTTGTCTGCCTTTAAGGCCAGAATTTAGTTCTCGCTGATATTTGAAGACGTATTGTATAGTCTTTGCACTCTGCTCGCTACATACGTAATATTAAAGGGCCAATCTTCGCGTCACTAGTCTCTGTAAAGCATCTTAGTTCTTGTTTAGTTAATTCCTTTTTTTATTTTCTACGTTCTAGACCAAAAGTGTTGGTCTTTGTATCCCGAAGTGCGGGAGCATAAAGGGTAAATTTAACTTTTCTTTATCTTTGTTTTATTTCCTACATAAGCGCGAACATAGCTTTGAGTAAGCTCCCTGTTCTGACTCAGGACTCCAGTTATGTTTGCAATATCAACCAGAAGAAACAGTAGTCCTGACAATGTTTATGGGAACATATCTAGTAATTCTGAAATTTAGCACATTTTTAGCCCAAAGTGTAAGAAACGCTTATTAATAAATAGATATTTAAACACTTATTGGTTGTAATAAATAATACGTTTGTCACTATAATAATAAATAATACTATAATTGTAATAACTATGTCACTGTAATTATAATAAATATTTGTCACTATGATAGTAAATAATGCTATAATTATAATAACATTATCACTATAAATAATATATTTGACTCTTTTCAAAAGTCTCAGTTATAGCCCAAATTGAGTGAAGATTTTAATCTTTAAAAAATTTTTTTAGCTACAGAACACATTTTTTACATTACATATAGTTTGCAGAATAGTTTCTTTAAATAGTTTTTTTAAATGGTTCTTACATACAGCAGCTTATCACTCAACTTTACCTTTTACTGGCGCCCTCTTTTATAATTAGAAGAAACACACTACTTTACATTACTTAGTTTGACTAGCTGCTCTTTGACCACACTCCAAATAGAAATAAATGGTAAATTAATTTAAAACTTACTTTTTACTTGCCTTTATTATATTATTTTAGTATTATTTAATATAGTTTCTAGTTTATTTTTTTATTTTTATATGTTAATAGTATCTGTATCTTTTTTGTTTATATGCATATTCGTGTCGGGGAAGTTTTTTGTGGGCAAGAGTTTCTAAATTAAATTAGTTTTCTAAAAAATATTGTTTTATATTAATTTTAATTTGTTCTTTTCTAAAAATTCCACTCGTTTGAATTACTTTTGGTAAATGACATCATTTGGTTTTACTTTTGGTTTTGAATTTTACCCTTGCCTACATGAATGACGAAACACGAATTGAATAACTGAAGAGTTAGGTTTGAGGGCAACTTCCCCTTGGTAAGTCTGTCTTCTGCCAGCTCAGCAATTATTCACTTATGCATATTTATTGTTTTTTAATAATTTTATATTTGTTAATAGATTTTGTTACTTGCACTTGATTTACTTATGTTCTCAGAATTTAAATGATACTGTAGATTAGTTCGCAGCAATATAAATTATTTATTTATAATTACTTTTAAACCTATTTCTTTAATTTGCTTTTTACGAATAGAAATTTTGTTAAATTCAAAATTCATTCCTTGCAGCAATGGCGCAAGAGAATTATTTAAACTTAATTTAACTTTACTATATTCTTTTGAAACAATATATTTGTAAAAATAGGTATAATAAATAATATATTTGTTTGGTTTTGTCATTTTAAGCAGTAGTCTGCTGAAGAACACCAACAATCGATTTATTTGTACTATTTTCCAAATATGGTTGTCGAAATTAGTCGGATACCTTACTGTTTTGTCTTAACTTTGCAAGATCTGACTCTCTTAGCTATCATAAAGTAACCTGATCTTACTAGAAAACCTGGCGACTTCTCGCACAGGCGTGAATAATACCAGCACAGAAGGGTAAAATAAGCCCTTTATTACTCGTCAAAATCTTAACACAAATGCACGTACTTCGTGCTTACAATAACGTCGACGACTTGCGGTGGAACTTAAGAATAATTTCAAAGGTAACGAGTTTGCTGGACTAATAGAGGTTAATTAGGTTGACTCAACAACCTATCCTGCGATATATTTATTAAATGGTCAAAAAGGCGTATCAGTAACTTAGCGTAACAGCTAGGATAAAATAGTAACGTGTACTGCCTAGCGACAGCACCCTCTGACTCGACTTCTAGATTCGTATGTATTTTTACTGACTTCACTTAACTTTAAATTTGCATTCTGCCGAGGAAATGCGAGGGGAAAATGAGAGGTTCAGGAAAGTCACCACACTTACAATAATTTGTTACGCAAACTGAGGGAAAATCTACAACTTCTTTAATTTTTTATTTGACATACGTGTCTAGTGTATCTCCCCAGCTTCAGCACATCACGGTTGTGATGGATCTTGATTTTGTACGCGTTTTTTGCAGGCTGCACGGTTAGAAATCTCTGGAACGGTTGACTGGAAATCTACCGTTCGAGTTCAGGAAATGAATAAAATTAAGATAAGCTTTAAGATTACTATAATACTTTCTGGTTTAAAAAAAATTAAAATTTTATATAGGCCGTACGAAAAGCGTTGCAATTAAGAAACTGTTTCCTACTGTACAAAACATTTTTCAGAGATGAAAGTGAAAGAATAACCCTGTGTATCGTATGCAAAACTGGCCAGAAAAATTGTTAAAATTATATACCTTAAACCACCTTCGATCGATGCGAAAATATCGATTTTAGGGGTATTATAATGATTCAATTTCATGAGCAGGGTTTCATGATTAACAGAAGAGATCTTGGGCAAAAAAGCCTTGATGAGGCCCGATTATAATTGTTTTTTGGACGTAGGAGATACCATTGGTGCCCGTTACACAAAATATTTTGTGACATAATCTCATAACTTAATATTTTTAAATTCAGTTTTATTTAAACAAACAAAGAGGATCTTAATTTCCAATTTTATTAAATATGAGATTAAAAAGTACGCGATGTTTGTCATATTTTAAATATTATAGAAGTGTTTGGGTTCTGCCTTAAAAGTGGAGGTCTGGGACAAATGCCCCGTCTGCCCTTGCATAAATTAGGCGGCCTTATTTGTGAGTTTTAACTTTTCTATGACTAGGAGTTTGAAATCCATGCTTGTCTTTATTTATATTAATTGTTCATAAAAGGTTATGAGGTTCAACTCTTTAAATCTAAAATTCTAACTCCGAACCCCATGAACACGTAACAAGCGAATAATCGCTTAAGTGTGTAAACAGAATACGTGAGACTTGAGAAGGTTTTAAAACCCTTTATTATTCAATATATTTACAATCAGTTCCGACTTGGAACTTTACAATAAAGCCGCCACTTGGGCTTGAACTTAAATGCTAATAAATTGAACTAAAACTAGCTTAACTAAAGCTCTTAAATAATATAGCCGAAGCTATCAGAATCTAACTAGTTGGCCCCTAAGTATTAATTTAAATCGGCGAAGCTTAGCAAGGGCCTAAGATATGGCCGAGCGTAATAACAGCTAAGAGAGATGTAGCCAGAGGGCAAACGCGCTCTAGTCAGGAAATCAGAAATCTAGTCTTTCGAAGTCGGTTAAGTCACGACTTAAATAGTACTCATTCTCATTTGCACTATCTCCGTTTCTGAATTCACATTCTGGCAGGAAATTGTAAACTGAAATTAGAATAAGATAGGAAAGATACAAAACTTAAAATAACTGTTAATTAACATAAGGTAAACCTTACAAGGTATTCTTCAGAAACTTGCATTCGAAAATTGAACGCACGTGGCTATCTTCAGCAATATGTATATACGTTAAAAGTAGTCTATATACACTGTTTTTCAAAAAAAAAAAAAAAAAAAAAAATCGAAGCACCATGAACGAAGTGGTTGTTTTTGATGAAAGTGAATATGTGTATAGCTCATACACAGATAAAATGATTAAAAGTCAAGGTCATAGTACCTGTTCACGGATCACAATCACCCACTGAGTGTTCAAATTAGTAGGTGGTCGAGCCGACCCTGGCGGCAATGTGTGCTTGAATTAGTCGAGGTAAGGAATGGTAGAGGTTCCTAATGTCATCCTGCGACTCGTTCTGCCAGGCATCCATCAGTTGTCGCTTCAGATCTGTGATATTTTGTGGTGCCCGAATCTGGCGGCCTACCGTGTCCCAGACATGCTCGATTGGTGGAAGGTCTGGTGACCTTGCTGGCCAAGGAAGAGTATCAACCGCACAGAGACAGTCTATCGATAATGCGAGCGGTATGGGACCTGGCATTATCTCATTGGAAAATGGCCCCAGGATGACGTGCCATGAATGGTAATACAACCGGCCGCAGGATGGTATCAACGTATAGTTGAGCTGCTAAAGATGTACGAAGGATGACTAAAGATGACCTGCTGTCATAAGAAATAGGTCCCACACCATCACACCAGGGGTTATGGCTGTATGCCTTTGGAAAACAAAGGCGGACTGGGACCGCTGACAGACACGAACACTGTGGTCATCTGCTCCAAGAGAAGTGGAATTCATCGCTGAACACTATACGATGCCAGTCTGATGGCAACCATGATGATCGGCTGCGACACCATTCCAGACGACTCCGCCGAAATTGTGAGGTCAAAGGTAAACGTCTTAAAGGCCTCTGTGAGCGCAATCCCGCTTCAGACAAGCGCCATGAGATGGCGAACGTACCACGGCAGGTAAGATGTAGCCATAATGCGTTCAATAGTCGAAATGATGCCGTTGGGGCGGTTCGGGCCTGGCGAACAATCATCCTGTCTTGCCTCACATTTATGCTCCTTGGCCTTCCAGAGCCTTAATTTCGTCGGCAATTTCCTTGTAGCAACTATTGCTGCCAGCACCTTTCCACAGTAGTGTCCGTACGCTGTAGGTGGCGGCCTATTGCTCGGTATGACCATCCAGCTTCACGCAACCATATAATGCGACCACGTTCGAAGTCGTTTAGTTGTCTGTAAGGTCTTCGATATCGTCGTAATGGCATCTGTAGTTGCTTCTTTACGAAATTGCAATGGCAACAACAAAAAAAAAAAGATAAATTTTCCGCTTCTGTTACTGGTTTTATACATTGCAAATTGCGCACTAGAAATGCGCGCTAGGATCGCAATTCCTGTTCATTTGCCTTGAAACTTTGATCATTGGCATGTTCTATCAATGTGTTTTTGCATACCAAATTTCGTCACGATCGCAAAATTCCTTCTTGGTGCTTCGATTTTTTTTTGCAAAACAGTGTATATTAATATATAAAAAAGTAAAATAAAAAAAGTAATATATATGTTAAAATTACTCCGTTAAAATTAGTCGCTAGACATTACATGACACAGATATATGCATTTCATGTTGCAGGGTATATATATATTAAAACTGTGATAACGAGTCATTTGATTTTTCTGTCATTTGATTCATCAGCACAGAATGCTTTTCAAATGGTTGTTTTCAGTTAATATAATTGATAAATTGATTTATCTGATAAATCGATCGGTTAATGTTCAGTTTGAACTGAATCCTGATGAACTGCTGTTTTATTTATTGCTCTTTGTTTTAGGTGTTTTCTTTGAACTTTATTGCTCGGAACAAAATTTTCATAAGAGAATTCACTTATAATTTCACGTTCAAGTTCCGATTGAGATACTCGCTATTTGGGAATATAACTGGCATTTAATGCTTAACTTTGTTTTCCACTCATTTCGAGTTCTTGTCTATTAAATTCTGTGAAAGATAATTTTCCAATTAATTTAATATTATAATTATTCTTCGAAATATTTAGGATTTATTGTATTTCATTTTTCATATTTCTAACGTTTGTTTTACTGCTATTAATACTATAGAAACTTAATAACAGAAACTTGTGATCCTCACACTAAGACGTATTTCCAGATAAGGCTATTATAAAGGGGCTTCAAAACTAGAGAAACTTTTAGGAGGGGTAGGAGACATTCAAATGACTCCATAGCAATGCCGGCCTGAATTGTGAGGGACTCTCCCAAGAAAACCGTCTACAGCCGTCCTCAAAGATATTAGGATGGAAAATATAAATACATAGTGATCGCAAGCTGATATTTAAAGACGATAAGCTTAAAAAAGTCATGACTTTCCTGATAATGTAGTTGCCGAATTTTCTTAAAGTGGGTATGGAATGGAATCTCGGGCTTTTTGAAATACGCCAGACATCCGTCGGACGTTCACGGTAGGCACGAAGATGCACCATTTCAACATGCCCAATGCATTTCAAAATATCCAACATTATTATGCCTTACGCCACATTATGAAATGTTAACGACCTTCATCATCAGAAAAGTCAGTACTTCTTTTTTATGGCATTTTAATGTCAGTTTGCGATTACGATGAATTCCGACGAATTTTTTAATTTCGCAACGAGTGCTTAGAAAATTGTTCCAACCATTCACCATTATGCAGGCCTTACAACGGCGACTAATGGACTGTGGCGAACTCTTTCAGAAATACCCAGCATGTCACGGACGTTTGCAGCTGCCACTTAGATTCTTACGACGAGGTCGATGTTACAGTCAACGGGCGTCTTCTAGAGCACGACTTTCAGGATCCACCACAAGATAAAAACTAGGCTAGATAAATCGGGTGCCATGGGATGGGTCCTCTAAGCCCAATCCACTACTGCGCAAACATACTGTTCAAACAATCCCGTACGACATGGGCAAAATGAGCTACAGCCCCATCATGGTGATACCACATTGCACGGCGAACAGATGTAGGAACATTGTCAAGTAATTGTGGCAGTATCTTCTCCAGAAAAATGCGATATTTTCGTCCATCCAGTAGGGATGGTTAAGGCATATAGCCCGATTAAGTAATCACCAATACCCGCCCATACATTCACGGAAAACAGTCGTTGGGCAGCTTGTAGGGCGTACTTCGTGGATACATGAACATTGTGTATATTGAAGACCCTTTCATGACAGAAAATGGGTTCATTTGTAAAACGAATGCAGGATGGAAACGTCAAGTTCTGGTTGTATTTGTCCACATACCAGCGCATGAATTCTACGCGTCGAGGATAATCCCTAGGCTGCAATGACTGCTGCCTTTGCAAGTGATATGTATGTAAATGCTCCATGTGTAATGTGAGTTATACACTGGATTGAGTTGCTGCAATATCACGGGCAGTGGTTCGTGTGCTTGTAACAGGTGCTTCTCGAATATCTCGTTTTTCTAAGGTATCACTCGTGGCCGCCCTGTATCATGCTTGCAGAATGTACTGTACTCACGCAAGTTGCAGTGCGATTCACAAACATTTGCCAATTCGGTGTGCGTTCTGTTCGGGTGCCGTTCGGCTTACAGTCGTGCCGCAGGTTTTTCGTTGCAGTGAATTTTATCATACACAGTGTGTATGTTCGCCGTTTTCGTATTCGTAAATTGTTCCATGCTCTCCGTACGCAATTGGAACTTGAAATGACTACTGCTGCATTCCAATTACAGCTGTGGTGAACAACTCAAATGTGCAAAACTGTAGACGATAAGAACCAGGTACGTATCCAGAAAATTTCGGGCAACTTCATTATCGGGAAGGTCATGACCTATTTAAAGCTTAAGTCTTTAACTGGTAGTTTGCGATCACGATTCATTCATATTTTCCATCCTAATACCTCGGCTGGTGGCTATAGAATTCTGAATTGTCTAGGTGTATCCTACCCGTAGAAGTTTGTTCTTGTAGTTTTGAATTACCTTGCATTTCAAATGCAAATGTAGGGATAGTTTCTTAAAAAAATATTGACTAGCGATTTGACATTTGGTTGAGGATTCTTAATGCCTTACTTTTAATGATGATTAATGTACAGGGCTTTTGCTAGAGAAATTTCCATAGCAAACAGACAGCGTACAGCTAATTATCATAAGAACATATGAATGGTAGTTTAAGATTTCGTACATTGTTGTAGATGTTAATTGACGGTTAGTGATTATTTCCTTAATTTCATGTATTATGAAGGCTGCTGGCAATTATTAATTCAACATTTGTGTATTGTGCCTAAGAACCTAATTTGGATTTTGTGTGAAGGGAACATTATCTTCTGTAACGCATATTAAACTTTCTACTTATTAAAGTTAGTTATTCTGCAAAGTGAGTAATCTACCTAAGATTTTATTTAAATTTATCTAAGCGTTTACATTTTGTCACTTCTGCCCCGAATTAAATGTAAATAGTCACTGAAACTTCAAAATTTAGACTTAAATAAATAAAGTGTTCATCAAGCGAATTATGAAGTTTAATAACTCAATAATGAATATATTCGGAGAAACTTTTTGTGCCTTTATTCTCAGTTATTTGTTGTGCAAATTAGATTTAGGCTTCATTTCAGTCGAGTACAGCAGGCTTCTAAAGAGATTTCGTTCATCTTTTGTCCGTAGAAGCTCATGGGTCGATTAGTAGACAGTACTCAGCTGGTGCACCCCGGAAGTTACATTTAATGGATGTGACTGTTCTGTATGATTAAATTATAACAGCGGGCTTGGAGTCACTCGGCGGTATTTAACTATGGACTCTTGGGAACTCTACTGAATTTGCTTCACTAATTGAGAACAGAAAATTCTCTAGGACGTACAAATACACATATTTTTCATTACCAGAAATGATACGCGTTTAGTATATTTTATCTTCATTTAATTGGATCACTATGTAGGGCACTCTTTAATTCATATAAACATTCAGTCTGAAAATGTTTTTAATTTTTAGTCCGAAAATCGCGAATCGATTTTCCTTAGAATTTAAAAAAGACGGAATTTTACTCCATGGGATTCTGAAGTACGAATAATAATGCATGAAAACAGATTTAATTATACACTGCTTAACGCTGAAAATGTTTGTTTTATCATTGTTGAAGAGATGTTAGCAAACTCAGAAAATTCAGAAACTGGCCTGTTCTTGTTCTTAATTACCGAATTATATCAAAAGTGAGGTTAATCCCAGTCTTTTCTTTCTAACCCCTGTTTAAAATATAACAATTCAGTGATTATATCTGTTGTATTTAGAATTTAGCTCTTTTCCTTTTTTATGTTTCCTTTTTAATTTATTTTATGGTGAATATTTTATTATATGAAATTGGTTCAGTAATATACTAACTAGCATTATGCTACTACACACACACACACACATAATAAAAAAACAAAAGCAGAAAATGTTGTTGATAATTAAACTCTAGAAGTAAATTCCTTTAAGAAGTTAAAATGCAATAAAAGTATAAATTGTTTAAGGACGGGAGCGCACTGTAAAATGATGGGAAAGGGAAGAATTTTCCAGATGTCTGGCATTGTATTTCAGGCATTTCTTTTTTCGAAGTAGAAACGCAGTTAGTTCCTGTTACTTCTCCCCGCTTGTTATTTCCTGTCGCTCGTTATTTCCAGACACACAAAAAAAAATTACCTCTTTTATTTTCATAATTTAAAGAAATATTAGCAGTTTTGTGTGAAATAACTTTTATTTGATGTAAAGCTGGTATTGTGTTTAGCTCGTATTGTTATGTTTTTTAGAAAAGGAAAATATATTAATGACTGCACTCAGATTTGAAGTGAAGAATTACTGCGTTCAATGAATAAAAGTTTTTTTTTATTTGCAAAATATGTCATTAAAATAAGAACGTATACTGATGTTTAACATAGTCCCTTAGCTAGTTCAGTACGCTTAACCATTGCTTAGATGTCACTGGAAATAAATTCTTCCTGACGGTTCTGCAGTTGCTCACGCACTGGCAACCGAACCTCAGTGTTGTTCCGTAACTTCTCATTGCGCTAGGAAGTGTACATATGTCTCATCTCCATTGATGGTACGCAGCAGAAATGCTTCACTATCAGCTTCCTGCCGATGATGAAAATCTTGGCAAGTATCGACATTTCAAGTCTCAAGCACATACGTACTGACCGTGCACACACTTCACAGAACTTCAGCCTGTGATGAACAATGTGATGTGCTGATCAATCATTAATGTCCAATAGTTGTGTCACCTTCACAATTGGGATGCTTCTGTTTGTCCCTTTGCAGGAACGTAATTTTTTCTGAATGCTGGACTTGGGCTAGATGGATCATTCATCCTGACGTCACTATTGGTCTGGTTAGTCCATTCACACACAAGCTTCTATTACCGTACAGAATTCCCATCCGACGATGAACTTGCATAGATTTCATTCCTTCTCAAAATAAAAATCTCGTAACACTTCATTGATCTTGCTTGGTGCAGTGTTGCAAGGGCACGTCATCTTGTCGAACCATTTTCCAGGTTCCTGTGTATGTAACAGGCATGCTAATACCATCCGTTACTCAGAGTAACTTTTCTTTTGCGTACCTAGCACTACAATGATATCATTTGTATTCCGATATTCAATACACCTTTATAGGTTTCCTTCCTACTGATCGGCCAAATATAAAGGGGCTGTCTATAAAATGAAAACACTTGAAAATATGATGTAAGCGCACCTTTCTTATTCAAAACGTCTTGAAACCATTTTAAAATGAAGGCGTACAAGTTATGACTAGTGGTGACTATAAGTATTTTATATATCATTCCTCTATCATAACCTACTACAATTCTTTGAGAGATGCTTGCAGAGAAAAATGAGGTCTTGCTCTATTTTCTAGCGTAGACCGTAATGGTTCAATGGTATTTAAGTCTAGTGATTGTGCCGGCGAGGGAAAATTTATAACTTCATCCTTGTGTAATCTTGGAACTGAACCTGAACAGTTTGACTTCAGAACTGACTTCTGAACACTTTGAATGGAAGTATTATCGTCTTAGAAGATGCATTAGCCGTAGGAAACAGTGTTTTCGTCATCAAATGGACGTTAAATTTGTTACGTAGTCAAAGATATTCGTTCTTTTTTATTAGGTGGTAACTGGACCTCCTGCAAATCATTATGTAACTGCCTAAGCATAACTTAACCTCCACCCTGTTTTACTGTAGGAAACAAACAATCTGAATTGTAAGCTTCTTCGCACATAAACTCATCCTGAGGAGAGAAATTTGACTGAACAGAAATTTCTATTGATAAATGATCTTTTTCCTTTTATGAGCATTCCTCTTTTTATGTTCCTGGGATGACTGCAGTTTCCTGTTTTATTTATTTGTGAAACAAGAATTTTTGAGATAAGTTCTGCCTTAATGCCCTTCGTACTGTCTGGGTTGTTTAGATGAGTATTTAGCTCAGTAGTTACCGCCGTGGTTTAACTTTTTGACATAATGCTCTTTAACTTTCTTTTGGCTCTGTCAGTGAGTTTCGTTTTTCTTTTCACCAAGTGTATCTCGCAGACGAGGTTTTGACGTGAATACTGTATGCTGTCATGGCTTTAGATAAAGTACTTCTCACTATCTCCAATAATTTAAAGACCGAAGTTACTAGAGCCTCAGTGAGTCGAACACCAACAATCTGACCTCTGGAACTCAATCTAGATACTTATTTTCTTTCACTAAGTTTTATAAACCTCAGTTAAGGTTGGAATTTTACACAACCTTGAAAATGCATATAAAATAAATAAAAAATTGAAGGCTACTTTTACCGGTTACCATATAATCGATAGAAACAAAATTAACTTTTTTGAGGACAGCGTTTCTGTTATTTTGGACAATCTGTGTATGATTAATATCAGACTATATAACAAATAAAGCACATAACATACATATATATATGGACACATATCAAGCGGACGGTTTTTGGAGAGTAACTTAGATCAACATTAAATTTAAGTTAATGCAGCTAACACATGCTGCGATCTGCTAAATTAGCTGTTGTGCTTGAGGAATACAGCTTTGTAATGTCAAGCTCTCCACAGCATTTTCTGCGCACTTTTTGTATGCACAGTGCTACCCTGATTGGTATAATGGTTAGTGATGATGGCTGCCTTATCGTTGTATAGGGCGCGGAGAAGGCATGGAGCTTAGTAAGCGTATAGTCTCTGTGCGGCATGAGGGCACGTAAAATACTGGCTAGCCGAAATACCTGTTGAGTGGTTTGGTGGTAGGGGAAGGGGGTGAGATACCCTTGGATTCGTTCCCCGAGGTGTACTCCATCAAAATTGGGGCGAAGCTGTGCAGGTAGTGCGGTGGAACTATACCTATACCTGTACTTAGCGCCGGCGCCAGAGTCGCTACGGACAGCAGAATTTGGGGCGGAAAAATTATTAGAATTCATTGAAATACGAGCAGCAAAATTCAAGAGCTTCACAGAGCACTGGGAGTCTCTGGCACCTAAGCTTCAACCCTGCCAACATGACCAATGGTGAAATTTTTAGTGTCCCGTCCACCTCTACTTGCACCTGTATATCCGTGGTATTGGATTTAAACCGGCGTCATAGTGTCATAAGTATTTGAAAAAAAAAAACAAATTATTCTTCGTTTAGGTCATCTCATGCATGTAAATAGGAATCTATTAAATGAGTGTATATTTGAGTATGGGATATTTCAACAATTAAGATTTGCTTCGACGTAATGAATTCCATCTTTTCATATTTTAACCTATAGATTAATGTCATATCACGTTGATGTGACGGGCTTCATTAATATTGGTACGTCATGTGTCTGTATAATACTGGTACAGCATGACCCTGTTGCTCTTTCTAATTAAGGCGAAATGATGTCCCTATGTGCATAGCTGACGAAACGTAATCTTCAAGGATTCTGTTCTGTTGGATGCTACTATCGAGGAATTTTTCTTGTGTGTTCTATTATAATTTGCTTTGCATACGTTGTCAACAATATGCACATTTAAAATCCATATGTTATTAGTTATCTTCTCATGTGACTGGAGATAGGATAAATGATAAGCAAGATGCAGAGGTATTAAGGCAATAGCTTTTGAAAGAGGGAAATAAATTTCTCTGCAGCTCCATTGAAGACTACAATAAAATGTTATATTATTTTTCGAAATATGAATGTACGTAATTGAAAAACTTTGTACATCACCACTTGACTGATATATTTTCTGAGGAACTACGTAAATGGCGAGTGTGGGTTTATTCCTTTCGTCATCAGTGGCCGAGCTGGTAACACCGCTAAAATCAGGTTGTTCGATACCGGTGAAAAAGCTGGTTGAATTGAGTATTTTCTTGATTTTTTTCATGTATAACCTTTTTTATTACGCGGTATTCGACCTTCGCGTGTTTTTCGGTATTAGACTTTAAAAAAAAAGGTTTTGTACGATTACATTCGAGTTACATTTAATCCAAACACTGGGTAACATTGCTAAACTGCCTGACAAATTCTCGTTTTTTCCCTCCTTCTTAATTTAGACTTCATTAACAACAAAGTGATGACAACTGTCGTGAAAGCGGCTAAAGTATTTATTTGTTCTTTGAAGGTATTTAAAAAAAACCTCTCTTCTTATGGT
>KK115446.1:101050-136167 GCA_000611955.2 Stegodyphus mimosarum
TTATAACGCAAAAGTATTTTGATTATTTACAAAGTAAAAACGATCCTTCATTTTTTGAAGGAGAATGAAGTTATTGAAAAACGTAGGCATACTGCTTTCGTAAAATGAAGTAGTGTTAAGCGAACGCTGATGCAGCGGATGACACTTGCTGTTTGATCAATCGCTTTTAGTTTTGTTGTCTTTTAAAAGACGTAATAAATGTTTCTGCTAAATTATCGTTTAAATTTCTTCTGCAAGAATAAGCTGTAAATGAGATTGTAAATGTGCTTACAATTTTTCCTTTCCCGCCTTCCACCGCCATATTTTTATTGTTAGAAAACTCGACTCGTGAACTCTTTCTGATTTGGTTGACCTGTTTCAATAAGAAATTGGCTTCTTCTTTACAAAGGATGCCCTGCCATGTTAGACCTTATAACAACAAATTCAAATTTTAAACGAAATATTAATTGTGGAGAACTATATTGTTAATTTGACCTCTAATGTAATTAACATATCAACATCAAGCTCATGTAATCAATTTTATGTAAATTGTAATTAACAGTTTAGTTTTTTCTGCTTCATAGTATTGTCGAGAGGAAACTGTTGAATGTCGGTTTTGGAGAAAAGCAAATATGTGTTCAACTAGGACCTCGAAATGTTAAAGATTAAAGATGTATGTAAATGGTATTCATATTTTCTTTCGTATTTGGCAATGTACGTTAGATAAATAGCCGAATTCTTTAAAATCACACAAATTTACCTCGAAGAGTATACAAATCGATGGAAAAATTGCATTTGTTCCTTCGCGTATTTTATTTCTCGTTTAGATAGTCTCATTTTGTAAAATCCATTGCTTCGCTGAGAATGCAATCGATACGAGATATGTTTCACGCGGCATTCATATATAATGTACCCAACTTTTCTGAGTGAATGTCTATTTTTGCAAACCAAAACGAAATACCAAGTCTTGAAAATAAAATTGCACACGTACTGGTCTTCTTATTTCTTTAGAGCCTCAAGCTTTACGGAATCGTTTATGAATATAAACATTTGTATATTTACTGAGCTTCAGAATGTATGTTGTCCAACTTGACTTAGTGTTTATTTTTCCTTAAAGATGCACAAATCTATAAATGGTATGTTTCAGAAATAAAAGAGGAAAGAGTATGGAATTGGATTTTTTGCGTAATAACGCAAAGGAAAAGAAATGAGTTTAGGAACAGACAGTGCTGATATTCTGTTACGTTTCTCTTGGCTACCCTGTTTCTGATTTATGAAGCAGTCCCTATGTGCTACATTTGCGAAATGAAACCAACTTCTGGCTTCTCTAAAAGCATCTCTTAAATTGATTCAGAGCAGCCAGATTCTTTTGTTCAGACGGTCGCGAAAACTACTTGACCTGTTCAATGTCTCAAATTTTTTTTTTAACGAAAGGGAAAAAAAAATCAATGTGGATTTCCTTGGGTTTCAGGAATTGGTCTTAAAATACTTACTTTCCGAAATATTTCGCAGGAGTCTTCTTCAGTTTATTGCTATTAAGCACTATATTAGAGAAGAATCTGGAAAGCTTATTTCAGTTATTTATTTTTTTTAAGTTTATATTACTGATAAATTAAAATTGCGCGCAAATTTACTCTTGTATTTTTCAGAAATGAGAGGGAGAATACATTGCTTTTTAGGACTACGATTTTATTACTTTGGGATTATCTTGCCTTGCTGTCTTTAAAATCCTCAGCATGTATTGCAAGAAGGAATATTTTAATAATGAGTATATAGAGTTTCACTAATTTGGTAATGCTATTTCATTAATTAATTGAACATTTCATTAATTTCGTGAAGCATTACCAAATTAATAAATATAAATTTTGTAATGTTTCACTAATTTGGTCCTGTAACCCTAACAGACTTGAAACGAGTTATCGCTATATCTGATAACAAGACTCTCTTAAGAACGTTACAATAACCTTTTTTATTTAAACAGAACTAGGAACATAAGTGCATGCTCTTGAAATACAATAATCACAACTTATGATGGTGCAAATAAAACAGTTACATTTAAATTAAACGTTGAACAGTAGTCAACGATTACACAATTAAATGCTCAACTAGAAGCTGGCTCAAGAACTTTACTGGCGCGTCAGATTTAAAGTGTCGACAGCGAAAGACCGCAAAGCCGAATAATTACAATTTTTGAAGCTGTCAGGAACTAGCCGCGTAGTGCGCACGCGATACAAGAAACACTTTCTTAAATCCAAAGATTTCAGCGTAAATACTCGCAACTAATTTGCAGTCAGATGAGGAATACGGAAAGGAGATGTTACAGTAAAGATTGAAATAAAAGTTCATGAACGTAAGGTATCCTACATGTATGGAAATCAAAATTTTGCACATAAACGAAGTTGTATGAAGTTTGAAACATATTATAGTGGAGCCTTGTGCAGCGCTGGTTTGAACTTCTCGTATTTAGTTATATGCGATCTTTTTCAAAACATGTATTGGAAAATGCCTTCGAAATTTGCTGCAGAGTGATCATGGATGAACCACACATTCTCAAAATTTCAGAAAAAGGGGCGGTGAGAAATACGAATATGTCAAGAAGGCATGAGGCAGATGTGGATGCTGATCTATTGTATCATTTTCGATGGTAAAATATATAAAAATCGGTTACAAAATATTTCATTTGTGATTTTTAATATTCGCAGTAGTTTTAGCGTTTTGTATCCTGCATCAACAAAGACAATGCTAAAGTAAGTTACATGTAAAACGGCATATGCATTTTAAAACAGAGAATTTGGGCCAACTGTATCATGGTAAATATATTTTCTGTTTCTTAAACGGTTTTATTAGTAAAATTTTTCCCTTTTTCTCTAATTTGCTTTGTTATAATGATACAGTACTACAGCACCTATTATAGATAAATGTAAGGAATTATAGGAACTCCTTTCTTATGTGTCCTTGTGATACTATGAGTCTCTATACTCAGCTGTAAGCTAGATTCTCGTGTTCCTGGTGAGGAACCCGTTGATTTTTCGAGTTTGCTGCTAAGAATCTAATCACTTTAGGATACAGCATAATACACTCTTAGACAAAAAAAAAAAAAAAAAAAAAAAAAAAAAAAAAAAAAAAAAAAAAAAAAAAAAAAAGGCACACCACGACGCACCGAGAAGATATAAAGCAAACTAGACACAAATTGATATGCATACAGGTTTCGACGGAAAATGCAAAATTTAACATTTTGGCTGCCAATGAATGAACGGATGTCGCTACAACGCATCTGATCTGCGCAACTGCGATATTTAAGAGGAGAAATTACGATTCCAGGTCATAAATTCTTCACGAATTTCATTCCGTGTACTCTGGTAGACAGTAACCATGCCTCGCATACGGGTGTGCAAACGATATGCGCCGATGTCAGAATTTGAGAGAGGTCGTGTAGTTGGCTCAAAGAAGCCGGTTGGTCTTATTGGCGAATAGCTCGACATTTGAGCATTAGCGATGCCACTATTAGACGATGTTGGCAGGAATGGCTGAACCATGGCTGCACACAGCGTCAAGAAGGAAGCGGTAAGCCTAGAGAAATGACAGAACGTGAAGATCGAGCAATCGTCAGAGCGGCACTCACAACCCCATATGCATCATTATCATCGATTGTACGTGCAACTAGTGCTTCAGTGATCGCAAGGACCATTCATAGACGGCTCACAGAAAGGGGGCTGAGATCACGGCGATCCTTGCGCCGACTACCATTGACCTTTGTACAACGTCAAGTCCGTTTGCAGTGGTGTCGGGCTCATTCGCACTGGAATGTCACTGACTGGAGTGGAATAGTCTTCAATGATGAGTTCCGATTTGAACTGAGCCCCGATGACCAGCGAAGGCGAGTCTGGAGATGCTCCCGACAGCGGTGTGATACCAACCTGTCTTCCGGCAGACAGGCCGACAACCAGGAGTAATGGTGTGGGGTACCATTTCATTTCATAGTAGGACCCGTGTGGTTGTCATCCGTCGCAACCTTAGCACAGCGGTACGTTCGACGAAGTTCTAAGTTCTTACATTAGCACAGCGGTACGTTCGACGAAGTTCGACGAAGTTCTAAGGCCCGTTGTGTTGCCCTTCATGTCATGCCACCATGGGCTTATATTTCAGCAAGATAATGCCCGGAACAACACTGAACATGTTTCTACTGCTTGCCTTAGTGCTTGCCGAACATTACCTTGGCCAGCAAAGTCGCCTGATCTCACTCCTATTGAGCACGTTTGGAGCATTATGGGCAGGGCCCTCCAACCAGCTCGGGATGTTGACGATCTAACGTACCAGTTGGACAGAATTTGGCAGGATATCCCTCAGGAGGACATCCGCAACGTCTAGCAATTGATGTCAAGCCGAATAACTGCTTGCATAAGGCCAGAGGTGGACAAACGCGTTACTGACTTTTTCACTTTGTGAAGCTCTATCACTTCAATAAATCATCCAATTTTTCTCAAACAGTTATCATTTGTTTTTCTGTGCATGTACATCTCTTCTACCGATTTTCGTCCCATTCGGATAACTCCTTCTTGGTGCGTCCTTTTTTTGTGTAAAAGAGTGTAGGTGTTACTGACTGTTTGTGCGGTCATTCTTCTTCTTAGTATATTGTCTGTAAGATGTTCCTGAGAAGTACGAATTTATGCGCGGACTACCTACAGTACGGGACGATGGCTCTCCGAATCTTTTTATCGTCAAAAAATATACCCATAATAAAATGTTGTTATAATATTTTTGCGGAATATTGTTTTAGTTTAATGTAGTGAATGGCTGCTTATGCAAAGGTTTCGCTATTGATCCGAGAGGTTGTAAGGCGGGTTGAGAACGAAGGGTTGACCGTCACTCTGCGAAATCTGTGAACAACATTTGCTGTTGTTTTTTTTTTAGTATAGTTAAAACTGCAAGTATATACGAGCCATATACTTGGCTTTAAATAAAAAGGTTTTTACGTTGAACGCTGCTTTCTTACTGATTTCGACGTTATCCGAGAATTAAATTCTGACCTAGTACATGATCTGCCATCGAATCACGATTTAAATAGTTATGAGCACAATGACAATAACAATGCTTACAGAGCAAACTTGACAGTGTTTTATCCCTCGCTTTATTATCAGTCAGACAATCACTTATGCTTGCGGGCGACTTTGCGCTTTCGTTAGCTGTGTTGCGTTTCGCTCTCGTTGTATACTAAAGAGGAATAAAGAGAGTTTGAAAAGGGAAGTTTATTTGTAAGTACATGTTTCTAGAATTAGCTTCGAAACGTTTTAAATGGCTTTTGTATCATAAAACATGACCCTTTTTATTACCTGAAGTTTAATTTTCCAAATAATCAGTCCAAATTATTTCCCGTTTTTGCTCATATGTTAGCTGCATACTTACATATATACTTATTCATATATTACAAACACAAATCGATCGATATCGCTGTATACATCTTCCGTTAAAATAATGACTGTTTATAATATAAATGATTTGTAATTTTTGTGTATACAGTTCTTCTATATGTCATCGAAAGACAGCTTTAAAGGTTTCTGCGAATGCTTCATTTTGATAATTTGAAATACTTATGCAGTAATTTTTACTAATTTGTTTCTGCATTTAATATTGCTTCTTTCGCTTAGAGTAGTTATGCAATTTTCATTCCATTTTTTCGTCCTTTTTCTAGTTACTTATTTAATTCCTTTCAAGCATCACCATTTCTTAGTTTTTATTTGTTTGTTTCAAAAGCCCCGATCTCTTCGTTTCATTCAAATGTGACTGCTAATTTATTAGCTATTGGAAGTTGTCATTTGATTAATTTCTTCAAAATCGACTGTTTCTTATGTTATTGTTACTAACATTTTCTTATCGTATTTTACGATTACAAAATACTTCTTCCTTTTGTTCTCTTTGTCTATGTTACCAGCTTCAGCGATATTAAATTTTTTTTTTTAAATTAAGTTTCATTTGATTCTATAACAAATGATTGCATAGTTAAATAAATGGCAGTTTCCTCAGTAATAAAGGTAATGTCTAAAACAGTTCCACCGTGAAAGGTTTTTTCAAACTTCTGAGAGGAATTCTTGACTAGGTTTTAAAATATCGTTGTCTTCTTTTAGACTATGGCTTTAATATAAGCAATATGGAACTGCTTTGTGAAGGAATGAATTAATTATAATCTTTTTTGTAACGTAAAATTCTAAATATATGTTTTAAAGTTCAAACGAAAAAATTCTTCTAGGCATACTTTGCATGTTGCGTAGTACCTATTTTTTATTGCGTTTGAATTTTTATTTTCTTGTTGTTGATGCCGTGTCAGCATTATTAACGTGCGTAAATCTTTATTCCTGTTACTTAACATAGTATTGCTGTATAATAATTATAATTCTTATTCCCAACTTCCTTAGCTTTCTACAATAGGTGTTCTTAATGAAAAATGTCATTTTAACGTTTAAGAGCTCATAGTGAAACCCTACGGATATTAAGATTTCAGTACCTTTTCTTATATTTGAAATCAAAAAGAAAAATACTGCGAAGGTATTGGGACTTCATCAGTACTTCGTTATTCTGTATTCTGTAAGTCCGCCTGAGGAGTTACATTCTAAAGAAATTCCCAGTATTGTTTTAACTTGGAAACTTTTCGCAACTGCGCATGATTTATGCATCGTGTAAAAGGAATGAAAAGCAGTCTGAACTAATTTTAGCAATTCGACTTGAATAATAATAATTCTAAAACTGTTGTATTTATTATAATTTTAAAATCAGTGGTTATACTCGCATTTACTATATAATTATCTTGTAACTCAATTTTAAGATGTTATGTGCAGTTTTGAAAGCTTTTTGAGTGCCCCTGTCTTTTAATAAACGGGTTATATATTTAGTTATTTATTTTAGATGGTTTCAAGTTTCTGAAATTCAGATGTACGAAAACCATAAAGTTTTTGTTTTCGAATTCAGAAACTGTGGTCCCAGATGTTTCTGTAACAGTACCCACATCTTAATGCTCAAGTTTGAAATTTGATCGCGCATTCAATTTTTCAGTCTGAGTCATGCCATTTCAAGGGGGATAAACCGAATTCCTGCAAGAGAAAAGCAGCTCGAGAAAATGTTTTTGATTTTCAAACAAGCTGGCAAGTATTCATAAATTTAAGAAATTGCATGTTTTCAGGGCGAATACTTTCGAATTCGCTTCTTTTTTTGTTATTACTTTTCGCGTTAAAGCTCTCGCTACTATTTCTTCCTTTATTTTTATTTAATTTATATTTTATTTATTTTTATAAATCTGCAGCAAAACAAGTGTATTTAATAATTTTTTCTGAAATTAATTAACATTTGATATGAAGCTACTAGAAAAGGCTTCGTGAGTTACATAGAGATTAGAGAGGTTGGATAGACTGATGGCAGTTGATGACTGGTTGCTGACTAGAGAAGCTATTAAGTTTTTGTACTGAAATCTTAACGCATGTTTCTTTAATTCGAGTTCAGAGTTCATAAACTCCGAGGCAATCACTTAAATGGAACTAGAGATGTAATCATCCTAAAATATTACAGCACTTTTCGTTAATTAAGTAGAAATGTAAGTTTGGGTATGAGTAACAAAGATTTGATTAGTAACATATTTTTTAGTATTGCAAAGTATAGTATTTAACCGTTCTCTTATGCTATCAAAGTTTTTTCTTTTCCCTCCCTTATTTATTTTGGAGCGAATGGAAAATTTCCCTCAGATATTTTTGTCACTATTTTACTTATATTTTTACGTCATATATATATATATATAGCTACGACTACATTTGGTACATTGCGAGGAAAACTTTGATGAGATGGCAGAAGCTTTGGGATGCGCAGTTAACCAATAAATTACGAAATATAAAACCTAAAATAGAACATTGGAAATGTGCCTTAAACCGAAGGCAGCAGCTTCTTCTGACCCAACTAAGAATCGGTCACTCAAGGCTAACACACACGTACCTATTGCTGGGCAAACT
This sequence comes from Stegodyphus mimosarum, assembly GCA_000611955.2. NCBI lineage: Eukaryota > Metazoa > Arthropoda > Arachnida > Araneae > Eresidae > Stegodyphus > Stegodyphus mimosarum. The sequence goes on from KK115446.1 coordinate 109,018, forward strand.
GAACCGGTATGTGCTGAATGCGGTCCTATTTTAACCATTAAACACATTTTAATTTATTGCCCAATTTTTGATTTCTTTCGAAATTTATATTTTAATAACTGATTTCAACAAAAGATTTAGATGGTGAAGAGCCACATTCTAACATTTTTAATTTTTTAAAAGCTATAAAGCTTTACCACGTTATTTGAATGCCCTGAATTCAATTTGTGTTTCAGAAAGTCTAACTAGAATCTAGTTATATTCCTATTATCAAAATGAATAACATCATGGTTTGAAAAATTTATCCCTTGACTATAATTTTCTATCTTTCTAAGTTTCGAACATATCCAAATGAATTATAAATACAATTTTGTCAATCCGGAAACTGGAACACACACACACAAAAATGGAAGACTATGGGGTAGCGTCAAATGGCGAATTAAGAAAGAGAGAACGGCACATCTTCATCTGAAAAGTTATCTCGGGTTCTAAAGTGAAAAATTATTAGAACTAGCCTTTTTTTAAAAAAATTTTATATGTATACTGTGTGTTGTCGCCAATGAAGTGTGCTTGGCGAGATTTGCGCAGGCGAAATGGAAAAGTACCTGTTTTATTGTAGATTTTAATTCACATACCAGAGTCTAACGACCGAAACAAAACTACAAGTTCCAAAAGTTTTCCCGAGTCTTGACTTGATCATTAATTCGCTGGATATCAGAACAAATGTTGAAAATATCAATAGATGTTACCTTAGATGCGTATAACGTTTCAATAACAGTTTTTCCTCCCTCTCTGATGCTTTTAGTATAGCTAATGAATTTTCACCGCTGTAATGCAGTCACTGCTTACAAAACGTTTTTTTTTTCTGTTAAATAATGGACCACCGAAGGAATGATCGAGATAGGAACTGTAATACCACAGCTTGATGTATTGATATGTACGCAAACGCATAAAAATTTCGTAGCTTTTCCCTTTTCACTAGATAATAAGCAACGAAATATATGCTATTTTTCAGTGACTTCAACCAATAATTGCGGGGAGGGGGTTCTGCCTGTTAAAACCTTGATTTTAAATCAGTGATTTGCTTGTTTGAGGACGACAGTTGATTTAATATTTCTTTGCAAGAACTCGTCAACCGAGTTCGGTGTGTCTTCCCGAAAATATAACCCGTACAATATAAAATTAAAAATTTGCATATCATTGCGCTCGAAGTAAGAGTTGCGAGACAATTAAGTTATGTAGAGCAGACGTACGAGTTGCAAGGAAAAAAATATTATCGAAAGGATTAATCATTTCATTAAAATCATTGACTCTGTGCGTAGAAACTCATTTAGAAGTTTACGGTTTTCCAACCTATTTTTCTGCTCAATTGTTTGCAAAAAAATGTATTAAACAGTTAATTGCAAAAGTTAAATTGCAATATTAAACAGTTAAACTGCAAAAGTAAATATTCACAGTGAAATACTTTTTACTGTTTCCTTCTATAGCTAAACGCCGATAACAGTGTAATTCTTAAAATTATGTAAATGTTTTGTGAATGATTGGACAGAAATATTTTTTTCGCGGGCTAATTGTTAAACGTTTCATCTTATGTCTGTGAAAAGAGACATGAAGTATTTTATTCGTTGTGTTTTTCTCTAACATGAAGTTGCAGTTCTTAAAAAGTGATGTATAAAATAATTCTCGTACTGTTTAACAAAAATGGTCTTGAGAGTTTTTTGGGGGGGAGGGAGGAGAAAGAATTATTTTCTGCTCGGTTCTGTTGCTTCCATTGAAATATTTTCATGTAATCAAGCAAGAAGTGGCGAGATTTCGATTTATTTTTATTTTTTATACTTTTTTTCTTTGTGTCACATCTGTTATTACATTTAGTAGAAAACCAAGAACTGGATGCTTCTCTGTTCAAATATTGTCTATTTAACTTTTCGGAAAATGTTTCTGGATACGATCTTAGTACTCTGAATGTGTTTACAGTAACTTATAAAACCATCCAGATTTACTGAAATTGATTGAGTGTATTAAAAACCTAATTATGCATTTATCATTAAATTTTGCATTGAAAAAAGGGTAGATACTCGCACACCCACTCATTTTCTAAGCATTTTAAAAGTTAATAGGTGAGAAGAAGCGAAGTTAAGAATCGCATCTGTAGTTTTTGAATCTATACATTTTTGAAGTGAGGAAGGTGAAAACAGCTTGAAAATTTTTTGAATAACAAATTTTCAGCGTACAGCCGCGAAGTGTAGGAATAGCGCTTGTCTTAAAGCATCAGTCATTAATTAATTAAAGCTATCGAAAATCGATTGATAAATTGAGAGTAAAGAAGCACTTTTAAAAATCTAGTTAGGAATTAAACTGTAATTGTTTTAAAATGCAACGAAAATGAAAAATTCCTAATGATCTTGATCACTGCTTTCCAAACGTTTTTTGTAACGCGACCCAAGTTTATAAAACCATGACTCATTAAGATCTATAACGGCACCTACTTTCAGCTTTGAGAGTGCTTGTATTATTGTAACCACTTTAGTTAGATCAGTGGATTCTAATTATTAGTTGTCACTGATTTCCTTTCCCGACTTATCGAGATGGAAGTGATACTTATAGGTAGACAAAAGCTCAATAATATTTAACTTAAAACTTTTAATGAGATGATTCACAAAATATGTACAGATAACAGTCCACTTGACTATGCTAAAGTTCACACTTCAATATTTGTATAAATGGAACCACAATTATAATTTTAACGTGCTAATTTTCCAACCTTAGCTTACCGTTTTCGGCAGGACATCTCCGGGATCATCTACTTTGTCCAGGATTAAACAGCAGCATTTAGCAGCTATTGTTTTCTAACGGCTCCGTCCTCCAGCTTGTTTCGCCTAAGCCCAGAATCGGCTGACATTCTTTAGATAGCCGTCAACTTCAGACCACTCAGACAACTGCAGGCAACAGACAAGTTGTCTTTGGAACTTTAGGGTTATTCTGGTTTTCAGCTGGCGATGTATTAGCCTGCTCTTCCCAGTTCCGTGATACATCCCAAGTTGGGCTTGAGGGTTGTGATTCCGTAGAGATTTTCTTCCGTAGAGGTACACTTGAAAGGGGAAAGAAAGTGAAGCACATTGCTTCTGCAAGTTAGCTGCTGGACTGGTGTGTTCGAAGAGGGAGATACTCTTGACTGGTCCGAGATCTTATTTTAGGAGATGAGCAGCAAAAGGGCGGTATCTCTTATCTTCTGCTAGGATTTCGTATGCTAGGATGTCGGCAAAATTGGCAGGATTATTGCAGATGGATTTATTGAAGAAATTTTCGTTCTTTCTGGAAATGAAGTCCGGAATGATTTCCGTGTTCAAGTCAGAGTGGAGAATCTTATTTCTTACGTAGTACGGTGCATCGGTGATGATGCGTAACACCTTACTTTGAAGTACTTGCAGTTTCTTAACTTCACTATCACTAACTGTTGCCCAAGTTGGGGACGCATACGTGAGTATCAGTTGGATGACCGAGAGATAGTCTCTTTTTAAGCCTGACGACTTTAAGTGACAGATGTTTGCTTTTCGACAGAGGAATAGCCTGAATTCTAATCCGAAAGCTTTGCCATTCACTCTGTGTATGCGATCGGTCCATGTGAAATTTTTATTAAAGAGAAATGATTAACTCTGAAGTTAAAGTATTTGGTACTCAAGTCCTTAGGTTTGGCAAAGCAATTTATTTAGGGTGACCCCTAAATAAATTGCTTTGTCAAAGCTAGGGACTTGAGTACCAAATACTGTAGCTTCAGAGTTAATCATTTCTCTTTTCCTGTGCTTCCTTTTTAGTAGGATCTTTGATTTCTCGGGTTGGATGCAAGTTTTCCACCTGCTACACCATTTCTCAATATCAGGGATTTTCTTCTGTGTTTTGGTAAGTGCATGATTTGAGTTCATAGATTTGACGGCTAGAGCCGTGTCATCGTAGCAGGCAAGAAGAGTGTTTATATCGTCCTTGAAGCTCATGAAATCAGTTGGTGTAAACTATGTAAAAAAGCGTTCCTAAATTTGATCCCTTTGGAATGCCTGCTAAAATGTGCTTTTCACTGGACACTGCACTTATTTGACCGTAAACGTCCCGTTCGCAAGAAAAGTTCTTATCATGCGACTAATCTCCCGTTCGAAATCATGGAGAATCAATTTGTAGGTACGTCCCGGACGCCAGACACTGTCGAATGCCTTGGCCACGTATGGCATCAGGATTGCAACAACCCATCTTGTTATGTAGCGCAGCTCCGATGTATTCCCTTAGTCGAACCAGCTGAGTTGTGATAGATAGACCCTTACGGAAACCGTGCTGGTGATCTGCTAAGAAGTCCAAATGTTACTGCATTCTGTGATAGAAGAGTCATTCCAGTATCTTACTAAAGGACGACAGCAAGCTAATTGGCCGGGTTGTCCCGAGGTTTTCCAGGTTTGGGAAACATAAGGATGTTGGCTTGTTTCCAAGCCAGCGGGAACTAATTGTTATGAAGAGAAGCGTTATAAATGCTGGTTAGTTTACATAAGATTTTGAAAGGCATAATCTTTAGCATAGACAAGTTCTCGTTCCAGTTAACCTACTTATACCCCTACTCATCTCAAAAATCTACACATCTGTCTTGAGAGAACAAGCTACGCGATTGAGTCAAAAGTGATAAGAAATATGCAATTGAGTTGCTTTGAGGATGGGAAGGAAGTGAAAGAGAGTCTCTGAAGAAAATAATGTGAAGTAATAATAAATAAATGTGTGTGATTATTAACAATTACTTTGTGTAATTCATCGATAATTGTAAATTAATTAGTGATTTTGTAAAATTAAAAAAAGACACAAAAACAATTAAAACATTCAAATGTTTTGCGACAGCGCGAAAATCGGGAAACTGTGATGTAAAAGATTCATATAGCACTGTTCAGCTATTTCTTTAAACAGAAAAATAAAGTCAGACCTTGAATGGAATTCTGCATTATGTGCAGTATCTATGGAATTCTGCATTATGTGCAGTATCATTCAAAAGTTGGTAAAGCCTTCAAAACAATATTTAAGCAAATGAGTGTAAAAGTATGCAAATTGTGCGAAAATTATTGGCGAGGATAGGTGATTGTTTATCTATTTTTAAGATGGCGAGGGTCAATCTATAGCTCGGTTTTCTACCGATAGATATGCACAGTAACATATGCTTAATAACAATCACAATCAGAGCAGAACTGGAAACTATACTAAATAGTTTTTTCTATTGGAGGAAATCCTGAATACTACCTACCTTTGTGATACGCTTCGGCCTTTTTGCATGTGAATAAACGATTTGCAATATTACTGTGATTGTAGTCATCATCTCGCAGCCAGTTTCTGATCTGAAGCCAGTCAGAAATGAAAAGCTTAATTTTGAAGTGTGCTTAATTTTGACATGAGTGCATATTGATTCGAGATATCAGACCATTTTTAGAAAGTTTGATATGTCGCTGAGTAAATAAATCGTTTGATTTCAGATTTAATCCAAGTCCACTAAAGAGCTGATAATGCCAAAATTAAGTAAACCCCATTCCCGAAAACAGAAGAAACATCGCCACCGAAGTCATTTTTGACTACATATGAGTATTTTTTAATTGGAATATCAAATTATTATAGGATTGAAATGCACTAATTTGATAGATGGTTAAAATGTACACAAATTATGCAATTCATGTGTCAGCCGAAATTAAGAGAATTGACCAGGGACAAAAGACTTCATTCGGTTTTCTGAACGATAAAAAAAGGTATGTGAAAAGAACTATACAAAAGACATCATAGAATTTTACTTACGTTTTGTGGTGTTGAGTTTCATGTAATTTAATAGCATTTCGCTCATTACACCATTCATAATGTTTGTTATTGTTAAGCAAATTAAAGAATTTTACCTTGCTGCATTATTCCAGTATCAACATCTGTAAAATAAGCATGTTAACTTCTATTAAAATTTTGTGACCTTTTCATAAATTGAAGTATTTCTGTTTTTGAAAATGAATTGGTTTGAACTGTTTGAAACTGCACATTTCTGTTTTTCAAAGGATAAGCACGAATTACATGGAATCTGAGAAATATTTGTAAATTTTAATTATTTGTGAATGAGTGCTTTTGACTGGAATCAGCTTAGCCGTTTAAAATTCACACTAAAATCAAATGATACTCTAAATGTAAAATTTCTGCAATCCTGTCTTCTCTGATTACTGAATACAGACATGAAAAGAGGAAAAATGTGTAAAGTCTATTCAGGAAAACAAAAAGTATTGTGAACTGTGGGCGGAAGTACGCATTATGAAGCGTCGCTGAATTGGAACCTTCATTTAACTCATTTCCGTTTTCTCTTCAGACTTCGGAAGTGTAACACTGCGTTTTCATTAACAAAAATGTGTATGTGCCTCAGTTTTTAATTGTTTTTTTTAATGGCTGAGAAGGCGAACGTTTTTTAAACCATGGAGTTTTAACATCTAACTGCGGTTTTGTACTTGAGTACTTGGGTGTGATTTTGTTCGATTCACGAAGTCCTTTTTTTAGGAACAGTTTCTATGTCGGAGTCTCGTTAAGTTCCCCTCAACGTCTTATAGATTAATGGTGCTTTTAAGGAGTAACGTTATGGAGGTAAAAATAGGGGTGAAATAGTAAGTAAGAGCTATTTAAAACAGTTGCACAACGTCCATGAAACGAAAATATAGTTAAGGATATTTTTAATTTATGATAATATCCCAGTTTACTCTTAACTACCACCAATACGCATGACAGTGGAAATCTAGCCTTGCAAAAGTTCGTTCAAAATTTAATAAATCAAACCATTTACATTAAAACAGATTTTATTTAATTGTTGACAGCAATATTAAAAGTCCCTCGAATCAGAATAAACTTAGCTCCACCAGTTGCATTATTTCTTATTCAAAATTTATGTCACTCTTTATAGAAGATATTTAATTTTTACTGAGTGCAGAAATACTTCACTGAGTGAAACTAGAACGCACTGTAGTGCAGCAATAAGCCTAAATTAAGACATAAAATAACGTATAAATATTAATGAGACACATGTGAATACATCTTTGCGCAGTGCAGTTTCCGCATTTTAGTTGCTTTTGTTTTGTTTGATAGTTTGTAATAAGTGGAGTTGTATGCTTCAGAGATGTAGTTGAGAAAGGCATTGGTTTTCTCAGAAAAGACTTCGAATTCATCTTATAAATGCAGTCAGAGTCCTGGTAGACTTTTGCTTTGAAACGCGATTGTTAGTTCGATGCAAGATGTCAAATATCTGAGGACTTTATATTTCGCTGAGTTTGAGCTAGATGATTTTTTTTTTCGTTCACGTATAACGCATTCAGTTACCGTTTAAAGTCATCAAGAACCTTCTTATTGATCTAGCCGAATATAATGCTCAAGCAAATCTTTTAGAGCCTCGCTTGAATATTTCTTTGCCTTTTTTCTTGAATTTTGATTTATTTTTATAGAGGAAGCTTTTTAGAAAAGGTAAGTAATCGATGTTCTCCATTTTCATGCGCGACAATGTGTACGTTTCTTATTAAAAGACGACACTTTAGTGTTTGCATCAAAAACTGTTACATTTTCCTTGCAGTGATAAATTTATTTCGTTAATTTTGTTACAAATTTCGGCCGCATAAGCCAGTTTTCGCGCAGTCAGTCTTCATCGCATTTAAAACCTCATATGGAACGTTATGATCCATCAAAAATGCTACTGCTGCTTCTGCACGCAGTTCCATCAAATGTGATAATGATTTTCCTTGAATCAATAATGTAAATTTATTCTACCAAATATTTTATCGCTTTTTTTAGGGATTCGAATGTACATGTAGACAAAAAGACTAAATATCTACAAATTGCGCAACTAAACTTCACAAAAAGGTCAATGGCGGGGGAAAATCGCCCAAAATAAGTGCTGCCGTTGTTTAAATTTGTTATAAATCAGTGAGATAGCTTGTATTTATATCAGACTAAATTTTGAGAAATTTCGGCGGATTTCAGGAATCCTTGAAGGATTGAGGACAAGCAAGAAATTTCTGGAATGTATATTTCCAAGAAATCATTGGCACATTCAGTTCCGGGAAAGGGCATTTTCGCCATCTGTCCAGTACAGTAGTGCTGAAATTACAAATTGAAATATAATTTTGAAATTATATTATTATTATGGAAGCAGAATGATTAAACATAATCTGCTAGGACAAAATTCAATCTGGCAGATTTCCGTTCAAAACATAATTTCTACTTTCCTTATATTGATTCTACATTTTGTCTCTCATCATTTTCTTTCATTCAATTTTTATTTATGGTATTTTTTTAATTGGCCTCGCAGCCCCTGGGAAGCTCACTTGGAAACCTTATGGCTCTGAGGAGAACAGTTTGGGAACCGCTGGTCTAAATGTATATTAAGACTGATAAGATGGAAGATGCGAAACGCCGTTGGATAATGCGTATAGTATTTTGTATCATGTTGGGTTTTGTTATTTAAGTCTAATAGACCAGTTGCAGAGTAAAATACACCAGTTTTCAATAGGGAGAGATGCATTCGTCAAGGATTTTCTAAGAGAGATTTGCCCGTACTTCGTTATTTGTTTTCTAAGTGAAATTTGCCTCTATTTGTGTTACGCGTGAGAGAAACCACGAAAGCCTGATGAAGCTAGGAAACGGAACGCTTAATGTCAAACTCCACATTGAGTTGATCAATGTTAACGAATTTCGCTTACTGCGCATGCTCAATAGTGTACCGTTGGCGTGGGAGAAATTACTGGGGAATAAAAATAAACAACCCTACACAAGCCTGTTCGTCATGTAGGCTTTAGCGACTCTTTACGATTGCAATACTATGGACACTTTTTTGTGCTTATTGCACTTGCTTCTGTTTCATTTCATTTTGGTTTATTTTGTTCATAAACATTACATTTAATATCAGTTATTTGTAATAATTTCTTTGGCTTTAATTCAGTAATTTAAACTAGATATATTCCTTAAGTTGTTAAAGAATTTATAAATGGAACGCATGGTAAATAATCGATTGCTTTTATTCTCCAGAAGTACAATCAATAAACAACATCATGTAATGTTTCCTGTTTTGTAATCCTTTTCAAACAAAAATTTGGGGAGTTTACAATTGATATTTACGCCTAAGTAATGAAGCAACGTACAACCTAACACGTTTTAAAACCCCGAACTGTTCACGTCCAGATAACAGAATATCAACCATATATAATATTTATCTTCTTTTAAAATTACGCCAAATTCTCTTCTGGGAATGCGCAGTGTGCGTAATTCGTTTAACATTGTTCAACTGAATGTGCGGGTTGCCATTACGCAACCGGAATCTGATTACCACCATTTTGCTTCTTTAACGCTCGGCCGCTGTTCGCTTAACTTTTGTGTAGAATTTAGATTCTTATAATTAAAAGAAAAAAGTAGTCAAGTGAACCAAAGCAGGGTGTTCAAGTATTTGCTTATGAGAGGGATTGTACATTTCTGTGAAATCCATATGATTTAGTTTGTATTAAGTTAGAATTTTTTATAAAGGTCGGTCAAAAAGTATTGCGTACTCCTTTGTAGCGTCGCAATGGTTTAAGCACTAGGTAAATGTAATTTCCTAGCAGTTGCCCTTTACCATCTAATCTGTACCTAATTTTTATTTTTTGTTATTGCAAGTGGATTTTTTTGTTATTGCAAGTGCGCTATGGATGTTCAGCGTGTCACCCTACAAATGCCAATGTGCAGTGATAGAATTTTTTTACAAATCCGGGGATAACTTAGCAACATCGATTCACAGTAAGCTGTTGCCAGTCTATGGGGCAACACAAAGAATCAAAATAACGTGTGTCGATGGCTTTAAAAGTTTTGGCCTGGTGATTGCAACATGCGGGAGCAGTCACGGTCAGATGGACAGTCAACCGCCAGAACAAGTGACAACGCATGTCATTAAGGAACTCATCCAAAATGACAGACGCATCACCACGAGAGAGATCGTAGAGTACACAGGTATGGCAAAAGGACAACGACTGGGTGCAGAAGAATTTTTGCTTGCTGGATTACACAGCTGTAAACAAAGAAAATGTTGTAAATCAAGAATAACGTGTTCTGCAAAGTTCCGCTGTGGATTGTCTAAAATGCTTTTATGGAGTCATTATGTGGGATGAAACCTGTGTTATTTCGGTCCTGAGAACAAAAAGGAATCTATGAAATGTGGGTGTATTCAAGTCATGGAACAAAGGTAACCAGATCATATACTGAGTGACATTTCCAAAGGACCTGCGCTTCTGACTGCAAAATTTCATTTCACCATGTTTACTATTACCGAGCTACATTCGATTATGTGTCACTTTTTGACAGGCCTTGGTACTTAAGCTTGAGTGTGGTGGTTCGATTATTAAATTTTATTTAATACTTTCTGAATTGTTATTATGTTATAGTTTCAGAAAATTAATAATAGTACAACAACATTACTTAATGTACTACACAACGGTAACTAGCTAGTGATCAAGGACTAAAAATGGTGTATTTAGTCATCGTTTAATGGACATTTGTGGCTTTAAAATTGCTATCATTTAGCTGAGTGAGTAGCGCATCATCAATATTTCCAAAGAAATGCTATCTGAAATTCAGACTTCAATCAAGCTTCATTCTGGCACATATTATTAAACATCTTTTCTTTCTTTCTTTTTTTTTAGTTGCACTATAGACTATTACAGGCCAAGGCCGCCTCAACTAGCTTCCTTCAATGCAATCGGTCGTTTGCTATTGTCCGCCAACGGTTGATTTTTAAGGTCTTGAGGTTTGTCTCCACACATTTTATCCATCTATTTCACTTTATATATTTTTAAATTGTGTAATATTATAAATAATTTTTGATACCTTGTGTCTGCGTCGAAAGCATCTGCTAAATTCTCATTTTTCTAGTTCTGCATTTGCGATTAGTAATCCTTCTCAGAAGCAATATTCTTTTCGAAAAAAACCAAAACAGAATGGCATTGTACTCGTATAAACCAAGTCATTATTAAAATTCTTACTCTCAAGAAGAAGGAAGTTCGCTGGCCTGAGTTTCGAGTTTGTGGACAAAACATTACGGCCTGTTAATCGTTTTATTAGATGACAAAACAATTTGATTACTTTTTGTCGCAAATTTTCTGTTATATAAGTCTGTTACCGAACTTCAAAATAAGTACTTTAAGCTCGTAGCAGCCGTTCCATCGTCTACGCTTGTAACGTGTGCCGTCATTACCGCATAGAGGGGATTAGGGAATTGACCATTTCTCTCTGATTCGCTGAAAATGAAGTTTCTCGGAGTTATATAGGCAAGTTTTAAAAAAAATGAAACCTAGGAAGTCAGTTCAAAGTCTGCTTAACTGTCTTTGGTTAAGATTGATTTAGGCAGAAGGAAGTGTCACTTATGATTTCTGAAAAATACTGGCTTTGTAAATGGAGAACGCAATAGGTATTATTTTCAGTATCTTATTGTGTAGAAATTGATATGAAATTTGCATAGAAACAAAACTATTTAAGCCGGCGGAAATCTGCCAAATTAAATTGATAAATAGTTTTGTGTGCCTGAAATGCCCTCACGGATTTTGCGTTTTTAGATTTGAAACTTAAATATCTAATTAACACATTTGAGAGAAATATTATGCGCATTCTTTATGTCACGTAAACCGTTTCGTGTTTATTATAGCAAATGCAGTTAAAAAAAGGCGTCGCGTGATGCCATGAGCGGACAAGGGCGTGGTGGGGAAAACTGCTTACTTCCCATTTCATTTCTTTATGATTTTTTTAACCAGCAATCCAGTTTTTTATGAGGCTTGTTTTTCTCCTCGTGTCGTGATGCTTTATTTTTCCTTCATTGACTACGACAACTATTCTTTACGCCGTTCTTTCTCCAGATTTTGTCCTTAAACTATTTGTTTCTTGGTCAATATTAATTTTTTTTTAAGATTAATAGATGAATTGCTTTTAGAAAATAAAATTAAAAGTACAGGCTTCTCAGGGTTTTACCAAATCTAAGCTGAGAAAGCCGTTTTTACGTTTTTCAAGAAAATGAAAAAAAGGGAAGGGATTATTTTTATATATCATTATTCAATGTGATCGCAGTGTTTTAGATTACGGTAGTTTTTCTACGCTTCGGAATTTTTTTGGCATGACTGTAATAATTACTTACGCTTTTATATCAATAATATTTCGTCTCCTTATCCGGTTCTGAGCATTTTCAGATTTATTTAAGTATATCTCTGTTTCCATTTCACTGATTTTTCTTGCAGAATATTTGGCTTTATATTTATATGTTTTTAATGGTATCGAATGAACATACTGAACATTGCTATTTTACATTTATAATGTTTTTATGTATCTTTTGCATCTCTCTAGGGTTCAGTTCTCGCTCTGATGTTTACATTATACATTTCTAAGCAGCTTAGTTGCAATCTTGCTATTATGACTTTATTTCTCTTAGATATGGAAAGAATTCCGATTTATTGCTGTTTTACTCAAACTAGGTTAAGTGGATTTATACAAAAGTGATATTCATTTTCATTGCTTGTGCTTCCCAACCTTCATTCTCTTTTCCCCTTTGAGCGAAAGGAAAAGTAAAATATTAAGATAGATGCGGTATGCGTGAACTTTGTATCAGTTACTTTTTCCAAAGTCACCAGAACCATATCGATGGAAAGACGAAAAAGACATTCTCGTCTAGTAAAAAAATGAGAAGGGGAGCAAAACTAAAATTAAGTTATTTAATATTAATATGAAAGTGATTAGAATTTGTAATTTTTACATTTGCCTGAAGTATTAAAATGGGCCGGCACGATTTTGAAAGTTATGTTCTCTTTTAACGGGCTAGTAGACATTTCAGAATTGATGAATATTATAGGCAGCTTAAAGCAAAATTCTGTTCGAAACGAAAAAAGTGATTACTTATAGTTCTGTGTTAGCGAATACTTTAAAATTTACACACCATACATATCTCGAAATTAAGGTTTATTCCTCTAGCAAATATCACATATCAACTACCCCCCTTTTTTTAAAACAGTCAATGTTTGTCAAAATTTGACATTGCCGCCCTCTTCGCATGGTAGCAAGGGATTCGGCTGCCATAGCTTAAGACCAGGATTCAAATTCTGAAGGAAGAATGAATGTTTGTAAGAATAGTGCTGGCCACCGTAAATGCAACACCCTGAAGGAAGCATGCAAATAACATGACATTTACAACATGCATTAGCGGAGGTGAGGTACGCAAAGGAGTAGAATTTCAGCGCAGACGCACATCACGCGCGCCTGTGGCGCCACTTCAAAGCGCTATTTAAGGCATGGAGTTTTCGACGATTTCAAGTTCGGCAATTGTGTTTTTCTTGTGGTTTTTTTTCAAAAAAAAAAAAGATCAATTATGCCTTGTAGTAAACAGTGATCATCGTTTCATCAAGTATCCGAATTCGACAGAGAAAGGATAGTGGCCTACCGACAGTGTGGATTATCTTTCAGGAAAATCGGTAGTCGTGTTGGACGAAATCAAGCAACTGTAATGCGGACCGTTGGATGCAGGAGGGTGAGACGGACCGACGTGTTCGATCGCATCCACCTCAGTGCACCACTTCACGTGATGACAGGGACATTGTGCGCAGGGCAGTGACGGATCGCTCAATCACATCACGAACCATAGCGCAGCACATTCAGTCTGTAACGCATCAACCAGTGTCTACGCGTACCATTCGACGCCGTTTACAGCAGAGTGGTCTGTTTGCAAGACGTCCATTGCTTCTTCTACCCTTGACGCAGAACTACAGACATCTCCATCGCCAATGGTGCGATGAAAGAAGGTTGTGGACGGCAGAATGGAATGAAATTGTCTTTACTGAGGAGTCGTGCTTTTGTCTGCAACACCACGATGGTCGGATTCGAGTCTGGAGACACCGTTGAGAGAGGATGCTGAACAGCTGCGTTATGCACCGCCGCACTGGTCCTGCACCGGGTATTTATTGTATGGGGCGGTATTGGATATTACTCTGGCACTCCTCTAGTACGCTTTGCCGGTACTTTAAACAGCCAGCGCTACATCTCCGAGGTGGTGGACCCAGTTGTCCTTCCTTACCTTCAGGGCTTGCCCACAGCCATATTTCAACAGGATAATGCGCGACCACACGTGGTACGCATTGTCCAAGGGTTCTTCGTTAGTCGCCAGTTTGAATTGCTTCCCTGGCCGGCGCGCTCTCCGGATCTTTCGCCGATAGAAAACATATGGTCGCTGAACGATTGACCCAGATTACATCCCAAGCTGCCAAACCAGGTCAACTTTGGGAACGTGTGGAAGCTGCTTGGTCTGCTGTACCCCAAGAACACATCCAAAGTCTCTTTGAATCAATGCCGAGGCATGTGGCAGCGGTGATCTCCAACAATGTCGGCTACTCTGGCTGCTGATTCTGGAAGGAACCACACTTTACAGAAGTCTATAAATTTAATCATTTGATACTTGGTCAACATGTTATCTACTAAATAAATTTTTTTGTGATATCTCTTGTCTTTCTTGGTGTTGCAATTTGGGTGGCCAGCTGTATACATGGTACTTTTGCGTCATGAAGGAGTTTAAAATATTCTTGCGTGCATACGGGTTCGTAATAGATTGAAAGCACAAGTGGGATGATTAGTTAATAAAAATTTATTTTTATAAAAAGACATATTTCAGAACTCTGGAATTTTCCACAGAAATATTCGTACAAGTGTTCACAGTATAATCAGTAGTTACACTACAAAGTACTAAGAGCGTTAAACACAACGCAGTAGAAAGCGCGTCTGAAGAGAAAGCTAATCCGATCTCTCGCTGAACTCGCAACACTGACAACGGCTAAGTAAGGAACTGAGAGCAGATGCTCTCTCTTCGTCCTTAAATAGTTTTCACTTGGCCGCGATATATTTCTTGTACTTTCTCCTTCTGTAAATTACTGGAAAGTAATACGAGGGTGGAATTACGGTTACTGCTAACATAGTGGTCAGTTACATTTATTCAATTTCGATACAAATTACCGAGATACCCATTTAGTCAATGTTAAATGCACATGCCCTTGTAGTCTTACTTTTCCGGCATAGCTTACTCTTAAAATTTCCCTCTCGCTACATGACACAGAAAAAAACACAATCAAGATTGGGACGGAGCTAAAAGCGACAGAACCCAGCAACCGACATGCAAAAACCCCATTCGAGCGGTGGCCCCGGTGTCGGTACAAGACTTTTTTACCATTGTATTCTGACAAACTAATAATGAACCAAGGATAAGATTAGAGAAGTAAATTAAAGCGGTCAAATTTGTGACTATTACCGCGGAAAACTAATTTCATTTCACTTACTTTAAACCATAAAAATTATCTGCTTTCTGAAAAATTAATATATGAATTATGTTCAATTTAGTGGGGGGGGGGAATATATAAAAGATAAAACGAGCCTCTTAATTAACGTTTTACCTTCTTTATTTAGAAATTCAACAAGAGAAGTGTGGAAGTGATAAATATTTATTTTTGTTAAACATTTATTGCTTGACAAATATATGCAAAGCGAATTAAGAAAAACATACAAAATTAAATTAGTCTTTTCTTCTTTTTTTGTTTGATTGCCAAATATTTTGAAAGGGTAAATCGGTCGCGTTTATTTAAGTTCCTAAAATAGTCTTTCTATTGGGTATTAGATGTTTTTTTGACTTCATCCGATTTTGTTTAAATGCTATTTCCTTGTTCTAGGCCTCTTAGTTTGTTCGTGTCTTAACTTGAAAATGATTATTTTTTCATTTGTTAGATTAATGTCATACAATCTTAATGGAGTAGTTGAATAAATTAACTGGAAACAACTGGGTTTCAATTAACTTGTTGATTTCAAAAACAATAGCATAGATTAAAGACAGTTTTGAAAGACTGTACGCTTTTTTTCTGGAGCCAATCTTCAGTGTTATACCAATAATAATGAGCTTTCTCATGAACGTTCTGTAACCGAATCTAGATGTTTGGATCATATTGCCCTTTTTCGACTTACTTTTCACTTTGATCGCGAGAGGAGAAATCAGAACCTTGCATCCTTAATTTATTCTCCAAAGAAACGACATAAAAGAGAAGCTACGACCATAACACAACAATAAAACTTGCTATTCTTTTTCGCGATCTAGAATTGTGGATGTCTGAAAATGCTTTCATGGGGAACACTTACAGAAGCTATTTTGATTTCCTTTTGATCAAAAATATTTCTAATGTTATGCGAGTTTTGCTCAATTTTGTGCTTGCGTTTGCATATTCGTATTATGTTCATGTTCCACGTAATCTTGTATCTGTTATTCTGTATATGATGGTGATGGGGGTTAAGAAATATTTTGGGTATGTGAAGCTACCGTTTCTCGTTTCGAATACGATAGTTATACGAATATTAAAGTAGGCTGCATACGTGATATGAATTACGTATTACATCAGGAGTAAGAGTTTCTTAGTAGTGCTAGTACTTTAACACGTGTTATGCTTCCCACTTCTGAATTTCGTTCGAGTTTCTTCTTCGCTTTGAAATCAAGTGAGATTTTCCCCTAAAGCAATGTCTACATCTGCATTTCGAAAGGAATCGTTTACCGTGCTGACATAGTTCATTTCTACTAGAAATCAACAATGTGATTATTTATTAAACAAAATGATAGTACCACAGAATGTGCAGATTCCGTTAATGATTCTAATGCCCAAAGTAAAATTGATGTGGTCTCCTGAAATATGTCTATAGCTTCCTGTAACATAAATTAAGTATCTACCATCTTGTTCCTATGGCTCCCTGACGGTCTTGTCTGACACATAAGGAGCCGCATGCATCTCGAATGAAAATAACTATTTTCATGCATGTGACTGATAGCTAACAGTCGGAAACATGCGAAAGAAAATTCATATCACAGATATGTTTCCAAGGTTATTCTAGATAGAATTATTGAATCACGGTAAAGCCCTGGAAGGCTCTTAGAAGAGTGTCTTCTTGGATGGCTTTCCGAAGGAAATCTTTTATGTTGCACATGAAGAAAATCATGAAACTTCTCATGCGGATGTGTATGTTTTATGTGAATACTAATAGTATACATAGTTTAAGTGTTTTTTAGTTTATAATTATGTTTTTATCAGCACTTCCCGCATCAATGATTTTAAGATCTTTTTCTTTCAATAAGTTTCAGCAATACTGTAGTTCTGCAGTTTTATCATATACATATGATAAAAAAAGAAAAAAAATGACATGGCATTGTTGTTCGGGCGCTTTTATTTAATAGCCATTAGCCTCGCGCCACTACAAGGGCCGGAAGTGGTGTTCATTTCATTATGGAAGCACCTATTAAGGGACACCGTTGTATGGTGGCCTATATACCTACGGATGTACATGGGTACTGGCTTGTATTCAACCTGTACTTGTCATTTGATGGGCATTTAGGAGCATAAGCAACGTTCGGGAGCTGCAATGCTGCGAGGCGCTGGTATCGAATCAGTGGAACGGAGATGAATAACTGTGTATGCATATACATTCGCATGTATAATTTGAGATGTACGAAGGCACTTATAATAACATTTATTTAAGTATGATATTAATTTACGCTGTGCGGGAAAATCATCAGCCTTCCTTCGGTTTGATTGATTTCTTCTATTATTTCAGTTGAAGTTTGTTGCATAGGGAGGGTAAAAATTCCCGCATTAATGGAAGGGCGAGTTCTGCTCGCCAGGAACTATGAGTAAACGAAAATGAAACAAAGCAGTAGCGAAAAGTAATTTCCTCCGAATCTAACTGAAGAGGGGTTCACCATCGTTAATAAATTAACTCGGAACTACAGAGCGGCAAATCGGAAATGGAGCTCCAAACATCTCAAAAATGCTTCCGTGTTCCAAGTGTAAAAAAATAAAAGTATCGAATAGTTTTCTTTAGAAAATTTTGTCACATTCATCACGAGCAGAACGTTCTCCGTTTGATTAATAAAGCAGTTCATTGTTTTTAGATACCTTTCTGATTATTATGTCCTTCCTCTGAAGCGGTATACTGCTTACATATTTCTGCTGCTATATTTGTTGTCTGTTAAGCCAACGTTATTTCCCCACATTTGGCGTACTCGTCACCAGGAGTTTGTTTTTGACATCTTGCGAAATTAAAGGGCTTCAAATTAATGTTAATTGAAATAAATTAGAAGCACTAATCATGTTTGCTTTCGAATACATTGTTTGTGAATTAACCCAGGACGTGAGACGAAGAAGAATGCTAAATACAATTTTCTATGACTTAAGAGTCTTTTTTTTTATGATAATCATAGTATAAGTTCTTGTAATAATATCTCTGAAGAGTTTTAAACACTTCTCTTTTCACAAATTCTTATTAAGTCGTTTATGGTTAAATTTTTATGTACTTGAAGAGTGAAATAAAGTATTTTAATGTTGGTCTTAGTTCATGGAAATGGGGGAAAATGTGCTTGAGATCTAGTGAAATGCAGTGGCAAGATCTCAAAATATGTAAAAGTAAATAAATAAGCTAATTGTGTTTACAAAGGGTTGGTTTATTATTTCGGCAAGCAAAATATTGCTGAAAAACTTCGCAAAGTTTGCAGTCGAAAGGAACGAACTTATTGAAGAGAGAATCACTATTTAAATAAATGTTGAATTTAAATTTCCTTTTTTCATCCTCAAAATCGTGAGGACTCGTTCTTCACGATTCACTTTGTGTATTAAATATTTGTGGACCGGGTAACTCAATGTTTATTGTGATCATGGTGATTATAGGTAGCTTAAAATTGCTTAGGACTTTTTCTGTCGAACTAATGTTGTTGCATGCATGCAAGTTAGACATGAACTAGATAAGTAACCTTGTTTAACACTGAAATTGTAAATGGTTACAGATACCTTGCTGTATGTTGTGTGTATGCATATTTTGTTTTTAGGAAATTCTTTAAATTTATGTTTAAAGAAACTGATAGTGTAAAATGTGATCACTTCTCGAAAGTGTGGCGAGAAAATCCGACGCCGATGGAGTGCGTTGTTTGGTGAGGCGATGCAAGAATATAACAAAAGTATCACAACCTATGCCAGTGGTTGCGGTCTGCGTGAGGTTTTTTAACTACTTGAGTGCGGCTTTGCCACGAATCGATTTTTTTTACTACGTACGAGGATGTCATTTGGGTTGACATAGCGCATTGATGGCCAGCCGCTACAGTGATTTGAGACGTTCATTGCCGTACCGATGGCCCTGGGTTCGAATGCCCGAGAAGACATGGATGTTTAAGCTGTACGGGAAGGGTGCACTCAGACTACACGGCGAGTAAAAGTTTTCCGAAAGGATGGTGAAAGAGGCATGGTAGACCCTCCGACTACCTCCGGGGGTCCTCTCGCAAAAACTATAGCGGAAATGCACAGTTAATGCGGCGAGACTATACCTGTACCACAAATGGTAATTTTTTGGTGTCCCACCGCTTCTACCTGTACCCGTCGTAGTTCGGCGGGCGCGGAAGAGGATACGCACGAGTTGAGCAAGAGAGTCAGGTAGTCGCAACTTGTCTGTCAGTAGTCAGTGACTGTCTCCCGTGAGCGACGAGAGTACTACTTGGCTTATTACTTGTATCTTACAGCCAACTGCAGATCTTACAGGTATATTTGGCCTGAATATCAAAGTTCTTATAACTTTGTATTGCTTCTTCTTTTGTTATAAAACGAAACAGGTTTTTCGATGACATGGCTGCAAAGAAGACGAAACCGTGGATTTGAAGTGGAAAGCGCTAAATTGTTTGCTTTTGTACCAAACTCACCAACCTCTCTCATATAAACAAAAAACTGGCGCATTACAAGAAATCAAATTTGGCGTGAAACTCGCGTCATTTGGCAGTAAATATCCCGCTGGTGATGCGAGGAAGAAAGCAATTGAGGAGCTTCACAAGAGTCGAGGAAAAAAAAGTTCTGTATTTAATTATTGCGGCAGTCTTCCATCACTGTTAATACTGAAAGCTTTAGTGTTAGCGAAGGGAGGAAAACCATACACAGACGGTGAATACATTAAAAGTTGTTTTATAAATGCATACAAAGAGCTATTCAATAATTTTAAGAAAAATCCAGACATTAGGTTAGTAGTAATAAAAAACTTAAGGAATTTGTAGAGACATTAGGTTATTTCGAAGCAGAAGTCGTGAAAAATTAGCAACGCCTTCACCGGGAATCGAACCACCGACCTCTCGGTTACCCGTCGAGCGTGCTGACCACTACACCACGAAGACATGCCAAGAAGGCGGGAGAAATAACTTATTAAGTTGAATTAATATTACTTTGCTAAAACAGTAAAAGGTAGAACAGTCAAAATGTCTTCGAATATAGCGAATCAGTAAATCGAAGATCATAAACTGGTTTCAGCTTTATCGATAGCAGTTGATGAATTTCTTGTAACATAAATGACGCAACGTAAATTTTCACTTTTTGTTTGATTTATTTCGTCTACGGGTTCTAAAGAACTTTTAGAATTATTGCTACTGAAACATCAAACACGGGGCGAATATATTGCAAATCCTATCATTAAATGCATGGAGACGTATCATATTTCCCTGTATTAAACTGTTTCAATATTAACAGATGGGACAAAAAGTATTGCCAGAAAGAGTAAAGATTATGTTTCGATTTTGAAGGAAAAAATTAACCCCTTAAGCTACAACTACGTGTGAGAGACGTGGTCTTCTTGTATTCGGGCCAAAACTGATTATCACGGGCCTGGCTCATAATACATCGGTCGGGCCAAATGCAGATATTACGGGCATACTCCGTGGTGCAATAATCGAGTCAAATGTAAATATGACAGGTTACAGGCATGCGCCTGTGGTGCGACGGTCGGGGTTTGTAATTTGCCCCACCACAAACAGCGCAGACCAGGCCCGTGATAAATTCTTATTATTTCTTTGTATCGTAATCAGTTAGATGTTATTCTTGGTCACGTTTGCACTTTGAAATATATATTTTTAAATATTACAGAAGTATCCTCACAAGATATTTTCAAAATGAAGATTTTGTGTTGAGAACGGTGAGAGTTTTATTAATACTTCTGCTACTGAAAGTGACAGTAGTGATATTATACGTTCTGTACGAAAACAACTGCAAATCATTAGTTATTATGTAAATCAGATTCAGGTTATTGCTATGATATTAAAAATATGTACAGGCTATAATAAAATAAACTGTGATAATAACGCTTCTGAAAGTGTTGTCAAAGAGCTATCACAGTCGGTGTTGCACAGAGTTGCACTTTATACATAAATAATTGGTACTCCTCGCCAAAATTATTTATGACACTATCGTTCAATTATAAAACAAATGTCATTGACACAATACGTGCTAAAAATATACCAAAAAATTTGTGTGAAGTAGAATTAAAAAAAGAGGAATACACAATGAGAAGCTGCAATTGAATACTGGTTGTAAAATCGAAGGATAAGCGAGGTGTTCATATTCTGACGCCAAAACATGAATCAGTAGAAGTGACTACGCAAGGATCCAATCGTACTTCGAAGCGAAATTGTGTTATCGAGTATAAGATAGGAATGGTTGGAATTTGATCGATAAGACCAAATACTACTATGCTTTCCAGTCATGAGAAAATATATGAAAGGATATCGAAACATTTTCTTTTATCTGTTCGATATTGGTCTTTTCAGTTCGTACATTTTATTCAACAAAATAAGTAATGGGAAAAACAAAGTTACGTTGATTGTAGGATCAAGATAGCCGAATTATTACTGAAGAATATGCCAAAACCAGATTATAAAGGACGAGGACAATTATCGTACGGAGATATACCAATGTTTCGCCGGCAGAGAGACTGCCCGCGAAACATTAGGCTCATTTTCCTAAACGTATTGACCCAACAGCATCAAAGTTACGGTCATTAAGAAGACCTCGTAAAGTTTGCACGAAAAATAAAAAACGTAGGTAAACAACGTGGGAGTGCAAGAGGTGCAAAATTCCATGTATAAATGTATTATTAACTTTCTGTTATCGATTTTTTGTGAATGCTAATTACGTGAATTGCTAATTTATTGAGGAATTGCAGATAAATGCCATTGATTTATGTTATATTTTAGTGATTGTTAATAAAGTTTTCGTGGTATATCTACCACAATGATTACATCAGGTTCTAATTACTTACCAAATAATTCCACAAAATTAAACCTGTTGTATCTTCCACATTCTATAAGTCGTGCGCGTTTGGTACAACTTAGGATCGATTTTCCAAACCGTGGAATGGCTCCAAGGCTGTTTTGGACCTAGACGGTTGAAATGGAAATCGTAAGTTAAGGGGTTAAGCACTTCTAAAATTGAATCATTCATCACGAAACTTTTTGTACACAGACATTTCCATACGAAATCTGTGATATTATGATCAAGATTGTCAACACAAAACTATTTATCATTGTCAAATTAAAGAATTGTTACTTGAAATGGAGAATGAATATGCAAATCATGTGCTACATAATAAGGTACTTGGGATTTCAAGAGAAGCTTTTTGCTTCCTTATTATTAGAAATTTGACCATTTCTTCTTGATTTCAAACTTCTATAAGAATTTTGAATCCATTTCACAGCAAAATTTAAGCTTAGCAATTCAGCCTGAAAAACAGAGCATTTACAACTAATTCTTTACTGTTTGAAGTCCTTTTTTTTATATCTAGCAAAAGCAAGGCAAGGCCAGCCTTATCATTTATCATACTTCCGTCTGTAAAACAAATTAATTGGTACTCTTCAAGTACTGCATCGGAAATCCGAATAGCCATCAACTAATACAGGGTTCCTGTTAAAAGGATACGGTAAAGAAGAAGTTGGAAGATTGTCGTCAAGAAACTTTGACGAGGCGTGCCTGTTAATGTTTTCTTTCATCGCAATATTACTCTAAATTTCGGTATCTGTGAATAGAATACTACTAACAGTAAAAAGTGCCTCGTAGCTAATAGCCACGAAAAATTCTTAAAAGAAATCTTTAAACTTACCTTAGAAGCTTGTACTTACTTCAGGAAAGAACCACCCGAAACCCTTGATGCGTATAAAGGCACCATTCCTTGCCTACAGATAAATTTAAGAACATCTGTTTTGACTCTGTTTTTAGAAATTTTAAATAATTCTTATACTACCTTTTAACATTTTCTTGAGAGATGGGAAGTATGAAATATGATACTTAAATCTGTTATCCAAGATAACGTCTAAGTATTTTATTTGAGTAACTTCTTCTATAGGAACGTCTTCAATTGACAGAATTATTCTGCAGTCAGTATTCATCTTTTTATGTATCTAAATTTGCTTCTGACCGCGTTGAATTATAAAGTTATAAGGTATTTTCTTCTTTCCAGCATGCTTGCATGGTAGCACACTCGGCACGTGTTCGAGAGTCCGGCGAGGGCATTGCTGATTTTTTATGTCTCTAGCATCAGAAAAACCTAATGACTCTAGAAAGTTTAGAATCCCGAGAAGCATCATCAAATAAATCCTGAGATAAAAAACAAGCAACAACGAAACCTTGAAGCATTGAACAATTAAAAGCAGATCATCCGCAAAAGTAGTTTTAAAATAGTTTTGAAAATCAGATAATTCACACAATAGATTATTAAGTAAAAGATTCCACAAAAAAGGTCTGGACATTAATTCTTCAGAATAGCCTTTTTTAAACTATATTCTTTGGTAATATTACTTAGAGAAAGTTCTACTGTGCCATTGTGCAAAAAATCTTTGATCAGGTAGAAGATGTTCCTAGGTACCGCAGCCCATTTCAATAAATTTGATACCTGGCCACCAAGCATTATCAAAAGCCTTATATCCAGAAACATCAAAATCGTGAAGTAATTTTTCCGTTTACCTTGCTTAACTGTGTCACATAAACATAAGTTCATCTTCAACTGAACGCTAAGATGAGCCATATTGATCTTCATACAAAAGATTTCTGCTGCTTTAAGTTCCAACTCAGTCTGTTTACACAAAGTTTTTGAGGCATTTCTTGAGTATGTGAAAACGCTGATGCATGTGATATTTTCAATACTAGACCGCTTATCTTCAGTGCTTTTAGTAATGATCACAATCCTATGTTTCTTCTACACAGCTGGAAAGTGTTTCTATAGAAAGGCATTAACAAGTTTATAAGGTTTCTCCTTCAATCTCTTAATCTTCTTGCTAAACATACGCTGTGAAACCCTACGTGGAGGACAGTGAGCAAATCTAGGCTATGTCCTTTAGTGTTGAAGAACTACAAAGTCAGAAGGAGGGTTTAAAGGACCCTTTAATTCAAATAATTACAACTCTCCAACTTGAGAGTAAGCCACTACTTGGGCTGAACTAAAATAATATGAAATAAAGTGTGTTAACAAATTCAAATACCTAAGCTTAAACCTAAGTAGGACGGCGAGGGAAGCCCAACTCTCAGTGAAATGCAATAATGCGAATTTCACTAGCAAGAACTAGTAATTGCAATTGCCTATGAAGGCGAACTTTCACTAGACAGAGGAAATCTTTGCGCGCACAGCCTTACGGCGATAAATCCAAGACTCTGTATCTTCTCCTCATTAACTCCTGCCTTTTAAACTGCTGTCAGATATATGCGATTTGCATAAATATCTCGTTCGCGCTTAATTCGGGCAGCAACTGAAACTTTGAGATATCGATAGGAAAGTTCAAACTCAAAATAACTTGGTTAGTTAAAATAATGAATGCTACAAGTTTACGTAAGATAGATTGGGCAAACGTCGCGAAGATTCTGAATCATTTCTTTTGTGATTCTGACCGTACAGGAGTTTTACGTAATTGTAAAAACTTTATAACGTCATTAGCTTCAGCTTTGGGAAAAGGAAAGTCATCATCTGCATCATAAAAAGAAGTCATCTCGAAGCAGAAAGTTTTATGAATTCCTTATTGTGAACTAAGCTGTCAAGAGAAAAATGGCATCTATTGTATCCTCAAAAGATGAAGTAACTTGCCCTGGCGACAGTTCAATTCCTGAAATTTCAATATTTGTCGAAATGTAAAAAATACTTTTTGTCAATAAATTAGATTATTATTATATCTGACTTTATTTTACGTTAACAGCTAGTTTAAACTGATTCTTAAAAACATGGTTCTTGAAAAGAAATTTGACTGTCAGAAGAAATCTTAATTGTTGTATTGCTGATCTTTGGTTCTTTTGACTAATGAGTTTGCCGACCACTTAGGTAGGCAATGCAACAAGTATCTTGAATCATCGTGCTAGGGCGTATTTTATCTAAAGTTTTTTAGAACAAAATGAGAGTGAAAACATGCTGTATGTCATGTAACTTTGCTCATTGGAAAGTGCTGGAAAATTGTAAATCGTTCTTTACATAAATGTTAATGCCGTGTGTAGCCGATAGTGGAATTTAACCTTTCTCATATGTAGCATAACAATGAACATGTTCTCATAGTTGTTAAAGTTCTGTGTTTAAGGTGTACAGAGTCTCTGCGTTTCAGTCATTAAAATTGCTTGTTAAATCCAAAGTCGTAGCTAGTATGCGTTTTCCTTGCGTGGAGACATCTGCTGTAGAAGATATGGGAGCAACATGAAATGTAAGTAATTTGGTCGTTCCCAGACCTTTACTTGCTGCAGAGCTCTAGAAAATATTTCATGAATGTTTGCTCTTCTGCCAGTGTACGCACTGTACCAACAACATCCGTAATGAAGCTTTCAACAGTGATCAAGCATACGAACAAAACAATAGATGCAAGATACGCAGTCTTTCGTAATTCTCGGAATAGGTTGTATAAAATAGCGTGTGCGCTCCCAGTATTTGCACCCATACATTGATAAACATAATGTATCTGTGAGTTTATCATCACTAAAGATTCCGAACTTCATCATAAAGTTGTACATATGCCATTCCACTCTACGTAATGTGTCGGAGAAAGCAAGATTGCAAGCAAAGTTGGTGCATGCACCACAAGTAGGTAATGATGACACACGAATCACAGGTAACGAGTGTTGCCCCAGAAAATGCAGTTTATGTCCGTAACAGAAGAGGCATTTGAATAGTTGAAGAAAATGTGTGCAGAATTTAAAAGTGGGAAGCTATTAATATTTCGCCCCCCCCCAGTCTTTAGTTCCCTCTCTCGCCCTTTTCTTTAAATGCTAGTGCTGAATTGCGACTCTCGTGTTACATGCATTTCGGAATTTCATGTACCTATGCTGACCAGTTCATGCCACTTTGTGTTCTATTGTACTACCTGTCCCAAGAGCTGGGAGAATTTGCCGGAGATAGTTCGGAAAGGTGTGATACATTGTCAAACAAACAACAAAAATATTTTTTATTTTATATATTAATTTTTTATTTTACTTATTCTCCCCCCCCCACACACTGGAATGACTGCTAAGCATTTTTATTGCTTCGAAAAGTAAATTATTCCTGTTCAAAACGCTAGTCAACGTTGCACGCTGGAACAATGTCCCCCTCTGTTACTAATATTTGTACCATAACAGGAGGATTACGATTCATTTGGTTAATCTTACAACGCACACTTATTATTTATTCTAGAAGACTACTCATTAAGAATTCAACATGGTTGTGCTCTCTACCACTGTACTGAAGCAGTAGTCTCTGCCGTGCATGCCACCTGCCAAATCGCTGGATAGCCTTTTCAATTCACAGATACATTATGTCTGCCACTGCATGACTGCAGATATTGCAGGCGCTTGCGCTGCTTTGTACGTCCTGTTTTAAGGTTTCGGTTGATTATGAAATATCACATTATGCACCTTTTTTTATTCACCTTCTGAAAATTTCATGGCAGTTGTCTCTGGGAAGTCCGGTAGCTTTCCTTATACATGATGGTTTGCTCTTCAAAGATGCACACATTGTTGCACCCATGTTGGAAATTCTAGCGGAATAATAGAAGTTTATAACGGTCAGTGTCTGCCAATCTGCGACAGTCAGCTAACATCTGTTTTAAAAACGTCTTCTGCTTTTCATACTTTCCTCTTCATACTCTCCTCTATAATTTTTATATTAAAATTTATCGTCTTTTTTATATAGTTGAATTCTCAGATACATGTGCATGTCTGAGCCTTTCATGTCTTCATCAAAATGTACCTAAATGTAATTTAATTTTTTTGTATCTTATTTTAGTAATGGCGAAAGGAAACAATTATTGATTATCAATGTGGCAGGAATAAAGTAGCTAGAAGTTCC